>JANRMT010062806.1:55267141-55278648 GCA_026402145.1 Polypterus bichir lapradei
GCATAGAGATTAAAAACTGGGTCGGGGAACACTTAATATAAAGCATTTAATGTGCTACATTAACTTATGACGGGGGTTTGAGAAAATCTAGTAAATTAAACATTCATTTTAAGATGAAGTTTAGTTTGCGACATTCTACTGACAAAATAAACTACTAGAATAAAGTGGAAATGTCGACTTTAATCTCGACATAAATGGCGAGGATAAAGTGGAAATGTCGAGAATAAAGTCAACATGTCGACTTTAATCTCGACGTAAATGGCGAGAATAAAGTGGAAATGTCGAGAATAAAGTCAACATGTTGACTTTAATCTCGACATAAATGTCGAGAATAAAGTGGAAATGTCGAGAATAAAGTCAACATGTCGACTTTAATCTCGACATTTAGATTTTTTTTTTCTTACTGTGTCCGTATTTTTTTTTCCATCGTGGCCCTAATACGCTTCCGTATATAATAGATCTGAAAACACGACAATATTGAGGGTGTCTCAACTGATCATAGATTTCACATTTCCTTTTAATCCAAGCAGCTCTAAAGTTGACAATTTTGACGTGAGAACTGAGGGGGGAAAGCTGCTGGTACATAAAAGTCGCTCGTTCACGGCCAGACTGTAGCCGCCAATTGACTTGGGATCCACACAACCCTAACGGAAAACCAAACATAAGAAGACAGGTATATACAAAGGTGAACAACACGTATTACATTATTATCCGCGGCTATAAATGTGTTTCAGCAAACTAAATACAAATAAAAGAACATTTGAACGTTTTGACAAAAACAAGCTGTTCAGCCCAACAAGCTCTTCAATACTACTCACTTAATTTCTCTATAAGGAGAAAATAAAGTTCTAAATCATACAGTTCTCATTATTACCGGAGGATTTTGACTTTTCACTTTTTAAATACACTAACGTAGTGATGTATTTGCTCCACAGCGTCGACTGTAGTGTGCTTGCCGGTTGGGACGAAATTCCCACACTTATGCTGCGAGCGAGCTAACAGCTTCGGACTGCGCGGGCTGCACCTGTTTTGGGAAGTACGCCAACAGGCAAGCCGAAGCTCCGCCACCTGTACTTGTCCTTTCACCCCAATTGGTCCGCTGGAGGTTTATGCTAATCAGCACTGATCCTTTCTGCCCCTGACTCGTTTTTACTCTGCTGGAGTATATGAAGCCAAGGCATGCAGGGGATACCCGCTACTGATTCATCCTCCTACCCATCTGATTTCAACCGGTAGGTATGTTCTGTGCTTCCAATAACTTGGGCTCTTTCAGCGGACAGAAAACGAAGCGAGAGACAACAGAATAAAAATTGCCAAGGTCTTTTCCGGTAAAGAAGCGCCTAAATTAGAAAAAGCCAAATTATACCTGGATGCGCAAAAAGAGGTAAGGATCGATTTAAGGGTGGTTCATTTCAAGCTGAATGCGTCTAATTTAACGTGACAACTTTCTGAATGATGACCGAGCTTATGCTCAAAACTCTCAGTGGAACAAATCCACATAATTCTCTCCGACGTGCTGAAAAAAATCAGGTCGCTGTGTTACCGTTACAGTGGGACGTCTTGTTTTACTATAAGATCTTCTTTTTAAAAAATTCTGAATTAAAAAAAAAAGTTTCTGCTTGCATACTGCAAACGCTGCAGGAGTTCAGCAGGTGCAAACTCTCTCCACAAAAGCTGGTCTCACTGGGGCAGCTTGCGTTGGGATTCTCAAGGGCTCTGTTAACCGAACTGAAGAGGCTGATCTGCAGCTATTTGGGGGCCTTTTTCCACATATAACGCTGGGAGAAGCACGTTTTGTACACATTTCGTTCATTGTGCTTGCTTTATTTTTTCTGAAAAATAGTTTTGAAATAAAGAACAGCAGAAAACCTTCACTGATTTACAGAAGGGACGCTTTGATAAAGGCTACTAATTACTATAGTAGTTCAGGGAGCTCGACATAATTTATGTTTGCTTCTGCCAATGGCTATGTCTTTGGGGAAAATTCTCACCATTAAAAAGAAAAAGAAGTCTAATAAAAAAGAGAGAGAGAGAGAGAGAGAGACGAGGCATTTTGTAGAGATTTATAAAATTGGTCTTTATTAGGTATTTCTTTTTATAGACAAGAAAACCTTTGCCACAAATCATGATAATTGGTCATCTGGTTAAAGCCATTCATATCATCTGTGTAGTTTCTCTGATTTTCATAAAATTTGTTAATGAAAAAAGCCAAATTTTAACCATCAATGTGTTAACAATAGTGCTCCGTTATTACTAAATGAAATATTTTTCCACCCTCAAGGGTGAATGTACATATCAAGCAATAGACTGGACTTTTTTTTTTGCCTATGCTAAATCAATGTTGCTCAAAGTATTTTTTACTATTTTCAATAAATGGTCAGTTTCATAAGACTACCTCCCTCTTCTATCCTTACCAGGAATATTGTTATGCTGTGAATGCGGGGTATGTGCACGATGACACTATGGTCAGTGACAAGTCCAGATCTATTAAGTAAGTGGTCAACACATATCTTAATCTGTGCAAGGAAACACATGCATTACATTCATTACATGCTTTTTAATTATATATATTCTGAATTTCCACCAAGTAATTTATAACATTTATCTTATCTAAGGATGTAGAAATAAGGTGCTAGGTTTTGCCTTCCAGGATATTTACAAAACAAATCTGACCAAAAATAACATAACTAAATATATATGCTTCCTTCCATGCTAATTATCAGAGAGAAATTGATACTTCCAGGATTTCTGCTTGTATCACGTAGGTAAATACATAAAACAATGCAAGTAGTGTGTGGACATGCCTATATTATATATAAACCCAATTGAAATTGGAAAAAAAAAATAAGAGAGGGTGGTATTGTCCAATAAGTGTCCTCAAGTAGGCTCTTTTGTAGGTTAAACCTTTATATACTATTCCACACAAAACATTAATCCTAATGTTACAAACTTTGGGTACCTATTCTGGTATAAGTAATTATGTTGTGACCTGAATAGCAGAAAGGAATCACTCAATATACAGTATATAAAGACAGAAAAATCAACCAGAGGTAAATCATGACAGTATAAGGTATGGAGTAAGGCAGCTTCATCTCTGCAGCACCATGAGCAGCACTGAAAGATGCCCCCTTTGACAAGTGGTCTCAGTAAAATATACAAAAGAATGTGAGCACTAGCAACTTATGCTTAATATTTGACAGAAGGTGAGGGTGTATGTGAAGGGGTCCTGTAATGACCGGGCCATCCAATTCAGTTTGGGGTTTTCCACCTTGTACCTGATGGTGCAGAGAAAGCTCCAGTCCTTGTGACTGTGAATTGGATTAAGTCGGAGGGAGAACACAATGTTATGTAAATCAGGGTTGGGGCTGTAATTGATTGTACAAGAAACATCATTACCCATGGCTAAAAGTAAAGACTTTAACTGCTGGTTAAGGTTGAGGACACTCCTGCTGATACATTCAGATTTTTTATTCACCAATAATTGCATGCTTCACTGTAATATACCCCCCCCCCCCCCATTGTAAAGTAATATTCATGTTATTCCTTGCTTTTTTTCTTCCAGAAACACTTTTCCAAAGACCTTTGAAAGCTCTCTAATCGCTCACATTTCATATGCTGAGACCAAATGCTGCTGGCATTGAATCCATGAATGCCCAGGCGCGGAGCCCATGTGTCTCCACAGGCTCAAATCACAAGTGACATGCAGGTCCATTATGCAGACCCAGCTAGAGCTGATCAACCTGCTGACTCTTGGCAGCTTTTCAAAGTAGGCAGTGCTGCTCTCCGAGATACTCTTAGCAATCTGAACTGTACTCCTTTCCAAATCTGCAAGAGTGGGATGAGCTGTGCTACAGAACCGTTTAAAGAGAACTGTAGTCTCCCAGGGCCCATCCTACCATCAGAGCATAGAGATCTTCCCATCAGTGTCCAGGGTAAATTTCAATGCTTTGACTGCCATAAGGCTTATTATTGGTCTGGCCAAACACAGACAGCTACAGTGTGAGTGGCGTTGTTGCAAGTATTTCAACTGTAAGTATCGTGACATGGAGTATGTCAGCCTGGGCACACTGAAGATGCACATCCGCACACACACACTGCCATGTGTGTGTAAGCTCTGTGGTAAGGCCTTCTCTTGGCCCTGGCTATTGCAAGGAAATACTGGTACCCACACAGGTAAGATTTTGTAGCTTATTATAATAACCTGTAATGTATCCTTTACAGACATATTTCTGATTTTAATGTGATGTCTAGTGAAGAGTACTTTTGTACATATATTGAACATTCAGGAAACAATGAGTACTTTTGAAAAAATAAATGTTAACACAGAGTAGTGGCATGATGATTTCTGCCACCTTGGAGCATACAGACCCTGCTTTAAATTCTGAACAACAGAGTGTCACTATGTGACCAGCCTGCAGAACTAGGTTCAAAATACCTGCAACTGCCAAAAATATCTATCAAAGAAAAATTATATAGCTGTATATTTTATAGAGTACATTAAAAGAAGCAAAATGAATGCCACACTTTAATGAGCACTTGAATTGTTTTCACGTTCAATGATAAACATTGCAAAGCTGGCAATGAATGGTGACTTTTCACACCAATGTCTACAATGACACATTCAAACATTTGTACAGAAACTCTGCTGAGGGGTGGTTGAGGGTACAACTATTGCCTATCAGATACTGCTTTAATGTAATTAGATATGTTGTTAAAGAATCTAATTTGTTTCCTTGAGTTCTGAGGTCATACTAAGTAGGCATGGCAGATATAGACTGACCAATGTCAGCTGATAAATGTAGTTATCCATCCACTCATTTATCAAACCTACTTAATCCAAGTCAGGAGGTAGGGGTTGGAGCGTAACCCAATACAGCAAGAATCAACTCCTGATGGGATACTAGTCTGACTAAAGTAGTTAGTCCTATATAAGTTGATTCACTTTATTTCTTGAACTGGCTGTAAAGAAATAAATCAATTATGCATGTTTAGTCCCAATTGTATTGTTTCGAAAAAGGCTTAATTCTCCCGTTGCCATTTTAGGAGAGAAGCCTTTTGCTTGTCCTCACTGCAGTCGGGCATTCGCAGATCGCTCCAACCTGCGGGCACATTTGCAGACTCACTCTGATGTGAAGAAGTATCAATGTAAGACTTGCGCAAAGACCTTCTCCAGGATGTCTTTACTCTCAAAGCATGAAGAGGCCAGCTGCTGTCCACTGTCCTGATTCTGTCGCTGCACATCCCATGTCCTAGGGAGTTGAGCTTTGTCATGGAATGTCCCTTCTTCATGCAATCTTGGGTTGGCTGGATGGCCTCAGCTTACCGAGAACAAGAATCCAATCAGCTTTTGAAAAGGGCTGCGATCTGAAGAGAAGAGTGTTGAAGTAAAGTGGTGAGCATTTTAAAGGAATATATTTGCTTTCACTAGACTTGCATTCCTAGCACATGTTAAAAGTGTTTCTTTGTGTGTAGATGCAGATTTCTTTTTTGTAATTCTGAAGCAAACATTCATTTCTAGAGGAACTGCAATTTACTAGCTATGGCAGGCTTGTTGTTTAAGGCAAATCTTGACATTCTAGATGTTAATCAATGGAACGATTCTCCATGCACAGTTTCCAGACATTTCCTGAAAAGGAAAAATGCTGATATTATCTCCAGCTCATCTTCAGTGGCGAAAATTGACACGTTTAGACTTGGAAAAAGGGAAGTATGTTGTCATTTAATTTTCTACATAAAAATGAAGATGCATAACAACTGAAGAACACAAAGGGTGGCAATATCAAGTATTTAAACATGAATGTTAATTTCCCTAAATTTGTGTGGTACTGTTTACAAATGCTTATGTTAATGACCGATCTATGACTGAAGCTACTCACAATGGATTTGGTTACAACATTGATTTAATTTGCACTACAAAGAGTTTCCTCGGTGTGTGTTGTGCCACAGAAATTAAACCAAATGTATCCTTATTAAACAGTTTTGCACTGCCTGACCAATGAATGTACTTCAAGCACTGACTTTTGTGATTTGCTTTTCTAAAAGACAAATTTACTTTGAGATTCTAAAATTAAATGTATGGGCAAAATCAAATATTTAATGGTTATTATACTACAAGTGCGTTTGCACCATATATTGTAAAACAGACACATATAAGTATATATGATATGTATGTATCCATATCTGAGTGTATTTTGTCTAACTCCGTTTACTCATTACATAGTCAACTGGCATCTGGCAAGGCAGGAACCAACACTAGATGGGCCAATGGTGCATCACAGAGCACACGCATGCCCACTCCCAAACTCCCTCATATTGTCACTAAACTATCCTAAACATGCATGTTTATATAATGTAGAATAAAGCTGAAGCACCTGGAAACATCTGCAAACACTAAACTGAGTGACCAAGTCTGGAACTGAGCTTTGGTCACTGGAGATGTTAAGCAGCAGAACTAATCACTTTGCCATACAATAAATACACTTTGATCAACTTCTGCTCTAACCTGTCTCAGTTTCTGCTCTGCACACATACTCGCTGCTTATCATGACCCTAACAATGAGAAAAACTATTTATAAAATGTATGTGATAGACTATATTACATATATTCATTTTTAAATTTGTTTATTTTTCTATTTAAGAGTCCTAGGGAGCTGTTGCTTGTTTAAGCAACTCTGAATGCAAAGTTGAAACCAACCTACTCCAGTGCGTACTGACACCTAAAATATTTTTAAGAATTCTATTTATTTAACATACACATATTTGGATTTAGAAGGAATTCAGGGTCCACACAGGTATAGGAAGAATGAACAAATTCCTCAAAGACAGCTATTTATCTATTTTATAACGTGCTTATCCAATTCAGGATCTTGGGGCCCACATACCTGACTATATATTAAACTGGACCATATTTTAAATTTGTTATAATAAAGAAAAAGTAGAACAGAATGAAAAGCCTTATTTACTAAGAAGAGCTGCCTCTTTTTCAAAATCTTATTTATCATTCTATATTAAAGATAAGGAGTTCTGACAATATTCCCAGCAATGGGGCACTCACAGCAATAATCATTTATGTGGTGCCTCTGCTACTCCCTTGCAGCGCTGAGTTTTGTCAAATGAAACCACATTTAAACAATCTGTTTATAATAATGCCCCATTTGAGTGCCTGTGCTTAAATGGTATGATCTGGATGTTCAATGTAAACCTTTCTGCTCAAGCAGCAAAGTGGAAGAGGGCTAACAAGAGCTTTTTCTTTTTCCTAATTTTCTTTTGTAAAAGTTTGTACAACAGAAGCCCATATTCCATTTCCCAGTGGTTTAATCCAACTTGGGGGTCACAGGGGTTGGAGCCTATCTTGGTAGCAAGGCAGAAGTCCTCTCTGGGCAGGGTGCTAGTCCATCATGAAACACATTCTCACTCTTACACATGATCCAAACTCACTCGCACCTTGTCAAAGCCACCAATCAAGCTAACCTGCGTGTCATTAGATTGTGGGAAAGAAAATGAAGTGCCCAGAGACAACAAGAAACTCTAAGAAACAAAAAGGCCACAATTAATGTCTATGTGCCACTGTAACATTACTTTTATTGGATTTCATATGTTAAGGAATTATCATTGACTGGTCAAACAAATATAATTAAGCATCAAAAGTATTTCATCTTCTATACAAACTGGAGCTTTGTTTCTGTGTTTGCCATAAATGAGCTTACAATGTTGTGAGCAGTCAAGAAGTTGAAACAATTATAGGGGTCTCATGTAAGAGTGTTGTACACTACAATATAAATAAAAGGTATTTGGCCAACTGATCAAAAATGGACATAATACATTATTTACTTTTAAAAAATCTCTGTCAAAAAATGAAATGAAGTGCATGAATGTTTGAAAATGAGTAGTGTGATTTGCCAAAGTGAAAAGAAAAAACACATTCAGACAAAAAGCTTTTAATCCCCCGATATTGTATAACAAAAATGCAAGACTTCATGTGAGCAGTATTGTTTTTCAGTTATACTACTGTCTTCTTAGATTTGATTGAATTGATAAAGTTGTGTTTTGCTGTAACACCTATTTTTATTTTGTATATTTTTTTGTAAATTTTGAGTCATGCTGATATGTGAATGGAAATAAGCAGGCAGTGAGAAAGAACCTTCTATCGACACCATCACTCTTTTGTCTGGGTTCTGATAAAATTCCTCTGGAGGTTGTTTTCTACTATACTGAAAGATAATCAATAAAACAAGTATTTTGATAGTTTTTATCTGCTGTTGTCTTCATTTTGTCACCACTGGCCTTCTTGAGATGTGATACTCTTGTTTGATAGGAGTGATGAAACATAAAAATATTCTTTACATAACAACTTTCAGGAAGAATTAAACATCACAGTGCTTTATACTTTATGTACAGTAAAGCACATATACATATTTGCTATCAAATAATGCACCCTAGAATTTCAGTTGAACTTGATATCAAGGATTGCCCCCTTGGATTTTGTGTGTGAAGTCACCCTTTAGCGAAAGCCAAAAACAAAACAATTTCAATACACAAATGGGTAAGATTTCTAACTAGGATGGATTGGCAAAAATAAATTGGCATCTCATGTTTGTGTTCACCCTGTGAACGGGGTGGCATCCTGTCCAGGGCTTGCTCCTGCCTTGCATCCAATACCTGCTTCCCCGTGACACTGCTCTGGGGTTTAGAAAATGGATGGATGGACCATAGAAAAATCATATTGGTTGAGTTTTAACACGAGAAATAAGTGGAAAGAAATTTGGGTTATCTGTGTTTAATGTGGGTGGCATGGTGGCGCAGTGGGTAGCGCTGCTGCCTCGCAGCTAGGAGACCCGGGTTCACTTCCCGGGTCCTCCTTGCGTGGAGCTTGCATGTTCTCCCCGTGTCTGCATGGGTTTCCTCCGAGTACTCCGGTTTCCTCCCACAGTCCAAAGACATGCAAGTTAGGTGCATTGGCGATTCTAAATTGTGCTTGGTGTGTGTGTGCATGCCCTGCGGTAGGCTGGCGCCCTGTCCAGGCTTTGTTTCCTGCCTTGCGCCCTGTGTTGGCTGGGATTGGCTCCAGCAGACCCCCGTAACCCTGCCGCTAGGATATAGCGGAATGGATGAATGTGTTTAATGCCTAAAGCTACTTAATGTGACATAACAGAAAGTCATCTGAAGGTATCAGACCAAAAAGAAGAGGAAAAGTCATTAAGACCTCACTGACCAGATATGTGACTCTGAGTGAAATTCTTAACTTTCCAGTTTCCTAATACTAAAACCATGGTTTTCAATGTGCTTGTGATTTTTTTTTTTTAAGTTGCTTAAAGTAACAATCAGTGCCCAGTCCCAACTGTTTTTCTTTATTTCATTTGGGATAAGCCAACTATAAGGGCAGTGCCACATCCACATTGATTTGTTACTCAAATGTAATAGCACTTGAGCAGCTTCACTGCAGAACATCTGCTTCAATCGCTTGTACTGTATTTAATTAATTCATTTGGAGCCTGGGACACAGGCTTGTGCACGTGTTACTAACTGTATAAAAGGGATGTAGTGGGGAGTGTGGCCCAAGTCCCACACCTCTTGTTTTCAGGAGTGTGTGCAACAAAATGTATTATGTATATCATTTTTCTTCAGCTAATTAATATGTCTACACAGAGCAGCTGCAGTGAATGGAGAAGAGAATTTTATGAGTCTAAATAAAACCGCAATGTTTCCCATTTGTAATGGGGCATGGAAAATTCTTATTAAATATATCTTGTTTATTGGCAGGTGGAGCTTGGCCAGCTGTATGGAGTAAGGGCTCTGCGCCATCTCTCGGGCTACTGTCGGTGTGTGGGCATTGGGGGAGGGAGAGACAAGGCGGAGAGCCTTTGCGACTCCATAGTTTCCAGTCACTCAGCACAAGCACCGCAGTGACAGCTGAGGCTTTACTCGATTCAGGCAGACCTCTATGCACAAGCCTTTTCACTGCTCTTTATTTTGTGAGCTACTGATGAGTTGTATTAATGCTTTTCAACTGCGTGGCTTGTAAAGATCCTAGGGACCTGTCTGGCAGCTCATTTTAATTATGAAAGATTATTTTATACATCTAATTTCCTGGATGTTACAAAAGACAGCAAGGCAATGAATGAATGAATGAATGATGAGAATATATTATTCCATTCACATTAATTAATCTCCTTGGAATATATGCATGTTTGAAATAACAATGATTTTTAAAATGCCTTATTTTGTTCTTCTGGTCAAATAGCTTTTGGCAGCAAGCAGTTCATTGTGCAGTTGGCAGTCACTTTATTCAAGTGTACATTCTCATTCCACACCTCTGGCCTGTCTGCAGTTAGGTCTGAATATCGCTAGGAAAGCTGAATGAAAGCACAGGAACGGTAAACATTTTAATTGTGTCTGATTGTGTCTTCACTTAAATGACACTATACAGTTCATTAGAGTCAGATTCAACACCCTTCAAAAATGTAAGGCCGGATTGAGCTGCTGCAAATACATGAAATGTGGAACACTACAGCCAATCCGACTTTGACATGTCCGAACAGAGGATAAAGAAGCTAAAGCATCATACCCCACCTACACTGGGCACAATGCTGGAAAATCACATCTACGCACATACGTTTTGTACTCTCATTCATCCATCCATCCATTATCCAACCCACTATATCCTAATTACAGGGTCACGGGGGTCTGCCGGAGCCAATCCCAGCCAACACAGGGCACAGGGCAGGAAACAAACACTGGGCAGGGCGCCAGCCCACCGCAGTATTCTCATTCATTAGATGCCAATTTAGCACAAATCATCATAAACTGCATATCTATAAGTTTTAAAGACAAAGTTCCCCCTGGGGACAAATAAAGACCTATATATTTATCTATCTAATGTAAGAGATAAGACAGATCATGATAAAGAGCTGGGGTACCACCCGGTGACCCCATATAATTGAAAAGCAGTAGATCAAAAAAACAAGGAGTAGCTGCAAAAAGAATGTCTTTTCCGATAGGAGTACCATAGGGAACTGATTACAAAATGGCCAAACTTCTGGTCATATGTCCTGCCAGGAGGAAAAAGCAGGTCCAAGCAGATGGACAGAGATGTTGTAGTTGTCAGTCATCCAGTTTGTAGAGGGAGGAAGAGACAAGGCATTAGAACACAGTGCCAACCCTTGGAATGGCAGATCATTACAATCATCAGAGTCATTAAGCTGTCCCCTATGAGCTTGCATCTATTTATCTATTGCCTTCGCTATCTATCTATCTATCTATCTATATAGTGCCTTCACTATCTATCTATCTATCTATCTATCTATCTATATAGTGCCTTCGCTATCTATCTATCTATCTATATAATGCCCCTCGCTATCTATCTATATAGTGCCTTCACTATCTATCTATCTATCTATCTATCTATCTATCTATCTATCTATCTATATAGTGCCTTCACTATCTATCTATATAGTGCCTTCGCTATCTATCTATCTATCTATATAGTGCCTTCACTATCTATCTATCTA
>JANRMT010062806.1:55280967-55291474 GCA_026402145.1 Polypterus bichir lapradei
TGCTCATCAGTGAGGCGACTCCTGTGTGCTGTTTTGTTAGTCTTCATCACTGAGAAGAGCTTCTCACACAGATATGTGCTACCAAACATGCACAAGGTTCGAGCCGCATGTAGACGGAGCTGGAGCATTTCTGCGGGAATGGAGTGAATAAACTGTGCGGGCCCTGCAGTATCGTACTTTGCCTTCAGTGTGCCATTACACTGCAGCTCAATCACCTCCATCTGAATCTGCACAAATGCAGTTTCCACATCGACGGCAAATGGGTTGCGAAACAAGTCAAAATTCATTTTTTGTTCTTCAAAGTCACCAAAGCGCCATGCGAACTCAGTGCGCAGTGCGCTCAGTTTATCAGGAAAGTGCGTATTTGGGAACACCGTTGTGCCGACTTGGTTCAACATTACTTGGCAACAGGGAAAGTGGGGCAAGTTGCACTGGTGCATTTGTGTCTCCCATAAAAGCAGCTTCACTTGAAATCACTTTGTGATTGTGCACGGGTAAAAACGTCTGCTGAAGTGTCAGATTCTTCTTTAATTCTTCTGCTTTCTGTATCTTCTGCATTGCATTCAGGTCTTTCAGGTTATCCTGATGTTTTGTCTCATAGTGCCGTCTTAGATTAAATTCTGTAATTACAGCCACATTAGCTCCACAAATGAGACACACGGGTTTACCGGCAATGTCAGTAAACATATACTCAGCCTCCCATCGGTTTTTAAAGGCTCTATTTTCAGAATCAACTTTTGTCTTCAGCATCGTGTGGGCTAGCTTCGCAATAACTTGCAGCATCATAAGCTAGACTTGATTAACGCAGTAAGTGTTCGGCAAGGCAGCTGAAGCGCTGCATTATGGGATCTATAGTTTATTGTGTTACCAGCGCTTCATATACCCGGGCCATTAATAACAATAATACAGTATATAAAATGATCTCGCTGGCCGGATATAATTACATGCCGGGCCGGATGTGGCCCGCGGCCCTTGAGTTTGACACATATGGACTAAATAGAACTTGAAAAGATATATTTTTTCGAATGTGATCGCACAATTCAGATCGAGTTGACGCGCACTACAGTACATCGAGCCCGCGTGCTACTGTGGTTTTGCCTGCATGCCTCAATAAGTCACCCTCCCCTCGCTCTTACTTTTTTACCGTTCATCTAATGAATACACTGAGTATGGCTTTAACAAAACAATCATTGATGGCGAATAAAGTATCCATTATTCGAGTATGTAGATCGGGGTATATATATACATATATATATACCCGCGTATCGCAGCGGAGAAGTAGTGTGTTAAAGAAGCTATGAAAAAGAAAAGGGAACATTTTAAAAATAACGTAACATGACTGTCAATATACAGTAATTGTTTTGTGAGTGTTATTGAGTGTTGCTGTCATCAAGGATTTGATTATCATTATTTCTTTCAATCAGGTTCGTATTTGTAGGATGTGTTGTGTTCAAGTTACATTCCGTGTTTGTCAATCGTTGTAAAGATAACAGGTTTCATTCATCGATTCGTTTCTTACTGCATCAATAAACAGCTCGTCTTCTTCTTTATCTGAGACCTGACACACTGCATGCACGGGTTTTTTTTTTACACTGTCTTCCTTTAGCGGGACATTGACTTTTTCCACCGTGTGCTTTGTTTCCGCAGTAGCTGCACTTATGAATATGCTTGTATGTATCAGACGCTTCATATTTTTTTGCTGCCTTTTCAATTGTGTAATTCGGTTTTTGTTCAGCGCTCTTCGGAATTGTTGCTTTTTGTCTGTGCACTGTGTCAGTTCACGTGAGCCGCTCGGTGTATAGGCATCGAACTTTCCCAGCTGTGCTGTTGCCATGTCGTGCTATGTCCACGGCTGTATTAATGTTACCTAAGTCCCGGCACTTAAAACTTTGTCTCGCAGTTTCGCTGAGTTTGTGCCAAACACCACCCTGACCATCTCATCTTCCTCTGCATAAGCACAGTCCTATACCCGTTAATATTTAGCGGCAGTGTTTCTATTGGATTGTCGCTGACGGACGGCCTTATATGGGCAGGCAATAAATTACAAACGCCAGCGGCAGCCTGTCTATGAACTTAATTTAAAGTTTAGGTTTACACCGTGCTTTGTTTCCGTAGTAGCAGCACTGATGAATATGGTTGTATATGTCACTCGCTCACTTCTTATTGTTTCGCTGCCTTCTCAATTATATAATGCATGTTTTCTTCAGCGCTTTTTGGAGCTCTTCCTGGTTTTCTACGTACTGTGTGATTACGTGGGAGACGTGATGATGTCACACGAAACTCTGCCCCCACGGCTTTCGAGCTCATCTCCATTACACTAAATGGAGAAAAACAGCTTCCAGTTATGACCATTACGCTTAGAATTTCGAAATGAAACCTGCTTAACTTTTGTAAGTGAGCTGTAAGGAATAAGCCTGCCAAATTTCAGCCTTCTACCTACACGGGAAGTTGGAGAATTAGTGATGATTGAGTGAGTGAGTGAGTGAGTCAGTGAGTGAGTGAGTCAGTCAATGAGGGCTTTGCCTTTTATTAGTATAGATTCCTGAGTATATAAAGTCAGAGTTAGAATATATAAAGTCATTACCGAATATATAAAGTCAGCGTCAGAATATATAACCTCATTCCTGAATATATAAATTTAAAGTCAGATTATATTGATATTGATTGAAACGACTCAGGCACATTTTTAGTAAACTCAATGAGTTCCTAATAATGAAATAAGTTAACAAAAACATCTTCAGAAAAATATTAAAAAAAACCCCCACTGTCCAGTTAATTAATTGAAAATGATGTATATGCCCAGCATTTTGAACACTATATTTATTTATTCTTTTTGTACGGGCGCATTTTTGGACGAACCTCACTAGCCCCATCGACTCTGAGTGACTTCTGTCGAAGTTTACCTTTCACTAGTATGAGTGAAATGACAATGGAAATTTTATATATTCGGGAATGATTTTATATATTCCAACGCTGAGTTTATATATTCAAAAATGACTTCATATATTCAGACGCTGACTTTATATAATCAGGCTTTGACGTTATAATCGGGAATGATTTTATATATTCTGACGCCTACTTTATATATTCAAGTTTTCACTTTATATATTCAGGAATGACTTTATATATTCCGATGCTGACTTTATATATTCTGACGCTGACTTTATATATTCAGGAATGACTTTATATATTCGGGAGTGACTTTATATATTCAAGTTTTGACTTTATATGTTCAGGAATGACTTTATATATTCCGACGCTGACTTTATATATTCAGGAGTGACTTTATACATTCCGACGCTGACCTTATATAATTAGGTTTTGGTGTTATAGGCTATATTCAGAACACTGACTTTATATATTCCGAAAATCATTAAATTTGCCGGTTTGGCACCCCATAAATGTATGTGTGTATATATATATATATATATATATATATATATATATATATATATATATAATTACAGTTGTTTAAGCATTAGGTGTGTTCTGTGTGCAACAATCCTTGTAGCACTCACTGTGGTTCCTGTTTAAAGTGACCCCATCTGCCGTTCTTATATTTGCTCATATTTTGACTTGCGTTCATATTGCAAAAAGTTTGCAGAAACCCTTGCAGCACACACTGTGTCCTGAGCAAAAGTTTTGTCACTGAATTGCTGAGGGTTTTGTACGGAAACGTATTAGGGCCACGGTAACGAAAAAAAAAATACGGACAAAGTGAAGAAAAAAACTATATGTCGAGAATAAAGTCGAGATGTTGACTTTATTCTCGACATTTCCACTTTAATCTTGACGCTTATGATGAGAATAAAGTCGACATGTTGCTACATAATTTATGACGGGGTTTGAGAAAATCTACCTAACATATCGGAAAAACTGCATAAGCTCAGGCACCCTTCTGACAAAGAAGCTGACGGTAGTGTTACAAGCAAAAATGCACTGGACTCCACATCCTGCTTAATAAGATAGTTTGACACAGAATATTCTCCCCAATGTATTTTTGTCACAAATGAGCCAATATTTCGCTTAGCTTCCACATTGCAATCCAGATACTACTGGTTCTTTGTGAAATCAAAAACCAAAAATGATCAACTAATTGAACGCCAAAGTGTTGTGTTGCACCATTTATGAACAAGTGTGATTCAGATTAGCTAGGATTAATTCCTTTCTCCTCCTATTTTTTCCCTCATTATCTCAAACTGGTTCCATAAGCATGACAGTGACTTTAATGACCAACAGCATTTCCAGATCTCAATCTACCAGGCACATTTGGGATAAATGGAACAGGAAATTTGTGGGATGAAATGTGCAGCTGAAAAAAAAAATGAACAGGAAATCATGATGCGAATGAGTCAACATCATGTAGATTTCAAGCCATTTTGGAGGAAGAAAGGTATAACTAATATTTGGTAGAACCCCCGACTAAGTGGCTAGTCAATGCATATATTATGAAATGTGAAATGTAAGAGTTCTGCTTCTTTATCCTGCATTTCCTTTGTGCTTGTTATAACTGAGCATCTGGAATCATAAGCCTAACTAGGGGCATTAGAACATAAAAATTACTACTTTATTTACAATTAATTGTATCTTACTTGCTAAACATCCAGTTGTGTTCAAACAGAAGAATGTCTGGAGGCAGTCCGCTGGTGTTGTAGCTTTATTTGGGTTAGTCACTACACAAACAATTCTACAATTTACTTCAAAAAGTTGTTTTTCAAAGGCAAAAGCTGATATCCAAATATACAGTTCTGCAGTCATTTTACCTTGCACTTACTTTGTCATTTTGATATTCCAAATACACTGTGCAATACTGTGGTATTTTAAAATACTTTTTGAAAGGTTTGTTACCTTAATTAGTTAAACTTACAGCTACAGTCCATCACAATGCAGTTTGTTACCACTTTTTTCCTAATCCACCCACAGAGCAGATCACCACATTGATAGAGTTAACTAGTAGTAGGTGACCTATAGACAAACACATACTAAGAAATCTCATAAACTATCTGAGGATGTAATGCCAAATACAAGCATATTGATGGGTAACACATGAAAATAAATAGTAGGCAAATAAAAAGAAAAAGTGTTGAATCACAGAACATTTAACTCAGATTTTCTGTTAGCCATATTTTGGATAACATTTATTATTAACAAGACAATTTACATGCTGTATGTAGCATCACAATCATTTGGATCTTTCAACAATTAGCATCCCAACACTACAAAGTTCAAATAGAAAAAGCGACACTTGGTGGCAACGAATTGTGCAAGATCTAACTTGCTAGAGCCAGCAGAGTCATCGCGCTACTAGCAAGCACAAAGAATGCTCTGATTCGTTTGCCAATTACGAGGTAACTCAAAAGACTTTTTGAATTTTGTTCAACAACTATAAGTAAATTAAAACACCCTGATTTTACATTGGCATTAGGCACAAATTTACCTATTTTTCTCTACAACAGTCAACATATTTTAAAACAAATCTGTGGTACACTATAGAGTATTAAACACTGAAAAAAAGAAACAATGGATGACTAAAATCAGGCTCACCTATATATCTGAAGAATATTGATCATCCACCATATAAACAAGACTTAAAAAAAAATTCATCCTCTAAGCTGAGGAATATGCAAATGAACAATTCACATCATTATGAATGTCTTAATCTGCCACTTTTCTTTTTTAACAAGGCGGATGATCAATACAGAGGATGATGCCATCATTATCGGGGCTGTAACGTGCTAATTGTGAAAGTGGAGCAAAGGCTTGCATGCTGTTGATAGAGTTCATTTATGTCTTATTATAAATCTAATCTATGCAGAAAAGCTGAAGTAGACATTTGAGTTTTTCCAAAAGATTTTCTTTGCGATTGATGGGATAAAGCTGCTCAAAAAAGTTCTGACACTATAACACAAATTATTGGCTTGAATATAAATATTCATGTTTTTAATGGAAGAAAAAAAAAACACTAGGTCAACTTTATGATTTTAAACAAAAGCCTACCCCAGTTCTCATTTAGAAACAAGTATTTTACTTTTTTATTTTGTAACATTTGTATATTCTGTAAATCAAAGTTTTATTGCTGTTGTATAATAAGGACAGTAGTTATTACTACAATTTACTACTTGTGAGTATACTCTTCATTTTATGATATGGCAGGTAAAGTGCTACACGTTTATAGCTTTATGGTCAGCAGTTTCATACTAGAGTGAGAGAAGTGTACACTGTAGTTTGAATTTTAACATGCTGCCAATCTTTTTCTGAATTCTACTTTATTTGAATTTTTGAATTAAAGTTAATCTCTTAAAGGCCCCTTATTATAAAATTACAACATTACCTTTACCTAACCTAAAAATACATCTGTAAATGTTTTTTTAAAGACCATATTTACATTTATTGTTTAGCTTTGCAATGCTATTGCTTAGTAAATGTGTATACTAAGATTACATCAGATTAGATTTGATTAGATAAACTATATTAACCCCATAGAGGAATTTAGATTTATGCAGCAGCAGAAACATAGAATAATTACTGAAATGTTATAAAATGAAATGTTCCTAGGGCACAAAGCCTACTGACACTCACATCCTAATTATTTTTTTAATGATGATTATGGAAGATGGCTAATGAACATCAGAAATCCAATATCTCAAATTGTTAGAATATTAACTATGATTAATCAAAAAAGGATTCACAATACAGAACTGTCCAACTTCTGAAAAGTATGTTCATTTATAAAGTCAATACTTGGTTGGAGCTCCTTTACCTCAGATTACTGCATCAATGTAGTGTGGCATGGAGGTGATCAGTTTGTGGCACTGATGAGGTGTTATTGAAGCCCAGGTTGCTTTTATAGTGGCCTTCATCTTTTCTGTATTTTTGGGTTGGGTGTATGAGCTATCAGTCATAATTATCAAATAGAGAGTAGAACAGGATAGCAAGACAGTATTGTGTGACCTCAGTGTAATGTGTAAATAGGATTAGGATTATTTGCATTGAAATTATTTACACTGTATATTCTATACTTAATATTTTTTCCATTTCAGAATGCCAAAAGCAAAGAAAGGTCTTGAATACAGTGAGCAGGATGTGACTGTTCATGCATCTCTAACTTCTCTTCATGAATTCAACACTGTTATAACAGTCTACTAAGGGACAATACCACAAGCAGTGGTGTCAGCAAATGGTTAAAGAGCAATGGCAGAGATCCACATTTATAAACAAATCAGTTTACTTAATAGGGCTGAATTAATGCATACATATCATCTGTCACTTATACCGGTTGGTTCACTGGCTTACACAACCAAATAAATATTTCCAAATAAAAGTCTTACTCTGTTACATCCATGTTCTTAAGTTCAGCTCTTTTTATAAAATGTCTGCCTCTGTGACAACTGTCAAGTTTACTGGGTACAGAACATCAAGCCAATACCTACATTCTATCTCCTTGTTGCTCACACGCCTGAGATGCTTGCTTAATCCTTTATGCTGCTTCTAATATAAATGCTATTTCTTTTTATAATGTTGCATTACCACAACACTTCATAAGCAAAACTTTGTTACCCTTATATTATTCTCTTACACTTTTAATAAATTATGATTTACTTTTGTACAAAAAATATTGCTGTCAAATCTGCAATTAAATCCTTTCTTGTTCATTATATTTGCTTAGACAGTCTGAGTACAAATAGACATTCTGCTACCAATTTATGGAGGAATATTTCGGACAAAATTAATTAAATAAATAAATGCACAAATAAATAAAAGTACTGTGAAATGTGAACATAAATAAACAAATGCGTCATGAAATGAGAGCATAAATAAATAAATGTGTCACGAAATATGTTTTTTGTTGCTTATTTACTTATTTAATTTTGTCCGTAACATTCCTGCAAACCGTCATGAGATACGACTTGAAATAAAACTGTCACTTTCACTCGTCAAAGTTGAGAGGGTGGGCTCTAACCAGTTCAGGTGACGCAGTTCCCTGCTCTGGACGTCCATCCTTTGACATTCCAGCTGAGTCAATAGAACTGACAGATTGCAGATCTATATGGTGTATCGGAGAAGACGATCACAAGGCGAATGAGCCAGTTTGATATACGGTAAGCTGCAACGGCTGCATTAGTTTAGGTACTTCGACATGGAATGCCTAAAGCAGCGCCAAATAATATTTTGAACAGTCAGTTCAAAATATTAGTTGGCGCTGCTTTAGGCATTCCATGTTGAAGTTCAAAATATTAGTTGGCGCTGCTTTAGGCATTCCATGTCGAAAGCCGTATAGATCTGCAATCTGTCAGTTCTATTGACTCAGCTGGAATGTCAAAGGATGGACGTCCAGAGCAGGGAACTGCGTCACCTGAACTGGAGTGTAGTTGAGTCCGTTCCACCTGTTCTTCGATCATTTCAAAAATAGTTGAATCTATATCGGAGTCTAAAAGGGCCGCCAACATTGTAATTTCTTCCGATAAATCTTCAATTCTCCCTCTGAAATACGTAATATTTTCGGCAGAATCCATTTCATCGGCAGTAGTAAGCATTTTTCTAATTAATTCGTGTGCTATCGTTTCACCAATCAATAACTAGAGGGCGTGTTAGAGCCCACCCTCTCAACTTTGACGAGTGAAAGTGACAGTTTTATTTCAAGTCGTATCTCATGACGGTTTGCAGGAATGTTACGGACAAAATTAAATAAATAAATAAGCAACGAAAAACATATTTCGTGACACATTTATTTATTTATGCTCTCATTTCATGATACATTTATTTATTAAGGCTTCATTTCATGATACATTTATTTACTTATGCTCTCATTTCATGACAAATTTATTTATTAAGGCTTCATTTCATGATACATTTATTTATTGATGCTCACATTTCACAGTACTTTTATCTATTTGCTTATTTATTTAATTTTGTCCGAAATAGTCCTCCATAGGTTTGCAGGAATGTTACGGACAAAATTAAATTCAATAAATGAATAAATAAGCAACAAAAAACATATTTCGTGACACATGTATTTATTTATTTATGCTCTCATTTCATGACATATTTATTTATTTAGGCTTTCATTTCATGACACATTTATGTATGTTCACATTACACAGTACTTTTATTTATTTGTGCATTTATTTATTTAATTTTGTCCGAAATATTCCTCCATACAGGTGAAATTTTTTTTGCAAAATGAGTGCAAATTGCGGCCTCAATTTTACTTAGTAAATTCTATATACTCTGCTTTTTACAGGGTACTGTATAGAATATTAAACAAAAAAATGAAACAGACATAAAAATTAGACTTGCTTATATATCTGAAGAAATCTGACTGTACACCTTATAAACAAGATTTTAAAAAGCAAATTTAGTCATCTAAACCGAGGAATATAAACAAGATTTTAAAAAGCAAATTTAGTCATCTAAACCGAGGAATATGCGAATCGATTTGCTTCTGCAAAACGTTGACGAAAATACACATAGGTAAAGCTGTCTTACCTCGACCCAGTATTTTCCCCCGGTGCAGACGTTCTCTGTGAACTGTGAAGACAAAGTTGTCGGATGATAAGCCAGGCTGGCATGGTATGGTTTCTTGGTAAAATCCTCCCGTCCATATCTGAAACAATATTTTCATTTTTAATGCTGCGTTATACACAGTTATGACTGAGACAAAAAATGAAGAGTCTAACGACTAACTGCGAAAAACTAAGGGCAAAAACATGTGTACAATATTATTGGGCAAAAAAAAGTTTCACTGCTTAGTAAATAAACTTACAGTATTTTTTCTGTCCAGTAATACATTACTTACAAATTATAACTGAAAACCAAACAAAACACTACAACAGACATACTAAAAAACAACAAAATAAGTATAATCGAGAAGCATTTTGGGTAATGTACAATATGAAGCAATAAGTATATGTTGGTCTAACTAAAAGTACTTTGAAGAGAGAATGCTTGATAAACATTTTTGGTTTAAATTTACGTACGCCGTAATTATTGTAATTTTAATTCAGTTTCACGGAATGAGGCCATATGGTCATTGCATCAGGTGCAGAAGGTCATATTTAAACATTCAAAAATAATATTCCTTAGTATTTCTCACTAAACTCAAGGCAATCAATTTTTATCCAGCAACCCCCACAGTCAGCCCACTTCGCGAGAGAAAAAAAAGATGGGGATCAGGCACAGCTAAAGGCGGGGAAGCACTAGGAATTGAACTTACAAATACACTGCACAAATGTATAGTTTTAATGAAATTCCTTGGGAAATTTTTACTTGACAGGGGGTTGAAAATGACTGACTGGCAGAATTATTAAACAAGTGGATGGTGCATTCAAGCTTGAGGAACTAAAAAGCCAAACCACACTCGAACCGAATGCCATAAAGCTGGCCGGAGTTTACTATGGCCCAATTAGACTTCGGGTTCACCAAACTGTTTCAAATATTTATCAGGCACCACGCTTTCAAAGAGTGCAACTTACAAGCACATATATACTGCACCAATACAACACTTGTT
>JANRMT010062806.1:55291574-55308391 GCA_026402145.1 Polypterus bichir lapradei
GTCCTGGTTACAAAAGTGCACGTCACCTACAACGTCCACCACTGGACTATTATCATTTACATCTTCCAATAAGAGTACAAGAGTTCCGGTACCTGTGGCTGGATGATTAGCTGTAAAAACAAACAAAATAGTAACATTTACCAATTAAACTTGGTTAATTTCTTTTTCTGTCAGTAGGAAGCAAGGTGTGTGGAAACATAGATATCTTTGTTGAATTCCCTGCCACTTAGCTTAG
Source organism: Polypterus bichir lapradei (assembly GCA_026402145.1). Lineage (NCBI taxonomy): Eukaryota > Metazoa > Chordata > Cladistia > Polypteriformes > Polypteridae > Polypterus > Polypterus bichir. The sequence goes on from JANRMT010062806.1 coordinate 55,291,810, forward strand.
TCTTAAATACAAAAATGTCACTATCTTGGCAAGCTATACCCTAAGCACTTGTATCCAACCACTCTTTTTTAGATAGTAAAAGCAATATTGTTTTTTTAATAACCTGGCTGCAAGAAATCTGGAAAATAAGGTTTCACTTAGAACTGCCCAAATACTGCCATGATACCAACCCCTCCCACTCGCTCCTAAATTAGGTTCAGCAAGCAACTCTGAAAGAAATTGTGCTTAAATTGTTTACTAACTTTTCATTCAAGAGACTGCCATTTTAAGCAATCTTCAGATGCTTACAAAGAACTCTTAAGGAGCACCAACAAGGGAATTTCATGTTAAAGCTATTGGTAAAGAAGCCACTATATTCTGTAGCTAACAATGCTATTAATAGTCTGCCTTTTATGGACTACTAGTACAATTTAGTGCACCAAAACCATTGTAACATATTAAAATTATGCAATTTATAGAAATATGAAAAGTGTTACTGCTTAATGTAAAAAATACTAATTCAGAACTGCCTTAATGATAATTCTGACAATAGAAAGGAAATATTACCATTATCATAAGCATATATGAGTGACGTATATTTATCATTTTTCACAAATGGACTCTCTCTATCCATAGCTTGCTTGACAGTAATAGTTCCAGATTCTTTATCCACATTCAGCCATCCTGCAGGATCATCAATATAGTATCTGATTAAAAGAAAGTGGGGAGAAAAAAAATTTAAAAATAGCAACATATCATTGGTATGAAAAAAGATAAAAATTGGAAAGAACAGAAGAGTAAGAGAAATTAATTTCCTATTTTATCTAGTTTAAGGTGGTGGGTTACATCAGCCAAAAGACAGGAACCAGCTATGGGCTCACACACAGTGACCATGCATTTTGTGTTTCAATCAACAGACCTGCCAATGTAGATGAACTCCTTTATACTTCATGTACAAGTTTCTGCTTACAATCCACAAACTTCATATGGGTGACATCTCAGGTTTGCAGGTGATGATATTAAATTCAGTATTTTTTTTTTTTTGTTGTGACTTTATCACACTGAATTTGTTGTACAGTCTCTTTTGTTAATTTCAAATGGGAAAAAAACTATATTGTGTGTCTGTGGTGGGGGAGCTTTGTACACTTAGGTAGAGAGATTATATAAAATGTGATCCTTATTGGACCACTTGACTAACCCAACCAGGTGCATTTTGTTGAATGTATTGATATTTTCTATTTAGTAACTGACAACACAAAGCTGAAATACATACAAAAATACAAATGTGCCATCTGAAAATAAATATTACAAAAGTCCTGAATGTCTTTGCTCCATTTAAGGTGCTTCATATGATCGACCAGTCTTTGCTATTGACTATGCCTGCATAATAAAGCAGAATTAGCCATTGAACTACTCGGACACTGCAGTGGGTTGGCACCCTGCCCAGGATTGGTTCCTGCCTTGTGCCCTGTGTTGGCTGGGATTGGCTCCAGCAGACCCCCGTGACCCTGTGTTTGGATTCAGCGGGTTGAAAAATGGATGGATGGACATTAACTACACAAATTACTCCGAACTGGAGATGCATGCCATTTGGGCCTTTACCATTCAAATGCATGATATGCGGGCTTTCACTTGGGCTTGAAAAAAAAACTCAAGAGATGACAATTTTAGTGTTTACTGATTTTATCAGTGAAACATGCTGTTTTAGAAGGACTCCTAACAACGTGTTGCTGAAATAATGCATTTCTATTAACTAATCACATATTGCTTCAAAGCATTTTATTGTAATTAAAATATGGAGGTGCTCATTTAGTTACCATTGTTCCTGTATTTGTAATGTGGGTAGTCTACACTGTTTGAAATTTGCCTCTATTCTTACTGGCTGGAACTGCTAGTGTGCAAGTTTCCACTGGATTTTTCAGGTTTCTTTCCACATCCCAAAGAGGTGCAGATTAAAATATGTGATGACTCTGCCTGAGTTGACACAAACATGGATAAAGTTGATAACTAAAAGCACCATGTAAGTGTTTCAAAGGAAACAGTACCAATCAGTTCAGTTTGAAAAGCATTAGAGTACAGTATCTCAAAGTAAAACTGATATCACAGCAGGCAAATCTGCTGTTTCTCATCACAACAATCACCCATCAGTGTTTGAAAACCTGTTTTCTCCATCCATACTGCTTCACGAGACCTGATGTTCTTAGATTTACACAAACTAGACAGCATTTTCAAACTGATTCATTTTCTGTGGTCAATAATGCCATTTCAGTGTGCAAGGACAAAATGAAAAAAAAAACTGAAGTGTTAAATTTGTGTTGGTAAAGTCATGAGTAATTGTGTGTGTTATGTATGGCACCCTGTCCTAAGGTTGGTTCCTATCCACTACATTCACCTTTTTCTATAGAGTTTGCCCCCTTAAACATACCTAAATACTGACAATTACTGTCATTTACACCTGTGTCTGCACTGCTTGTCACTAAATATTAGTATTTGGAGGAGACAAAGGTAGCAAACTCCACAGGAGAATTACAAATACTCTAAAAATAAGGGTTTAAAGCTATGGTAAAAATACCAGTTCCTGAATCTCTTTAACAGCTGAAAATGAGTGAACAAATTGCCTGTTCTCCAAATTGTAATGTGCAGATGACAGCTTCCTGGGATGGTAATTGAACACATGACGCATGATCTGTAAAAATGCACACCGCAATGCTTCAAAGTTAATACTAGGAGTGATATTTACAAACCAAACATAGCATCGAGTACTTCATCAAACACATAGTTCTCATCAAAATTGATCAGAATCTGAGTCAAGGCCTTCATATTCTGTATCATTAGCATTCTGTCATTTTTTTAGGACATCCTCAACCGTATATGTTTTATTACTTGAAGGTGACATTTTCCTAGTACAAACTTTTAAGTTTTATTGTGGGTCAACCAAAAATTTCCATGCACTCTGCCAGATGCTTTTGAGTAAAGGTGCATAAAGATGGGCTGTCGTACATACAATGTATTTCCTGACAGATTTAACATGTCCATGATTGGTCATACATCATTGGAATGCTCTAAACCTCGGTTATACCAATGGTATGTGGTTCGATGTAGGTGGGATCATTGATAAAAGTTGGTTCACTCAGCTGTGAAGCACTCACTGTGTGTCTTGGCAATGTGTGGGAAAATCACATATTTTAATAATGAATGAGAGCATACAACATGGACACTTAAGATTTGTTCTACAGAAGACACCCTTGGGTGGTAAAAATACAATTAATGCTTTTGTCTGACTTCTTGGTTTACTTCCACTTGTACAAACAACTTTGAAATATGGCATGTAAGTGGCTGTTTCCTCCGGGCGCTCCGGTTTCCTCCCACAATCCAAAGACATGCAGGTTAGGTGGATTGGCGATTCTAAATTGGCCCTAGTGTGTGCTTGGTGTGTGGGTGTGTTTGTGTGTGTCCTGCGGTGGGTTGGCACCCTGCCCAGGATTGGTTCCTGCCTTGTGCCCTGTGTTGGCTGGGACTGGCTCCAGCAGACCCCTGTGACCCTGTGTTCGGATTCAGCGGGTTGGAAAATGGATGGATGGATGGATGGATGTAAGTGGCTACCATATAAGAAACTCCCTGTATACTCAGATATGCACTTGTAAGCTGATAGCAACATTTTCTTAAACAAACAACTAGAAAAAAAGGTTGTTAAATACACTTAGACCATAGAGAGAACATTTAAAAAAACAAAATCCCACAATGACTTGACTTAAAAGTTAATCTGAATTTAAATCAAAACTGCAAAAACTGCAGAATATTTAATTTGTTTGACTCCACTGATTAAATCAATCTGATCTAAAGGCCAAAAATGACATTAGGATGCATTTTACAAAAACACTTAACACTAAGTCCCAGACAAACTGATATGCCACTCTGTGGAATTCCCATCTTACTGCAAGAAAACAGCTTTAACAGAGTTTCAAGTAAATGCTTTTAATTTAGGTTGTGTACTTTACTGTTAATCTTTTAGGCCAGAAGTTGACAGGAAAAACGTACTAGCAGGCAGTGAGTGCTTAAACTGAGAAAATATCATGGATTTGATGAAGTCAGTATGACTGACATTTTATGAAATCCAAACAAAAAAACGACAGTAAAAGGTTTTCTGTGGTGCTTAATATACATTTTGTATAAAGTTATGGTACTCAGGTGCCCACAGCTTTGTTTCATACTGCAAATGGGGTAAATCCTGCATTACCTATCTCAACAATCCATAAAAGGACTAGTTTGTATAAAGATTTTTTGCATTACCCATTCCTCCACTCTCATCCAGTTCTGGGTAGAAAAGAGATATTGCATATCCTAGCAGCATGGGGAAGAAATTGGGGATTATGGTACAGACCACAACAATACTCTGACTAATTTATTAAGATGATTTAAATACTAGTTTTACTAAATCAGAGCACATCTTTGGCATTTTCTAGGATACCAGTACATCTTTTAAAAACACAAAATTACAAAAACTACATTTTTCCATCTTAAACACTGGCAAATTAGGAGGATTTATACAGACTAATAAATTCATAAATTTATTTCTAGTAGGATTTTCTACTGCAGTACATTATTTATTGGCTGCTCAAACCATTCCATATGTAGCCTTCAATTAATACAAATTGCTGCAGCAAGAATCATTACAAGAACTAGACAGTATGAGCACATAACTCCTGTTCTCAAGTCGTTCCAAAGGCTTCCAGTTAAGCTTAGGGCTGATTTCAATATGCTGTTATTTGCAAATAAAGCTTTAAAAAGAATGTATTGCTTACACACAGAAGTACATTAAGATCAAGATGGCCTATTAAAAACAAAGATGAACAAAACAACGCAAGGTCAAGCTTTTAGCTACAATCTGCCTACTTATATATGAAAGATGACACTTCGGTTCCAGCTTTTAAAACCAGGCTGAAGTCATCTCACTACTTCAGTCGATATATAAATTTGCTAATGAACTGTGCCTATTGCACCTGTCTTAACCATTTGTATAAAATTACCATAACTAAACACTCCTCTATTCTATTGTGGAACATTGTGCCACTTCTCTACATCTAGGCCATTTTCTTGCCCATAGGAAAGACATCTGGGAAACTGGGAGCCTTGGAATCAATGGATGAAAATGCCATGGCATCAGATTAGACAGCCCTGTATAGACTTATCCTCAGTGACTACTGGTCTCTGTAAAGTACATCAGATCTTTACAGCTCTCCAACCCCAATGTTTGAAACTCCAAATTCTATTAAATGGAAACTAATATATTGCTCAATATCTAAAACATACTAAAACAGTTAATCTAAAAAATGTACTAATCCCTCCACAAAAGAGCATTTCTTACATTTTAGGTAATCACACTCAGCTTGACAGAACTGTAAATTAATTTCAATCAATAAACACAGTAAAATTAATAAAAATAAATAAAAAATAAATAAATAAATAAACACAGTAAAACAATCACTTACGATACCGTCTGCTTCATTTCTATGTCTGGGTCTTTTGCTTGGTAAGTTGCTATGAAAGTGTTCAAAGGCACATCTTCTTTAACAGGAACAGACAGCGTTGGTGGGCTGAAAATTGGAGCCTCGTTGACATCCTCTACTGTCACTACAAGTGTGGCTGTGGAAGTTGATAAAGGAGTGGAAAATGGAACCTCATTTCCAACTGTGATGAGAAGTATATATTGTTGCTTGGCTTCAAAATCAAGACCCTATTGAGGGAAATAAATGAATATATGTAATTTTATATATATAAATAAACTGCTGTAAAAGGGGCTGGCTAACAGCATTGTGCAGACTATTAAAAACCCTGAAATTTAATGCACTAGAATACTCAGTCCTACCAAATAGAGTATCTGTGATGAAAACTGAATTAATGGCACCATCTGAAATGTGTTTAATAAAAAGCTTGAGAGTTTTTTTTAGTTAAATTCTACAAATAAGAAAACAAGTATAAAATTTGAACATACATTGTTTATTCTTCATGCCAGCAGTATGATGGCACACTGAAAAGCACATACATTTATTGACAAAACACACACACTACACAGTTGTGACACTCAGCGTTTGTACAGTTTCTAATAAAATGCAGGGAGCAACAGCTAAAGTGCAGTTAAAGCCAAGTCTTATTTCTTACATACTAGCTGTTAAAGGGTGAAATATGCCATTGTTGGTATATTTGGTTTATTTTGGTATAATTTGGTTTGTTCAGTAAACATCAATCTGGACATTGCAGAATTTTACTATTTGTTTTTCCAGTTTTCCATTTCATTTATGCTCTGGCTCTAGCACACCTCTGTAGTAGTAGTGTTAGGTTGTTATTAGTTTATTCTTTAGTGTGATAACTGCAATCAAACAGCAAGAGACCTCACCGACACAAAATTATCCAACTAAGTACTCTTAATAGTATGAAGATAATACAGAAACAATATTTTAAAGAAAATACACTGGATGCTGTTAGAACTGGGTTAGCACAATCATCCCCATTATGAATTTATTTGAATTAATTAATGCAGGTGTTTTAGAGACACAAAGCTATACCTTAGGAAAAAATTAAGCCAGTTGTCTGGATTTTTTGTTTTGAACAGAAACTTGGACATGAAGCAATGGCCGTTTAGGCAGTCATTTAACTAGTCAGTATGCTGTGCAGCTGCCTCACAGCAGCAGAGTCTTTGGCCTAAATATTGACCTGGTCTCTGACCACACATAAACTGCTTTTACTTGTATATGAATGGACACAAATAATTTAACTTGTTCTTCACAAAATTGTCTTGTAATGGCACAGACCATGCAGAATTTAAACTCATGCAAACTTTAAAATACAGTAAAAAATAAAATTCTAAAGACTTTATATAGTTCATCTCTACCACAATACCTTTTTTGGTTCATTTACAGTGTTTAAAATAATAAAATTTTATACTGCAAGCAACCTCACTGTACTGTACTGTTACTGTACTGTACCTACATGGCCTCTAACACTCCAACTTCTCTCCAATCCACCACTGAATTAAGTAGGTTCAGAAAAATTAATGCTGTCTATGATGCATCTTGTCTGAAACAGTCCTATACAGAAGTGAGTCTTTTTTTAATAAGCATTTCAGCCAACTTCAAGTGCACAGCAAAATGAATCTTGATGGGCAATACTTGCACCACAGAACATCCATATATAGCTATAGGATAATTAAACGCAAGTACATTTATAATTATTTTTAAACCTACTCAAAACAACCTATAAAGTGGTTTTAAGATTACCGAAGTGCTAGAACAGTGCTGTAGTGTGTATTCAAAGCTCCAAGATGGCATTTTTCAGTTTAAAAACCCATCAGCAAATTCAATTGAGTACAGCAAGCAATTCCCATTTTGGACTGTTAACACACACACACACACACGCACACACACGTGCACCAAACCACACAACATGAAAGGCACTTGTTTCACAAAAGAGTGTCACAAATAACAGAATCTAGCATAATTGCCAAGACAGTATGAATTTATTACTGTACTAACCTTAATAGTTTTAACAATTCCATCATTACTATCTGGATCTGTAGTAATGCCAAATTTGCCTCCATCATTCCCTTTAACAATCCGGTATTTGGCATTCCAAGTTGGTGTATGGGGTTCATCGTCATCGGTCACTATCAGTCTCACAACCTCAAAGTCCACAGCATTTTCTGGTACATTCTGAATATACTACCAAAGCAAATGGAACATTACTAAAATTCCAACTTTAACATTTACCATCATTTATTATGACACTAAAATATGCTTCTCATAAGAGAATTACACATGGTTTTTAAAAGGCTGCTAAAAACATATTTCATTTAAATTAAACATGACAGAATATGGATTACAGTCAAATAAGTTATTAGAAGTTCTAGATTTAAGAGACAAAATGCGTATAATTCATGACAAATTATTTACTGTATATACTATTTAGTTTCTAGTCTCCTACTCTGCCAAAGTAAACACACTTACAATTGTTGGATTAAACTGTGGAGCATTGTCATTTTGGTCCAGAACAGTGATGGAAGCAGCAGCAGTATTTGAGAGTCCAGTTCCGTTCATATCTGCAACTTTGATTATTAGTGTATATTCACTCACATTCTGAAATTGGCAAACAAAAAAACAATATTAATGACCATTTTAAGAATATCAATCAATGAACATGATTCAGTCCAGTATTACTTGGAACACCACAATATCCAGTCATATTAAAGGAATGAATGCATTTACAGAAACAGAATATAATGTGCTGTATTAATATATTAGTATTACAAAGTGCAAAATGTCACACTTAAGTCATACAGAATTTGAATTAATCTATCATAAAACACTGATATAAATGTCATTTACATAAAGTCACCCCCTGTTTTGTATCTTTATTAAACATACATACATTTTTATCATACATTATCATGCATTTTCAGTTAACTTTAATTTTCTTTGGTTTCACTAATTCTGTGACTTAATAGCTACCTATTTAAATGGGCCAGGAATGACTAATGTGAGAACCAGCACTTTCAGAGCCTAAAAGAGAGGATATTGCCAATTATTTGTTACTGTGCTGCCAGAAATTACTAATGATGACAACCAAATGAGAAAATTCTTTACTTGAACAATGATACTCAGTGAAACATGAGTGGTGAACTAAACACTTGTAGAAGTGATTCCATTAAAATGTTAGACTTGAGAATGAGCTATGCAATATAAGGACATTATCAAGGTTAACTATGATCAAGAAATCTGAAGAGCAAGCAAAGCAATCCGTCATTAATGATTGTTCAACCTCTAGCAAGGAAATGAGGAGCAAGTGTTAATTTTCATCCTATCACACATTACATTGCTGTTTTGTCTCCTGACTTATTTAAATCTAAATAGGCAGAAATTGCAAGTTGAAAAAAGATACAAAAGTCATAATTTGGCTAGTACAGTTCACACTGATAAAGATGTGAAGATGCAAAAATCTGCTGCATCCCCCATCTGCACAGAAAACCGTGAAAGGCTAGGAACTACTCAGACAATACAGAACACTGAACATGGGATATTGTTAACAAAGAAGTGCCCTTCAAATCTCTCTCCATCACTCTATGAGAGGTTACTTTTACTAAACTTCTGCTTAATGGAAATATTATATTATATTATACTAGGGGGCTCCGCCCTCTGCTCACTTCGCTCGCCAACCCCCGTGTTTGTATTTCTGGAAATGAAAATGGCTTTTTTTTTTTTTCCCTTGGAATTGTTACATTTGCATTATTTTCACTTTTACTTTAAAACTTCAGTAAAAACAGTATGTGGAATTAACTTTTCTTCAAGATCGCATTGAATTTTGATTCCTTGTTTGGTCTCACATGGACATAACGCAACTGGCTGTGAGTGAATATTCTTTCTTTCTCTAATAAGTCTTCTCCTATTGGTTGATTTTGAATCTGAAAGTTTCCAATGTCTAGTAGCCAGTTGGCGAAATCATCCAAATTTTGATTTGGTCGCATATATTTTTGTAATTTGAATTATTGGAACAAGGACCATAAAGGTCCACTCTTTAGACATGCATCATAAATCTGCGTCGGCCTCCTTTCTTGACTACTGGTAGATAATTCAGGACAGGTTTCTCTGTTTGGAATATCACCACAGACAAACCGATCTACATCATCAGTGGTTAATAATTTATTTTGCAGAGTAATCAATAAATGCATGTGAGGGAAACCCCGTTTTTGAAATTTGATTGTGTAAATTTATGTTCTGATATGATGATGGTAATATTACTGCTTTACCTATTTTGAATTTGTCTGAACTATTGATATCTGAATTTTGAACATGATCAATGAACCCTTGCATATGTTCTGTTCTAAGTTTTGCTTTGATTTAATGAAGAAGACATGATTAGCTTCGACTTTTAGATACACATTAGTAATGTAATGTTGTGATAGATGTTGAGATGACAGAAGTGGGTTAAATACATTGGATCGTATCGCTAATTTTGACCCGAAATATTGTGAGATTATATTATATTATATTATATATTTTTACCATTGGTTCAGGATCTGAGATCCTGTACAATACTACTGACTGAAGATATTACCATTCTATTTTAATCATGTAATTAAGTGAGGAGTGATGACTTGGCAAGCAAAAGATTAGAAAATATAACGTTAGCGACAAATAGCAGAAATGACCAGATTTTCTAGTTGGATTTTGGTGCAATATTTTTCCATTGAGCTTTTAACAAAAGTGCGATTATGAAGCTCCAATCTCTAAATCTGAAAAATCAAAGTTAGTAGCATTTGAGAGATTTTTAAACCAAACACCTTCACTATTACAGCATACAGGTGTCAAAGAAACAGACTGTTCATTCTTTTCCGATCTAAAAAAGTTGGTATGCCTTTAACAACACAGAAGGAGTGACACCCATTTCTGGAGATGTTGTTGGTGGTTTTTACAATTAAACGCACACTAGCAGCCAAGTCCAGCAAATACAACACTGCCTCAGGCAAAACATGTCCAACATCAGTAAAAAGAGTTAATTTAGAAGCCTATTCTTCCAAAGTGAGTAGTACTGCTGCTTCATTGATCCTGATTCCTGGTCATTGTACAAACTACACATGCACATTTTCCCTGTGTTTACATAGGTTACCTCCACAATCCTGTGCTTCATCTCAAAGACAAACAAGTTAGGTAAAAGGGCAATTCCAAACTGTTCTTGTGCTAGTGCAATGTGTGGATGTGGGTGTAGGCGTGAATGGGACAGCCATGCAATAGACTTGTCCCTTGGCCAGAGCAATTTCCTGCCAGGCACACAGAGCTACCAGGATGAGCTCAAGCCACTGAGGCATTGAATTAAATTGGTTTGAGAGTATTGGGTTTAATTGTATCCCATACAATGCAGGACCTTGTCTATTAGTTTTACATAGTATTAAAACCACCATATAATTTTATGGTTTTTGTTTAATGAAAATGCATTTATGTAATGAATAGGTTCTCCAATATAGCAACAAAGGTTACTATTCATAAAATCTGAAGGACTTTGTACACATCCTTGATTAATCTGTTTTCTGTTCCTGCTTTATGCAGTGGTTGCTCTGACAGTGTGCCTTGGGTCACTGTCTTGATCAACCACATAATTCACCAGTTCATTTTCTACTAAAGAGGTACACATTTAATCCAGTGTACACTATGACAGAGTCATCCTTCAGTCAAATGATACTGAAATGCACACTAACGGCAGGATGCTATAAGCACCATACTTGACAGTGAGAGATGATAGGACTGATGGCAGTTTTAGATTTGGACTCAGGAAAATTTTGAGTTGATTTCCTGATATCACAAAAACCTTCACCACTTATCTACAGTACAGTACCCAACAAATGTCAACTTTATGGGCATGGGTTTTGACATCCAAGTATTTTTTAAAAAGGCCTACTATCTTGTGACATTCTTATGAAGACCTTTTTTGTTGAATGCCTTTAAAAATGCTGATCCAAAATTGTCTTTAGCCATCTTCTGAGACTCATTCAGAATATTACATTAGTTTCAAATGTTTTAGCTAAATGCAAAGGAACAGCACAGTCCAGGCAGAACTTGAGGCTGGAGGAATACATCAATTGATTGTTATTTGTTAAGGAGATATTCTCTTTTTCTCAGAATACTTAGGCTTGTAATTAAAAAGGTGATGAGTAATTTAATCAGACTTTTGTTATACTGCTGAATGATTAATGATGTCCCTTTGTTTTGTCAGAGTGTTTACAATTACTTGAAGAAACTTAAACTGTATCAAATAGTCTGAAAAAAATGTTTTTTATTACAAAAAACGCTTGAATATATTTAATGATCTTGGAGTGTGTTAATAGGTTTAATTAAACTTACCTCTCTATCCAGTCCAGCTGAGATGACACGAATGGTCCCAGTATCTTGGTCAATGGTAAACATTTGTGGGTAGGGAACAGGTGGGGTCTGGCTCAGAATTGAAAAGTTAAACATACCATTGTCTGTAGTAGGATCATCTTTATCAGTAGCGGTTACAGTCATAACTGATGTACCTATGAAAAGAAAAGTAACATATCTTCATATTTACAAACATCTTACCCATGTTAAATACTGTACTTGGAAGGTGAAGTTGGAAATAAAAGCTAATGACCATGTGTAGATGAAAAGAAATAAGTTTTTGACTTAAAACCACACAATAAAACCAAGTTAATATTCACTTTTTCTTTGTACAAGACTTTCAGACAAGATCAAAAATCAAATATACCATTTGTATTACTATGAAGATTAATTCACCTTAAGTTAGTTAAAATTGCAAAAAAGAATTGTACACTTAAAAGAATACCTATTAAATATTGTTTCCATTTTACATATTTCACAATATCAAAAATTATAATCAAACTGGATACCTGGATGTGATCCTTCGCTTACATTTCCTACAAAGGTGTTGCTGATAAATTCAGGTTTGTTGTCATTTTGATCCTCCACAATTATAGTAATTGTCTCAGGATCCTCTGCTGCATTCCCATTTCTTAAAGTAGCATGTACAGTAAGCTATTAAAAACAGAACCAGGAACTTAGTTTAATGACAATCCATGCAGTACGTACAGATAGTATGAGGCAAGCTGGAAACTCACCAAATATTTAGACTGCTTTTCTCGGTCCAGGGGTTCAGTTACTAGTATCATGCCACTGTCTTTGTCAATTATAAATAGTCCTACTGGGGGTAAATCAGCACCTTCTCCAGTTATGCTATAGTGTATTAAGGATTCATTCCACATGCTGGATATCACCTAAGACAAATATATTCAACTATTTAGTGCAATAGAATAGTTAACAAGGTCTTTCTTGTTGCGGTTTTAAGGGACAAAACTGTTAAATGTAACAGAAAAACTCCATTAGAGGAATAATTTACTGCATTAAGGAATATGAATTTACAAACCCGCTTCACTTCTTTGGGAAATGGTCCCCTTAGATTTTCATCAATATGAATGTGGTCAAACACCCATCTCTTGTGTCTTTTAAGGCCAGAAGAAGGATGAGGAAACATCTGAATATTTTGAGATTCTGTCTGCAGTACAGAAAAGTAAAAAAAAAAAAAAGTCAAATGATAAGTACTGAAATCCAAATATCAGATACAATTTAAGCTATTTTTCAAAAAAGTTATGTATAACAAAGTAAGATTGTTACAGGACATTTTACTCTGTTCTGTGAAGCTCAACCACCATTATTGAACCCATGAATCCCAAAATTCAGATATAGTTCTCTCTCTACCTGATCGTTCATTTCATGTCCTGTGTGATGGGGTCTTTGGTATTCCACAGCGACACGGCTGGTCATTTTTTTGCCCACTGAATGCCATCCATGAATGGAAAAGCTTATACGTCCATGGTGCAATTTAATGTCATGCTTCACTTTAATTGTTCCATCCATTTCCACTTTGAACCGATTATCATCACAAATGAAAAGGAACCTATTCTGATCTGTGCAGATGTCAAAATCCACTGCAAAAAAAAAAAAAATTGTCAAGTTTCCAAAATAATTGAATCAAATTCTACTGTGCTATTTTGAAGAAAATGACACAAAAATTATGCTTGTTTACATGAAAGCTTTTCTGTGTTTACCCTTTTGCATTTTACCTGTAGATTTAATACTGATGAAGATAAGCAGAATGCAGTTTGTAAAACAGTTAAAAAAACAAATTTTAGTATTTGACTTGGTATATTAACCAGCTTAAATGGGAATATCTTACATTTAAAACACTTCTGAAGTTGACAAATCTTGATATACAAAAATTATAATAAATCAACCACATAGTACATAAGCATTAGACCTAGCTAACCGATAAGAAATTTACAAATTGATTAAAAGGTTATTTTTCATAAGAATTATGTCAAAAGTTTTACAATACAGGATTAAACCAATCTGGTGAGAAAAAAAGTGTCCTTTCAAACTTCAGCCCAGGCTTGCACAGGAGATAACAGGCAGGTGTAATGAGCTTGCCATCTCCTAAATTTCAGATGCAAGCGAAATGTGTAAAATCCACAAGGCATAAAATAAGAATACATTAAAATTACCCCAGATTTAATATGCTGGAGAGATCATTGGTATAATGGTTACGCAATTGCCTTTTTCTGAGCAAGCTGTACAAGTAAGGTGAGTGCTGTCACTAGTGCCTATGCTTTGGGGCAGTAAGATGTGAAAGGCAGATTCAACTCCATACATCCCAGAAGATGCAGCAAACTTTAAACCAAGCAAACAATAGATGGCATAGTAAGTGGGTCAACACTGTTCATGTTTTACTTTAAATTTAAAATAATGTAAATAACTAATCTGAAAATATGGGAAAACAATCATATTAAAGAACAATCATATTAAAGAATTTTCTGCTTCTGTTTAACCAACTATCAAATTAAGAGGCCCATTACATGTCAATGAACAAGATGGGGCGATAAATCCTGAGGCTGCAGAAAGTACACAAAAGTAAACACTCAATAACAAGGATTATAAAGGAAAGGTAAGAAGCTATTGAAGCTTTCTATGTGTAACAGCTGGCAGCAAAAGATCACCAAAGAACAAAATCTTGTCACCCTTTCAAGAGTAACTTCACACTGAGTCTCAAATATAAATCCTAGAAGAATTTTTATTTATTCAGAAGCTTGAGCAGCCTATGTCCAATATCCTGAAGCACCATCAGTAAGAAACAGAACCACAGTGACCTCAAGCATTATCAAAATAAATTTATACACAGGTTACATACACTTTTGAATATTTCAAGCAACCAATACACAAATGCAGTAACAATTTCCTACTATAGATGCAATAGTCTTAGATTAGCTCTGATTAGGGTTTGAGGAGGACTCTGAAAGACAGTAATCACAGTTATTCATGGTTTAGATGATTTTTTCCCTCCTTTCTTTAAACAGAAACATACCGGAAAAACTCCTCCATAAGCTCAGGTACCCTTCTGACAAAGAAGCTGACGGTAGTGTTTTAAGCAAAAATGCACTGGACTCCACATCCTGCTTAATTAGATGGTTGGACACAGAATATTCCCCCCAATGTATTTTTGTCACAAATAAAATAGCTTAGCTTTCACATTGCAATCCAGATACTACTGGTTCGTTGTGAAATCAAAAACCAAAAATGATCAACTAATTGAATGCCAAAGTGTTGTGTTGCACCATTTATGAACAAGTGTGATTCAGATTAGCTAGGATTAATTCCTTTCTCCTCCTATTTTTCCCTCATTATCTTAAACTGGTTCCATAAGCATGACAGTGACTTTAATGACCGACAGCATTTCGGGATCTCAATCTACCAGGCACATTTGGGATAAATGGAACAGGAAGTTTGTGGGATGAAATATGTAGCTGAAAAAAAATGAACAGGAAATCATGATGTGAATGAGTCAACATCATGTAGATTTCAAGCCATTTTGGAGGAAGGTATAACTAATATCTGGTAGAACCCCCGACTAAGTGGCTAGTCAATGCATATATTATGAAATGTGAAATGTAAGAGTTCTGCTTCTTTTATCCTGCATTTCCTTTGTGCTTATTATAACTGAGCATCTGGAATCATAAGCCTAACTAGGGGCATTAGAACATAAAAATTACTACTTTATTTACAATTAATTGTATCTTACCTGCTAAAACATCCAGATGTGTTCAAATGGAAGAATGTCTGGAGGCAGGTTACTTGGGTTAGTCACTATACAAACAATTCTAATTTACTTCACAAAGTTGTTTTTCAAAAGCAAAAGCTGACATCCAAATATAACAGTTCTGCAGTCATTTTACCTTGCACTTACTTTGTCATTTTCCTATTCCAAATACACTGTGCAATACTGTGGTATTTTGCAATACTTTTTGAAAGGTTTGTTACCTTAATTAGTTAAACTTACAGCTACAGTCCATCACAATACAGTTTGTTACCACTTTTTTCCTAATCCACCCTCAGAGCAGATCACCACATTGAAAGAGTTAACTAGTAGTAGGTAACCTATAGACAAACACATACTAAGATCTCATAAACTGTCTGAGGATGTAATGCCAAATACAAGCATATTGATGGGTATACATGAAAATAAATAGTAGGCAAATAAAAAGAATAAAAAGCGTAGAGTCACAGAACATTTAACTCAATTAGATTTTTTGTTAGCCATATTTTGGATAACATTTATTATTTACAAAACAATTTACATTTTGTATGTAGCACCACAATCATTTGGATCTTTCAACAATTAGCATCCCAACACTACAAAGTTCAAATAGAAAAAGTGACACTTGGTGGCAATGAATTGTGCAAGATCTAACTTGCTAGAGCCAGCAGAGTCATCGCGCTACTAGCAAGCACAAAGAATGCTCTGATTCGTTTCCCAATTACGAGGTAACTCAAAAGACTTTTTGAATTTTGCTCAACAACATAATACATATAAGTAAATTAAAACACCCTAATTTTACATTGGCATTAGGAACAAATTTACCTATTTTTCTCTGCAACAGTCAACATATTTAAAAACAAATCTGTGGTACACTATAGAGTATTAAACACTGAAAAAAAGAAACAATGGATGACAAAAATCAGGCTCACCTATA
>JANRMT010062806.1:55323391-55349062 GCA_026402145.1 Polypterus bichir lapradei
TTAATCTGCCACTTTTCTTTTTTAACAAGGCGGATGATCAATACAGAGGATGATGCCATCATTATCGGGGCTGTAACGTGCTAATTGTGAAAGTGGAGCAAAGGCTTGCATGCTGTTGATGGAGTTCATTTATGTCTTATTATAAATCTAATCTATGCAGAAAAGCTAAAGTAGACATTTGAGTTTTTCCAAAAGATTTTCTTTGAGACTGATGGGATAAAGCTGCTCAAAAAAGTTCTGACACTATAACACAAATTATTGGGTTGAATATAACTACTCATGTTTTTAATGGAAGAACAAAAAAACACTAGGTCAACTTTATGATTTTAAACAAAAGCCTACCCCAGTTCTGATTTAGAAACATGTATTTTACATTTTTATTTTGTAACATTTGTATATTCTGTAAATCAAAGTTTTATTGCTGTTGTATAATAAGGACAGTAGTTATTACTACAATTTACTACTTGTGAGTATACTCTTCATTTTATGATATGGCAGGTAAAGTGCTACACGTTTATAGCTTTATGGTCAGCAGTTTCATACTAGAGTGAGAGAAGTGTACACTGTAGTTTGAATTTTAACATGCTGCCAATCTTTTTCTGAATTCTACTTTATTTGAATTTTTGAATTAAAGTTAAACTCTTAAAGGCCCCTTATTTTAAAATTACAACATTACCTTTACCTCTCCTAAAAATACACCTGTAAATGTTTTTTTAAAGACCATATTTACATTTATTGTTTAGCTTTTCAATGCTATTGCTTAGTAAATGTGTATACTAAGATTACATCAGATTAGATTAGATTAGATAAACTTTATTAACCCCATAGATGCATGCAGCAGCAGAAACATAAAATAATTACTGAAATGTTATAAAATGAAATGTTCCTAGGGCACAAAGTCTACTGACACTCACATCCTAATTTTTTTTTTAATGTTGATGATTATGGAAGATGGCTAATGAACATCAGAAATCCAATATATCAAATTGTTAGAATAGTACCTATGATCAATCAAAAAAGGATTCACAATACAGAACTGTCCAACTTCTGAAAAGTATGTCCATTTATAAAGTCAATACTTGGCTGGAACTCCTCTAACTCATATTACTGCATCAATGTGGTGTGACATGGAGGTGATCATCTTGTGGCACTGATGAGGTGTTATTGAAGCCCAGGTTGCTTTTATAGTGGCCTTCATCTTGTCTGTATTTTTGGGTCGGGTGTATGAGCTTTCGATCATAATTATCAAATAGAGAGTAGAACAGGATAGCAAGACACTATTGTGTGACCTCAGTGTAATGTGTAAATAGGATTAGGATTATTTGCATTGAAATTATTTACACTGTATATTCTATACTTACTATTTTTTCAATTTCAGAATGCCAAAAGCAAAGAAAGGTCTTGAATACAGTGATCATGTGTGATTGCACATGCGTCTTTAATTTCCCTTCATGAATTCATGAAGAGGGAGAATCCTGTTACAACAGTCTACTAAGGGACAATACCACGAGCAGTGGTGTCAGCAAATGGTTAAAGAGCAATGGCAGAGATCCACATTTATAAACAAATCAGTTTACTTAATAGGGCTGAATTAATGCATACACATCATCTGTCATTTATGCTGGTTGGTTCACTGGCTTACACAACCAAATAAATATTTCCAAATAAAAGTCTTACTCTGTTACATCCATGTTCTTAAGTTCAGCTCTTTTTATGAAATTTCTGCCTTTGTGACAACTGTCAAGTCTTATTGGGTACAGAACATCAAGCCAATACCTACATTCTATCTCCTTGTTGCTCACACACCCTTCAGGGTTTTCCTGAGATGCTTGCTTAACCCTTTATGCTGCTTCTAAGATAAAAACTATTTATTTATATAATGTTGCATTACCACAACACTTCATAAGCAAAACTGTTACCCTTATATTATTCTCTTACACTTTTAATAAATTATGATTTACTGTTGTACAAAAAATATTGCTGTCAAATCTGCAATTAAATCCTTTCTTGTTCTTTATATTTGCTTGACAGTGTGAGTACAAATACAGACAATTCTGCTACCAACTTGTAGTTACTACAACATTTCCCCAAAAACTAAAACAAAACATAAAAAATTTGAAAATTCTTTAATTTCTGCATCGGAGGTCTCCTATAACAACATTTGAAAGATAAAAAATTTTTTGCTCTTTTTTTATAGTTGGGTTTTACATCTTAAAGCATGAAAACAGACAATCAAGTATAAAATACTAACAATTATTATTAGTTTGTTCCCTACTTTTTGAAAGTAATTTTGAATTTAGTAAGAAGGTATATTATACTACAAAATATTAGCTAGACTTCACTTGGCTGAATTTAGGTATATTATGCTACATTTAGGTAAACTTCACCTAATAACATGGGTTAAAGTTTACTCAAGAAAAATGAGTGTAAATTGCTTTTTACATGGTACTCTATAGCAGGGGCTCCCAAACTTTTGGACGTCAAGTACCACCTGAGGTTAAGCGAGTTGAGTTGCGTACCACCCGCACCTCGTTGAAAGGGAGGGAGAGCTGTAAGGGGGGAGTTCGGGTCTAAACCGCCCCGAAATCTAAATAAAAGTTAAAGAATTGGAAGAAATTATGGATAAAATTAATGAAAAAATTTGTGCATGTACATAAATTGATAAATTCCGCCCCGAAACTAAATTCTGCCTTCAGCCTGTATGTGACGCAGTTACCGAAGACGAAATGAGATCTAGTGACTACGATGCGATACAGCGGCAGTGCACGTACTGTCTAACAACAAACGCGAGTGGCTTCTGTGAGGCAGAGTTACCGAAGACTAAATAGTGTCGGCGTTGTGCTTTCATCTAGTGACCAAAAGCTCAAACAGTGAAGAACTAGAAGTTGACTTCCGCGAAACGGAATTATGGTAGCGTTAAATTAACTAAATACTGATTTGAATAATAGGTTTTATTTATTCAGATGACGAAATTTCACACCACATTAAATTTGGGAATCCACGTATTATTGTATTTAAACAGTTTCATTTGTTTTTGCACACAACAGGCTTGTTATAAAGGGTTTTGCACTGAAAAATTTAATTTCTGGGACCGCGATGCGTTACAACTTGAAAAGGCTCCGCGTACCACAGTTTGAGAACCGCTGCGAATATTAAACACTAAAAAAGAAACAGCATGACATAAAAATCAGGCTCGCTTATATATCTGAAGAATGCTGATTGTACACCTTATAAACAAGATTTAAAAAGCAAATTTAGTCATTTAAACCGAGGAATATGCGAATGGATTTGAAAGCGCTGACGAGAATACACAGAAGTAAAGCTTACTTACCTCGACCCAGTATTTTACCCCGGTGCAGTCGTTCTCTGTGAACTGTGAAGACAAAGTTGTCGGATGAAAAGCCGGGCTGGCATGGTACGGTTTCTTGGCAAAATCCTCCCGTCCATATCTGAAACGATATTTTTTCATTTTAATGCTGCGTTATACACAGTTATGACAGAGACAAAAAAGGAAGGGTCTACCGACCAACAATGCAAAAAACTTTGGGCAAAAACACATGTACAGTATTATTGGACAAAAAAAAAGTTTCACTGCTTAGTAAATAAACTTACAGTATTATTTTTTCTGTCCAGTAGTAATACATTACTTACAAATTATATAATTGAAAACCAAACAAAACACTACAACAGACATATTAAAAAACACAATAAAATAAATATAATCGAGAAGCCTTTTGGGTAATGTACAGTATAAAGCAATAAATATATGTTGGTCTAACTAAAAGTACTTTGAAGAGAGACTGCTTGATAAACTTATTTCTGGTTTAAATTTCCAAACGCCGTAATTATTGTAATTTTAATTTAATTCAGTTTCACGGAATGAGGCCATATGCTCATTGCATCAGGTGCAGAAAGTCATATACATTCAAAAATAATATTCCTTAATATTTCTCACTAAACTCAAGGCAATCAATTTTTATACAGCAACCCCCACAGTCAACCCACTTCGCGAGAGAAAAAAAGGATGGGGATCAGGCACAGCTAAAGACGGGGAAGGAAGCACTAGGAATTGAACTTACAAATACACTGCACAAATGTATAGTTTTAATGAAATTCCTTGGGAAATGTTTTACTTGACAGGGGAGTTGAAAATGACTGACTGGCAGAATTATTAAACAAGTGGATGGTGCATTCAAGCTTGAGGAACTAAAAAGCCAAACCACACTCGAACCGAATGCTATAAAGCTGTCCGGAGTTTACTATGGCCCAATTAGACTTCGGGTTCACCAAACTGTTTCAAATATTTATCAGGCACCACGCTTTCAAAGAGTGCAACTTACAAGCACATATATACTGCACCAATACAAAACTTGTTGAAAGACGAAAGAATAGTTAACACACGAAATAATCCGACACAGTGAATTTAACACGAAATTAAAATAGGACTTACCTGGAGAAAAAGAGTAATGGTTGTAAGGAGTAAAAGCCACTCCATCGGCTTTCTGGAGTTCAAATCTTCAGTTCAATATAAAACACCTCTAATCAACGCCTATGAATCTTCACCAAGAAAAAAATACAACGAAACTGCAACAGACCTAAAATTATATCCGCAAACCACCTTCGGATAACGGTGGAAAAGAATGAATGAGTCCGTCCTTATAACGGTGCATGACGTCATGCAGGTAGCCTCGCCCTCAAACTTTCAAGACTCCGTTCCAAATATGGTCCCATCCTCCAACTTCTGGGTGTCAGCAGGTAAAGCAGCGGCACCTTCTGGGTCCTAATGCGTGTCTCATTTTAGGAGGCAAAAAAAAAAGATCAAAAATCACCTACCTCTTCCAGTTTTTAGACGTTTAGGCGTAAAATCCATTCTTAGTTTCTACTTGTTGACTATAACAGAACTCTTGTTCCGTTTCATTCGCAAGAATTATTTATTTACAGTATATTTACATAATCAACAGCTTAGCTTGGCTCATGAAAACAGCAGGGCTATATTGTATATGGTAAAAGTTTCTACACAATTCTGATAAATGCTACTGCACCTCAAATCCATCATAATATACTGTAATTAAATCACCATATAAAGATTGGTTGATTAAATTTATACGGATATTAACGATACATTACAGTATAGGAATTGTAAGAGTTTATTTTGGTTACTTTTTAAGTATAGTAAAAACCATTCTTTCTTCTGAACAAAACCTGTCTGTCATTAAAAAAGTTAATGTAAACTGTGTGAGATTTTTATGATTTTTTTTTCTCCCACTCTATAGAATGTAAGAAACATTATACAATTGTTTACATAATGGAAATAGTATTGTAAATTAAAATTCATACCATGCCAAACAAATGGTGCTTCATCCAGGGATTGTCCCTGCCTTGTGCCTGATGCTTACTGGATGGGCTTCAGCTTCCCCGTGACCCTAATCTGGATATATGGATTTGGGATAAGGATGGATGGACCATTCCAAACAAGAAAGAATAGCATAAAGTTCCATACATTAAAGCAAATTGGCTCTGCAATGCAAAAAAAGAATATGAAAGGGATTTAGCCAGGATTTAGAGGGTGGCAGACACTAAGAAGCTGAATGGCGGAGTTGTGTGGAGGTTAGTAGTGCTCCTGGAGTTCAGAAATTATTTCAAAGATGGGAGACAAGCATTCTCTTAAGACAATGTGTGTCCTCTCCATGATCTGGGCAGTACTGCACCTAACCTTGTTTCCATGTTCACCAGGATACACTATTCATTAGGATGTTACACTGCATATATTGGTAATAGAGTCTGATTTATCCAAATAAACCAAAATACTGATCACAATGAGCTGTTTTATGCAAATTATTGAATGCATTAAATATTTTAACATAAATTGGAACTGGTATCAAAATAATTTCAATATGATACATAACTTATAGCTTTTTTTATTCTAAACACAACATTGTCAGAGTAGTTTAATCCAATTCATAGCTACAGAGGACCAGAAATTTCCTTGGAAGCTTTGGGTGCAATACAGGAACCGACCTTGGGCAGGGCGCCAGTCCATCACAGAGTCCACTCACGCACACATCATCCACATGAGCCCAATTCAGAATTACAAATAATGATGTAGCATTAGTACCTCAATACACACAGAAACACTCACAGAGACATGGGGAGAACATGGAAATCCTACATAGAGATGGCGGCTAGGCATGGGTTTACAACTCAAGACATTAAATGTTTTTGTCACCTTGTAAAGCATGTTAAGTTACATTGTTTGCATGAAAATGTGTTATATAAATATACATTGATGTAAGTCCACGAGGCTGCAGCAGTAACTGCTGTACTGCCCTTGTTAAATGTAGTACATGGGTAGTACAATCTCCAGTTGCAAAACAATTCTCAAAAGAGAAACTTTAATAAAAATCCCACAATGCTTACCTACATACAGGGAAAGTCTTTACTAAGTTGTACATTTTGTTTTAATTAATGAAACATAACCAAGTTGCTAAAACATTGATAAACAACACCAATCAGCACAAAGGTCAGTAAAGGTGTCATCCAGCATAATTAAACGAAAATCCTTCTCTTTCTAGTATTGTATATTCCAGCAACTGGTAGATCATACAGTATGCGGTGATCTGTGCATGAAAATGTATCCTGGAATGCAGGCTTTGTCAAAAACACTAGGTCTGGTTATCTTTTATAGAATGAACAATTATTTAAGCAACTGAATATAGCCTCTATTAGTTGTCATATTCTGGGCCAGGATTTAAGTGATATTGCCAAAGGTTAAATGCTGAAATAGCTTGTCAACAACAGAACTAAAGACAACTGATAGATAAAACAAAATTATGTACACTACAGAGGACTTAATGGGCATAAAACAGACACTCACTGATCAAGCTCTAATGTTGTCTGTGTGCATAATGTGACTGTTTTCCATGAAGATTTTATTACTGTAACTGGGTATGTTAAAAAAAATGAACTGATAAAACTAAACACTCACAGACTCTTTTTTTAATTTGATACAGACACCACAATATGTTTTTTTATTTGTCATAATTAACACACTAATGTATGTGGTATTGAGCTTTCACACTTAAAGTGTTAAGTGTATGTCTTTAAAACATGTTTAATCTCATCTGTCTATATCTTTATTCATTGTACATTTTTCTTCAGACGATGTATACTCCTTTAAAATGATTTTGAAAGTCATGCTAAAAATAAGATGTCCATTCTTTCTACTTCTAACCCAGTGTCAAAAGGTTTTATAGCTTTTATTGGCCCACTCAGACTCCCATGCCCCCTACCCCCTGTCCATTATCAAACCCATTTACAGTAACTGGAGTGTCCATGGAGCTGGAGCCTATTGGAGTTTTACAGTATTGTTAAAACAGAAGTTTAACAAGTAAAGTGCTTTTGCATATAAATATGTTTTATTACTGTTGTTGGGCTGCACAGCAGTCATTAGTGCTGCTATCCCACAGCTCCAGAATCCTGGGTTCAAATCCTAGCCCAGTCACGGTCTGTATATAGTCTGCATGTTTTCCATTTTTCTATTTATCCTTGAAAACTGATTACTATTGTTGAGGCTGGCCCGGTCACTGACAGGCAGACACGTTCATTTCACCTAACACACGTTTATTTATACTATTTACAAAGTTCATAAGTGCTACACAAACCCCACAAGTCCCCAAAGTCCTGGCCACACAATGCCTTCACTCTCCTCTTCAGGGTGCCCCCTTGCCTCCTCCAGCAAGCTCAGTCCACTCCACTCCCGACTCTCACCCCGAATGAAGGGAGGCGGCCCCTTTTATTCACACCCGGATGTGCTCCAGGTGCTTCCCGGCAATCTCCCACCGACACGCCCCAGTGTGGCGGAAGTGCCGGTTGTATCTACAGAAGCACTCCGGGTGTCTCTGCTCCTCTTCCCCCCAATACTTCCTGGTGTAGCGGTGTGCTGAGTTCCAGGGCTCCAAAGGCATGGGGAAGCCCCCTGGCGGTGACCACGGGCCCCTACAGGGTTGAGCTTCAAAGCTCTGTACCCGTGGTCCCCATAGCAACCAGGGTGGCTGCCCCCACGTGGTCTGAGATGGGCGCATGCCCTCTTCCGGTCCTACAAGGCGTCCCAGCCAGGTCATCACCCCAGGCATCCCTGACACTATTTAACTTACCTTTGTTTGGTCCTTTTGAAACAATTAGTCTGTTTATATTATGTATAGCCTCTCTAACAGCATCACATGCTCTTTATAAAGCAGATCACCTTACAATAGTAAAAGAGATCATTCATTTTTATATGCAAAACCATCTACCAAGGTATTTAACAAAACAGAAGCAGTAAAACTGTGTAGCATATTCAGAAAGTAAGGTAAATAAAACAGTACACAAGTAAAGAGTCAGAGCTTGATGATCTCACTTTCAGAATTGAACAGGGTAAGAGTCTTCATACTAACCCCAAACAGTGATGTTGATATTCTTCCATCCACTCATCTTCAAAACCCGCTTTCGTATTATTTTATAGTTGCTGTTTGTAATTGTATTATGCACAGTTTTTTTTTTTTGTTGTGAGCCGAGCTGTTAACAAGTCAGTTGGATTTGTCTTGTCTGCTCCATATTTTGAGCAACAAAATGAGTAAATGCCACCCAGGGTCTTTTGCTTCTGAAGCATTAATCACCTTGCATATAATTCAGTACTTCTGTAGTTTAAAGACTACTTTGCTGTTTTCTTTAACCCACCTGTTGTTTTAAGTGATCTGTTCTTTTATTACTTTTAAAGTGGACAGATTATGTGTAATTTATCTTATACCTTTTAAGTATATGCATGTCCTTTTCTGTTTTAGAGAAGAAGGCTATTAATGTATTCAGCTATCTAAATCCAAATATTGCTTTGGGCAGCCATACCAAAGGTCTAATATATTTCCACTTTTTGTTAAATATAACTTATTGTAACCCTATCTATCAATAAATAACAATAAATGACTGTATATATATATATATATATATATATATATATATATATATATATATTGTGGTACCTGGATGGGGGTGGTACCCAGTAGGGATGCCCGAGAAGACCGGAGGAGGGCTTGTGCCTCCTCCAGACCTCGAGGAGGCGACCGCCCTGGGGGCCGCGGGTAAACAGCTGGGAAGCTCGACCCTGTAGGAACCCGTGGTTACCGCCAGGGGGACCCCAATACCTGGAAGACCCTGGACCTCAGCATTTCCATCACACCAGGAAGTGCTGGGGGGAAGAGTAACAGGGACACCTGGAGTGCTTCCTGGGAGATAGCTGGCACTTCCGTCACACTGGGGCGTGTCAGTGGGAGATTGCCGGGAACACACCTGGAGCACATCCGGGTGCTTATTTAAAGGGGCCGCCTCCCTTCAGAGTTGGACAAGAGCCTTGTGGAAGAGTGGACAAGGTCTCTGGAGGAGGCAGGATGCAGCCTGAAGAAGGAAAGAGAGAGAAGGCATTGTGTTGGCCTGGAATGAGGGGTATTGGGGGGCTTGTGAGTACTTGATTATACTATGGAGACCCTGAATAAATGTGAGTGGGGCAATACAAACATGTCTGCCTGTCTGTGTCCGGGGCAATGTCCACTATATATATATATATATATATATATATCTCCATCCATCCAGTAATAAAACATATTACTGATGTTTTAACCAACAGATGATGATTTGGGAGAGGCATGTATGTGCTGCATGACATACAGTAAGTGTGATGTTTGCCCTAGTATTTATCTTAAAAGATACATTTTTACCACATACTGGGAGTTTTTCTTGCCAGTGGCTCATAGAAGCAGGTTCCTGCACACTCCTTAGTTTGTCCTTGGTCTTTCAACAATGATTCACACACTGGCAGAGTTAGTATAGAAAGACACAGCGTGGATGTGGGACACTCCACAATGGCAGGCATTTGAGTGGGTCAAAGAAATGTTATCATCAATACCTGTTTTAGCTGCTCACAGTTGTGTTGGCTAATGTTAGCAGCTATGGCTCAGGGGCCGCGTTAATACAAAATCATGGATACAGAGTGCAACCAGTGGCTTTTTAATCTTGAACATTGACAAAAGCAGAGCAGCAGTACTCACAAATTGAAAAGAACTGTCTGGTGGTGGCATGGGCATGCAAGAGGTTTGCCTGTTACCTCCATGGATTAAGAGAGTTCACTCTGCAGACAGATAACAAGTCTTTAGTTCTATTAATTAACACGTGTGATCTTAAAAAAAACAAAAAAACATGTGATTTCAAAGTCTCTGTGAGTTTGGGTCCGAACACCTTCAGACAGACACCAGCACTTTATAAAACCACACGTTTATTTCCCAATAAGCAAGTCCCACACAACACACAGTACCCCCAGCACCAATCACCCTCTCCATGGGTCTCTCGTTTAGTGTCTGTGGTCTGCCTTTCCTCTCCTCACGGGAGCTTCGTCCTGCTCCCACTCCCGACTCTAGCTCCCCGATTGTAGGGAGGCGGTCCCTTTTTTATTCTCACCCGGATGTGCTACAGGTGCCTGAAGACACTCTTCTGGCAGCACTTCCTGGTGTGGCGGAAGCGCTGCCATTGTACCCGGAAGCACTCCAGGCATCCCTGGAAGGATCTTCCTCCACTTTCCCAGGTGTGGCTGAAGTGCCTGTTTCCCGGGCTTCATGAGGCTTGGGGCGCCCCCTGGCAGTGGCCACGGGCCCCAGTGGGCTTGAGTCTCCTTGCTCCTTTCCCATAGTCTCCTCAAGCCCCCTTGTGGCCCAGAGAACATATAAGCTACCTCCTAGTCCTTCCAGAACGCGATCTTCGCTCTGCCAAAGCTCAATGGATTGGCACACGCCTGCCACCGACGCAAATCCAGGCAGTCCCTGCCTAGAACAGATAAATAGGGTCTGAGCCCCCAGGGCTGGCTGCCGTTAGGCAGGGAACTCACCTCCCGGACCTCTTCTGTCCGAGGAACCTTCCTCGGCATGGCCCTCTGTGACGCGATGCCATTCCGGGCATCCTTAGCAGCGGCACCCACATCAGCTGGTGATGGCAGATCCGCGAACCGTCAGCGGCTCCCTGGGTGAGTCGCATTCTCTCCGCGGTGCGTGTGTGGGCCGCTTCCATGCGCCATTTATGTGCGGTGGTCTGAGGTGTCGGACCCCTCACAAAATTATTTTTATGATGGGTCCCCACCTTGGAACAGGCGGAGAGTCCCATCTGGGATGCCATTGTGAGCTCGGGTCCGAACACCATCAAACAGACACCAGCACTTTATAAAACCACACGTTTATTTCCCAATAAACAAGTCCCACATAGCACACAGTGCCCCCAGCACCAATAACCCTCTCCACAGGTCTCTCGTTCAGTGTCTGTGGTCCGCCTTTCCTCTCCTCATGGGAGCTTCATCCTGCTCCCTGATTGTAGGGAGGTGGCTCCTTTTATTCTCACCCGGATGTGCTCCAGGTGCCTGATGACACTCTTCCAGTAGCACTTCCTGGTGTGGCAGAAGCGCTGCCCTTGCACCCGGAAGCACTCCAGGCGTCCCTGGAAGGATCTTCCTCCACCTTCCCAGATGTGGCGGAAGAGCCTGTTTCCCAGGCTCCATGAGGCTCGGGGCACCCCCTGGCAGTGGCCACGGGCCACAATGAGCTTGAGCCTCCCTGGGGGCCATATAAGCCACCTCCCGGTCCTTCCAGGCGTCCCGGCTGGGTCTGTTTCCCAGCCTCCTGTGACAGTCTCCTAATGCATTTGATGAGATTTAATGTGAAGGCCGAGCATGTCCCAGGCAAGTTATTTATGTTGGCTGACACGTGCCTTATCATAGATCATTTACATGAAGGACACCTTGGATTAACAAAATGTAGACAAAGAGCCAAAATGTCTATATGGTGGCCAGGAACTAGAGATGAGATTTGCAGAAAGGTGTCAAGTTTTAACTTTTGCAAAGAGCACAAGCCTATTGGGTTGAAAGAGCTACTTATGCCCAGTGCTTTACCACCAGGTCGACGATATAAGATGGGGTGAACCTCTGCAAGCTCACTGGAAAGGACTGTCTAGTTGTGGTGGACTATTACTCTACGGAAGTAGTGGCGAACCTATGGCACGCGTGCTGTTGCCCCAGCACAGAGTTCGTTACTAGAAAGCCAGAGGGACAGGGGGCCGGGCTGCTCCCTTCCCCTTCTCCATACGTGCCAGAGGACATTTCTCACATCACCCACCCCTCTGCCCAGCAGCCCAATGGGAGCGCTTCCTCCCTCTCCTGTCTGGGGTGAGGCGGGTGGCTCACATGCGGCGTGGACAGCAGCCTGTTGAGTCTGTGGCAAAGGTGATTCCCATGGTGGGTTTGGAGAGGAGCTAGGTTGGATGGAATGTTGTGTAGCTGGTCCACAGCTCAAAATTGAAAAGGCCAGTTTTAATTGATAATCGCCGCACCCGCAGCTTAGAGGGGGTAGTGGTAGTGCGGCCGGAGCGGTTCCCGGGAGCTTCATGATGCAGATGATCCTCTCTTAAGTGCACAGGTGAGGAGTCGTCCGCATCTGTAATTGTTGCCGGGGGCTGCTAATCGCCACACCTGATCCACGTCCCCATAATATATAATAGAAGTGCGAGGCAGATGAAAAAGGGAAAAAAAGAGAGAGAGAATGGGAACGAAGGGGAAGACCTGCATGAAACACTTGAGAAGATAGAAGGGATGACAAAGGACAGCACAGTTCGTTCTGAAAATGAAATCCTTAAAGTGTGGAATTCTCTGCCAAATAATTTTAAGTCAATGAAAGCACTTGGGATTGCTTTCCTTACTTTGTTTGGATCATCTTATGCTTGTGAGCAGCTGTTTTCAGCTTTGAATTATATCAAATCTGACAAAAGAAACAGACTAACAGATGACCTGAGTGCTGCATGTGTTGTTCTCAAACTTACAAGGTATGAGCCAATGTTAGACAAATTATCAGCATGCATACAACAGTAAAAATCACATTAATTGTTCAAAAGCATGCCAAATGCAAACTTTTACCTTTCAATAAAACGTTGTTCGTATCATTGAAAGCTCTGTTATTGTGTTTTTCTTTTAAGAAAAAAGATGTGAATGTATGAATTGTTTTTTCTAAACTAAAACCTCAGTATTCAGGTTAAATGGCCGTGTTGGCACTTTGCGATAAATAAGTGGGTTTTGGTTGCAGTTTGGGCACTCGTCTCTAAAAGGTTCGCCATCATTGCTCTAGGGATATAGAGAAAGCACAGCTACAATCGACTACAAGTCAGCACTTCACTGTCAGACTTCAGAGCATATTTACAAAATGGGGAATTCCACTAGAACTTTTTACAGACCAGAGTACTCAATTCAGTTCCATGGAATTTGCCCAATTTTGTGCATTTTGGGGTATGAAGCATACCAGATTTAGCCCTCATTCTCCACAGGTATCTTCAAAGGAGTTCAGCATAACTTCCAGGGGCAGGGTTATCAATCTCTCTGCTCGATATTGTGAATTGTTGTTTTGTACTAAATGTTTTTGACTCCACCAAAGAAAGGAGAACTTGTTATGTCCTAAATGTTTAGAAATTATTTGTAAGTATATTAAGTTTCAAAGGTAGTTCTCAAAAGGGGGGAGATATGGTGAAATGTGTATATGTATATACATAAATGCATTGCCCATAGTTAACTGATAAGCACTGTAACTCCCATGATGCTTTGGGATAGGGAATACTGAGGCTGTTAGAGTTACAGTGGTTGGACTGTATAAGTGTAATATAAAAGGACATGTTAATGATATCACTGCTCAATAAATGTTATCAACATCAAAGAATCCAGTTGAGATTGGACTTCATCAATCAAGTAAGACCCAGGTGGCATGACAATGACTAATTCTCATGTCCTACTCTGATATATGACAAATTCTTTTCTTAGTGAGACTTTTACTCCAACTCCTAATTGTAATTCAGAGATACTAGACACATATAGACACAGAACTGATTAATATTCCTCAGTTGTTCACTTTTTCTTCTCAATTATTTTATTGAAGCAGAAATTATATGATAGATACATGAATACAAAGCGGATCAAATTAGCTGGTGTGGTCACCAGGGGGCACTCCAGTTCCTCACCATCAGACACAAGGTTCGAATACATGTGTAAAATGAATAAGAAAGTTTTTATTGTGAGAAACTCTTCTTAGGCAAGCGTTTCCCACCACAGCCACAAGTACAGTTAAGCACAAACACAACACAGCTAGTCTTTGTCTTCTTTTTTATTCTCTCTCTCTGTCCTGGTCACTGCCTCCTCCACTCCTCCATGCAAGCTCATTCTCGTTCCTCCCAACTTTGACTCCTGGAGCAGTGGGAAGCAGCTCCTTTTATGTTAGGGAAGCATTTCAGGTGTTCCAAAGCTGTAGTTCGGAAGCACTTCCGGGTGAGGTGAAAGCCAGATAAAGTTGGGCTCTCCAGTTCCTGTAGCATCCCCAGGTGGCACCCATAGAACCGAACATTGCTGAGTCCAAATACTCCAATTCCCACCATGCCCTGTGGGAAACTGTGGTACTGTCACAAGCCAGGGAGGCTGCCATCCAGCAGTCCAGAGGGAGGCAATGCCCCGTGGATGCTGTCTCCCCCTGTTCTTCCATGTTGAGGGCATCCCTGCCGGTTAATGATGCTGGCTGTCCCTCACACTGGTCATCAGTTTTCTAGATTTGCATCTTGTTATTTTTGGCTGCTGGTTAAGGAAAGAAGAAATAATTAGGGGTTCTAAGTATTAAAAAGTAAGTCAGTTAAAAGCGTAAGAGGTAGGTGTTGCTGCTGCAGCTACTGGGACCCCTTCCATATCTGCGTTTGACACCTCTGACTTACAGCATACTCCATGCATGCACAGGGAGAACCTAAGACCTTTCTTAGTAAATTGTAGAAGGGGAATTGGCAGAAATCTAACAAATCACCAGGACCCAGGAACAGAGTGAGGCTGTCCTTCAGCCCTGGAGTGAAATGATACAGAGCAGCCCACCCAACAATCCGAGAGGGGGAGAGGCAATATTACTATTTCACCATGGTAACTGCAAGGAAAGTAATGAGACATGCATCTTCTTAATAAGCTGTCTTTTGAATTTTTTTAATGGATGTGTAGATGCTGGTGCATGTATGGTGTCATATTTTCTGAGGATCAACAAGTTGCCAGGGTCAAGAGTATCGTCTTGTTGAGTATAGGTAGCGTCAGCATTGCTCCCTTATATATAAAAGGCCATGCTTTTCAATCAGTTTTATTACATTCATAACACATTCTGTCTTGTGGATTGGTGAAGGCGATAGCAGAAAAACAGATCAAGATTTTTGGACTGGTGACATTCAAAGTAATCAAAGCGTATAGCAGCCTTATTTACATTCTGTTAATTTGTTGGAATATCTCTTTCTTTATCCTCCCCAGCTGTTTTTGCCTTGATCATATAACCAGAAGTACAACATTATATTTTCTCTGGCAAGGATGCAGCAGTTGAACTAACCTTCTCTCCTCCAAAAGGGTCAGTCTAATTTTGAATACCATAGAAATTACTGGTAAATAATTAATAAAACTACTACTAAGTACCATGACTAATTATAACTTTGCAATACATAACACATTATGTGGTATGGCTAAAATGTTACTGCATATATTTCTATGGAGAATTTCTTTACATCCTGCATTCATAATAATATTTCACACTGGTCATATAATTTTCTGTAATACTAAAAAATGCCCCCAAGCTTGTTTTTATTCACCGCACCACAATGTTGTGTAGCAAAGTGCAATCTGTCTTTTGTAATATTTTGTAGTTTTAGTTATGAACTTCCCTAAAATCAGTTCCTCTTGTATGTGGTTTGTATCATACCAATGATATGTTATAGTATGGGCGCTAATTAATGTTTCAGACTGCAAGGACCGGGCTTCTCTGTTAAGCCATCAGATGCGTGGTGGATGATGTAAAGGTAATACGCATTTTCAGCTCTTCCCAAGCCCTTTCTAATTTTATTTTATTTTATTTGACATACATATTATTTGGAAATGTTTAAGTGTGTAATAAGTTGTGTTTTTTTTTTCCAAGTTCTTACATGTAATTTTTGTAAGTTTACTTTTATACAACATGGCCATGTGTATATTTTGTGTTTTAGTTTTTATTTTAAATCTGATTTAATTTATTTTGTATTAATAGTCGTGTTTATAATAAGTAGTAATCACTGTTTGCATGACTAACCGCCAGTCAGTATGTTTTTATTGTGCAAGGCTATGCATATTGTAAAACGTTTTTCCTGGTATAATGCAAATAATATATTGTAAATAGTTCTACTGTATATGAGATATTTTTACTATGCTATTAAAAAGGACATGCATGGATGTTTTAGAAGCATTGGGGAGAAATTGTTTGATTCCCTGTCCTTTTTTTTCATTCTGGAAAGAGAAAGAAAATAAACTCCTTTTTTCTTCTACACGCCTCTGAGTTGACTTCTTTCTAACACAACATGGAGGAAGACGAATACCAATCAGTTACAGTTCTACCTGCCTGTTGCTGACTCTTCTTTAGGTCTCATCAACATCACTGGACTGACTGTCTCTGGCTGCCAGTGGGAGCAGAACTGATACACGTGGGCAGCGCTTTTTGTCCCTGAGAATTCATAGCACGTAGCGTTTAGGTTGCTTAATACAGTACATGCTTCAAAAATTCATTAAATATTTTCCCTTTCTTAATAGGCTACACATAGCCTAAATTCTAAAGCCTAAAGCTACCTACAAAAGCTAAGCTGTGACTCTATGTTACAGATACACATTAGCAGCTAAGTATTTTAGTGAGCTAACATTATCAATGCAGTCATGTGAAGCACAACACATTAATTTCAGCCAGACATGGCATGTTAATAATGTTGAAAACCAAGTGCATTTTAGGTAATATGACAGACTTAAGGGCCATTTGCATTTGCTACTTGTAGCTATCTAGCTACTTTGCTGTCACCTAGGGCTACTGAAGTTGTGAACCAAAGCAGTGTTGTAAAGGTAACAGATGACAACTTTTCTTAGCTGATATTTTCATACATTACAATGCATCCTCCTCCATCACCTTTTTCTTAGTTTAAGTCTTACTTTCTTGGCATTGCTTTTCTTTTTTCTTTTCCTTTGGGTGTGCATTATAAACTGGCTAAAAAGTAGTAAGCGTGGTTAGAAAATGGGTGGAGGTATGGATAGTTTCAATTTCATGTGAGTGGGGTTGTACCATTTGGGAAGGGGTCGTCTCTTTTTCCCATAAAATGGATATCTGCACAAAGAAGTGGGCTTATACCTCTTGGGAGGGGGCCAACTTATATGAACCCATTAAAAATGTGTGTATACTGCAGCTCAACTGGCTCTGAAATGTCGCCAGCTCACCGGCGAATCACCTGGTGTTCTCAATGGATGCTCTGCTATTGCCAGGACCAGATAACATTTGTCCTCAGGTCTTTATGAAAGTTAATGAGTGAGGTGAGTAAACTCTTGAACATATTTTTTGAAAATCTCTGCACACTGGGTAAATTCCTAAAGGCTGGAGGCAAGCAAATATCCAGTTATATTAAACTGGTATTTTGGTGGATTCAAGTAACTATAGGCCAGTAAGATTAAATACATCATAATTAAATTAATGGAAGCAATTATTAAGGAAATCATCAAGTAGCTCATGTCAAGAATGGAAATTCTTAACAAACAGCATGGATTCAGACATGGAAGGTCATGTTTCTCTTATATACTAGAATTCTATGGTGAAGCAGCAAAAACATAAGATAGGTGCACATGTCATTATGCATCTTAATTTTCAGAAGGCATTTGATAAGGAGCCATATGGGAGGCTGAGCATCAAACTGAAAGAAGTGGGAATTCAAGGCATGGTGTGTAAGTACATAGAAAATTGACTAAAAAACAAGACTAGGACAAGGGGAACTTTTTCAGAATTAGGTGATGTTAAAAGTAGATCAGTGCTAAAAATTACTGTTCTTTAAAATACTTTAAAATATACATAAACAATCTAGTCAAGAATACAGTATAAATAACAACCTGGTTAGGTTTACAGATGATATCAAACTAGATGGAAGGTCAGATAATGTAGAATCTGCTAAATTGTTACAAGGAATACTGGACAGCATACTGGTTTGGGTAGACTTGAAGAAGAAAAAATTTTTGTAAGTAAATGTGTAAAGTATTACATGTAGGAAGTAGAAATGTTAGATTTGAGTACACAATGGGAGGTTTGAAACTTGAAAAAACACCTTTTGAGAAAGATTAAGAAGTCACAGTGGACCTTTCACTATCTACATTAAGACAGTGAACAAAATGCTTTCAAGAAGGATAATGGGAAGTTACATTATATATCTCAAGGTGTGGTGTATATGTCAAGGGAAGCTATACGTAAGATATATACTGCACTACTGAGGCCTCACCTGATGTTCTGTGTATGGTTTTGGTCTCCATATTACTAAAAATACATAGCATTGCTAGAGAAAGTCCAGAGGAGAGAGGCTAAGCAGATTCCAGATCTGGGAGGTTATGAGCAATGAGGATATGTTGAAGGAGTTGAAGACTTCTAGTTTAAGCAAATGGAGATAAGAGGTGACATAGTCTAAGTGTTTAATATTATGAAGGAAATTGGTACAGTAGATCCCAGCTGTTTAAAATAATCTTTCAAGTATCAGTAGGGAACTTGTGCAAATTTTGCACAAATTTTAGAATGTTAATCTTCATGCAAAAAATCAGAAACAAAGAAAAAATTTCCAGGTGGTGTGGCATAAAATAGGACTTTATGGATCTTCATACCTCAGCTTGACGTTATTTTGGAGAATCTACAGTCAGGTCCAGGAGTATTTGGACAGTGGCACAATTTTCATAATTTTGACTCTGTATACCTCCACAATGAATTTGAAACAAAAACAATCAGGATGTGATTGAAGTGTAGATTTTCAGCCTTCATTGAAGTGGTTTAGCAAATATATTGTATGAGATGTTTAGAAAAGATGGATATTTTTATACATGGTCCCCCTATTTTCAGGGACTCAAAAGAATTTGAACAAACTAGTATAATCATAAATATAACAATAATTTTCAATATTTGGTTGAAAATCCTTTACAGTCAATGACTGCCCGAAGTCTGGAACACATGGCCATCTCCAAGTGTTGGGTTTACACTCTAGTGATACTTTGCCAGGCCTTTACTGCAGCCGACTTCTGTGGTAAACCCTGTATATTTACTTTCATTAAATTTTCTCTTGATTGTGGTCTTTGGTAATGATCATACTACCTCTCAGAGAGTGATCTTGGTTTGGCTAAATGTTGTGCATGGGTTCTTCTTCACCAAGAAAAGAACTCTGCAATCATCCAGCACAGTTGTCTTCCATTATTGTCCAGGCCGTCTGGAGTTTGTTGAGGTCATCAATGCAGTCCTTCTTTTTAAGAATGTACCAAATGGTTGATTTGACCACTCCTTGTGTTTCTGGTATCTCTCTTCTTGGCCTGTTTTTACTTGCATGGACAGCTCTTTGGATCTCATATTGAGAGTTCACAGCAACAACCTCAGAATGCAAATTCCACACTTGGAATCAATTCCAGGACTTTTACCTGCTAAATAAGGAGGGAACAGCTCATACCTGGCAATGGAACAGCTTCTGAATCAATTGTCCATAAACTTTTGAGCCCCTGAGAATGGGGGGAACTATGCAGAAAAATGGCTGTTGCTCCTAAACTGCTCATATAATTTTTTTGTTAAACCCCTTGAATTAAAGCTGAAAGTCTACACTTTAATCACATAATGATTGATTAGGTTCAAATCCATTGCGGTGGTGTACAGAGCAAAACTTATGAAAATTGTACAGAACTTATGAAAATTGTGTCACTTAACAAATACCTGTAGAGACTTTGTGTTTTGACTGTAGTTGAATAACATGAATGACCTTGTTGGGATGAATATCTTCTTTTCGTCACAGTTGTTCTATTGTTCTACTGTTTAAAACCATTTCGGGACAAAAATCTTTGTATATCTCTTGTATAGCCTTGGATTTAAATTCACTCTTAACTTTTTAGCAGCAATCTTTGAAGCAATACCAGATGAGATAAAAGTGTGACATGGAAAATGTGTTGTAATATCCTATGCTGCACTATTTGCACAAAGGTCTGTTTTGCTCAACTGGAAGAATCCTAGTCCACCTTATCAGTGGGAACGTGATGTTCTATGTTATCTCAAATTGCAAAAATTAAATACTCTTTGCATTGGATCTATTCAGAACTCCAGAATTTGTGAAGAACCCATTAATGTAATCCTAAAGAAGACTTGCTGAGTTTGTGCTCAGCCTTTTATACTTACTCTTTCATTCTATACAAAGAACCATTTTAGACGGAACTTCCTAGTCATAAAGTTCTCTTTTCCGGAGTAGGTTGAATGTTGAGCTTTATTAATTGTTTTTAGAGCTTATGATTGTACTTGCCATGTTTTGTTCATTTATGTTCAGAAATTTCTTTTGGTTGAATGTTGAGCTTCATTATTTGCTTTAAGAGCTTATGATTGTATTTGCCATGTTATATTCGTTTATTTTTTCTGAGTTGTGTACTGCTAAAATATTTTGTTTCCAAATAAAAGGAATTTTACAAAATAAAAAGAGAAGCACCTGCCTTACTTGATTCAGTCCAGTGACAGTCATATCCCATCAACAACTGTCTAAGGATTAGGAAGAGCATTGCAGCCCATATCCCATTCTACAGTAATGATAGAATTCCCTTGATTGAAACATATCCAATGTACACTCCACTTATTTAAATGAATTCCTGAGAATTGGGAATCTCCTGGCAGGAGGTGTGCCAAGGTAACTTTAGAATATGGTGGCCACATAGTTTCAGATTATTACTCCTGACGTCTAGTTATGTGACATTTCTAATGAAAGCTGTGTGAGCTTAGAGATACAAGGAGTCAAAATAATGTTCACAGGTTGGGAGGAACAGATTTCATGCTTAGAAAGTGAACAACCTTATTGCAGTCCATTATTGTTGGCACAGAGATATTCCTCATTCATTAATTCACTTCAGTAATGCATAAAACAATTAATGGAGTCATGAAAGACCAGAACTTGGGTGAGAGTTAGGAACAAACTCCTAACTAGGCACCTAATAATTTAATGTGCTTCATCACTCACAAATCTACTCTTACTTTCATTTGGACTAATTTAAAGACATTAGTTTGCCAATTCTGCTCACCTATATGATGTGAGATGAAAACTAGTGTACCCAAAGAAAAGCAGTGTAGACACGGGGAGAACACAGAAACTCCATTACAGGTAATGCCTGGGCTGGGACTTGAACCCAAATAGCAAACAACTGTTCTATTATGCCACCCATGAAGACAACTTACCTCATCTAATGGGACATTACCTGCATAGCTAGAACCAATCAAGGCAGTTGCATGACTTTTTATCTAACTTTGTAGTGACTCTGTTCTACTTTTGTGTAGGATATCAAGATTTAAGATTCTTTTTCATCACACACGCAGTTATACTGCTACAAAATGCAGTGAAATAAAAAAGCTAGCCTACTCCAAGATTGTGAAAAATAAAATAAAACACAATAGAATAAATAATAAAATTAAGAAAAGATAATAAAACTAACTAAATTAATTTAAATTAAAGTTAAACTAGTGTCACATACATGTACTTAGGAGGCAGTCGAAGGGTTTGAATCAGGGTTTTGGCATGCCAGACTAGGGGTTGGCGCTGGGAACTAATGCCTCTCCTTCTCTTCCCACAGACCTGCAGAAGAAAATCCCAACTAAATCCTTCATTTTCACTTGTTCCTGACTTCACTTCCAGCCCCTACAGATGACCTCACTTCTGGTACCTTTTGATGACCTCATATGACATCCTGCCTTTTAACACGTCCTTCCTGTTTCCCCACTATAAAGCCATTCACTTCACTCATTGAACCTGTCCAGAATTGACCAATATCGGTCCTTTAAGACTACCCATCTTCAATATACGGGGTGGATTCTCAAAACTTTCTCTTGTGTTTGTGCTTCTTTTACACTAGATTAAAATTAAGCTAAAATCTGAAATCTGAAACAGTAAAAACAATTAAAAGTGTAAAGTGGCTCTACAGTAAGTTAAAGTGAGGTTTAGGTTTGAATGTTTGTTGGCATGTCAGAGTTTGGGATTCTGATGGCCTGAGGGTAAAAGCTCC
This sequence comes from Polypterus bichir lapradei, assembly GCA_026402145.1. Taxonomy (NCBI): domain Eukaryota; kingdom Metazoa; phylum Chordata; class Cladistia; order Polypteriformes; family Polypteridae; genus Polypterus; species Polypterus bichir. Next base: position 55,345,542 of record JANRMT010062806.1, read on the forward strand.
TCTTGAGTCTCTCGGCCTTTGCCATTAGGCTGTGTAGCCACTTGCCTGAGTTGAATAGACCAAACAGTCTGATACTGGGGTGGGTAGAGTTCATAATTAGCCTCTCTCTGCAGGGCTTTGCCATCTTGGAATGAGCAATTCCCAAACCATAATATGCATCTCTGTGTTAGTATGCTCTGTATGATGCAGTGTAAAAAGTTTTCAAAATGATTGACAAGACCTTGAAATTCCTCAGCATCCTCAGGTGATAAAGGTGTTGTCTTCCCTTCCTGACCTGAGATTTTGTGTGCTGCGTCCATGTCAGGTACTTGGTGATATACACAACCAGGTACCTGAAGCCGGCTACCCTCTCAACAGGAACTCCATTTATGCTGATTAGATCGTAGATCTGATGTTGCTTTCACCTGAAGTCCACCACTAGCTCCTTGGTCTTGCTGACATTCAGTGAGAAGTTATGAGCTTGGCACCATACTGCCAGGTTCTCCACCTTGCCCAGACGGGGCTCCTCATCATTGTTGGAAATGAGGCCTAAGACCACTGTGTCATCATTAGACTTAACAATGGCGTTGGAGCTGTGCTTGGCCGCACAATTGTGTGTGTAAAGGGAGTACAGCAGGGGACACAGTACACAACCTTGTGGAACTCTTTTGTTGACAATAATAGTGTTGTAGAAGAAGTTGCCTGCTCTCACCACTTGAGTCTATCCTGCTAGACAATTCAGCAGCCAGTCACAGATGGGGGTGTTCAGTCCCTGGTCTTTAAGGATTGTGGCCAATAAGTGGGGTACAATGCTGTTAAAAGCCGAGCTGTAGTCTATAAACAACAGTCTTACATAATTTCCCTGGTTACTGTCTACATGGGAAAAAGAGGTGTGTACAATATACAAGATGGCATCATCTGTAGACCTGTTTGTACGATATGCAAACTGGCATGGATCAAAGTCCTTTGGAAGGAAAGAGAAGATGGGGTCTTTAATAATCCCCTCGGAGCACTTCCTGACAGGAGACGTGAGTTCTACAGGGCAGTAATCATTAAAGCACGTGGGTTTGTTGTTCCTTGTTATGGGTACAATCACAGTTTTTTTTTTTAAACAGGGAGGAACCACAGGCTGGCCTAAAGAGTCATTAGGGATGGTTGTAAACACTCTAGCTAGCTGATCGGTACATGATTTAAGAATGCTCCAGGATATTCCATGCAGACCTGATGCTTTTCTGCAGATCACACACCTCAGAGCATGAAGAACATCATGCTCTGAAACAGAGATCACAACTTTGCTGTTTTGAGCAGTCCTAGTGCTTGCTCTATTATCCTCAGTAACAAGCAAGTTAATGCTAGCTTCATTGGTGTCAAACCATGCATAGAAACCATTCAGATCATCAACCAGAGAAGAATCAACACACACAGTGGGTTTACCTCTAAAGTTCGTAATGGGCTGTAGACCCTGCTACATTTGTCTGTTGTCCCGCAGATGAAAGTTAGACTTCTCCTTGTACCCCCTCTTTGCCTTCTTCACAATCCTTCTTAGAGAGTAGAAGGCTGCCTTGTACTCACTATAATCTCCAGTCTGCAATCCTACATCGTAAAATGCCGTACGTACATTCACTGGGTCCCGGATGGTTTTGTCCACCCTGCGGTTTCTGACTGGGGAAACACAAGGTTGTTTTTGTTGGAACAATGGACTCTGCTAGTATAGCAACAAAGCTGACAGCTGCATCCACAACTTCTTGATGTCATTAGAGCTTGACCAGCACATGTCCCAGTCCATGTCACCAAGTGTGTCCTGTAGCATGGTTTCTGATTGAGAGGACCAGTGTTTGATCTCTCTTGTTGCCGGACCCTCCCTCATGATGCATTGCTTATATTTGGGAAGGTGGAAAACAGCAGCATGGTTTGAAATGCTGAACACCGGCTGTGGAAGACCTTTGTAGCCTGACTTAAACTGACTGTAACAACAATCCATTGCGTTTCCCCCTCTAATTGGGCATGTGACGTGCTAGTGAATGTTTGGCACGACCCGTCTGAGGTTAGCTTTGTTAAAGTCTCTCGCCACAATAAACACTTTGTCCAGGTGCTTGATTAGATGTTCACTAAGCACATTGTGGAGTTTAGACAAAGCCTTATCTACAGTACATTAACTTGAGGGTTAGTTTATAGAGAGATGATGATAATAGTAAAAAATTCACACAGCAGGTAATGAGGGCAGCAGATGAGCATCAGATATTCCAGATCAGCAGAGAACTGGTACTGCCCATGTTTGGTTCCTGCAAGTTTCAGAGTGATTTCCAGTTTGAAAATTGAGCAGGGGTAGTACTTTGCTACATTGTTTTTTTAGATCTGGTAGCTTTCACAAATAGATTTATGAAAGACCTTTTGTATGTTCCTAGTTTTTGTGTAATTACTCTTTGTAATTGTCTGTATAAGTCAACTGTTTTCAGTTTATCTAAAACCTTTAAAAATAAGGCTCAACAACAATGAACAAAGCAAACTGTGATCCATACCATTCTTACATCTGCTCAACCCATTTCAGACCTGTGTGTTGCCAGAGACTGGCACTATCAAGAACAAAGAAGGAATAAAGTCTGCATGGGATGACAGTCCTTTCCAGGCCCCACTCATCACACTCACACCTCCAGTTTAGAATTAGTAATTAACTTTACACATACACGCAATTTTGGGATGTGGGAAGGAAACCAGAGTAACTCCACCCAAACACAGGGAGAACAAACAAATTCCATAAAGATGGTGATTACACTTGTAATTTAAACCCAGAATACTGGATCCATGAGTCAACAAGCAAACCAGGCAGTGGAAGACAGTGTGGTGTAATGTCCACATTGCACCTTTTCTCATCATGTGACCATGCAGCAAGTCACTTATCTTGCTTGTATTCAGAACTGTAAAAAAATTGTAGAGTTTTAGTGTATATTTTTTGTGATCAAGTTTTTTATTAAGTAAAGACAAATTGCCATATAAATTGCCTTGGATAAAGGTATCAGCCAAATATCTAACAAACTTGTTTTACTTAAACAAAAGGTAAGCATGGGAATATTGTTTTGAGTAAACCATTTCATTTTCCTGAACAGTCCATTATACTTAGCTGTAGTGTAACTACCAGTGCTTGCACACAGCAGCATATAGTTGCAATGTTTAGCAATGATTTTGAATTGTAATAAAGTTCACTTAAAGAACCCACAGTCTGTTGTTATTCAAGTAAACGAACAGAACATGATACCAGAAGTAGACCTGGAAAACATTTGTAGAATAATGTTTCTAAAATTCCTAGGAGTCAACGAAAGCTGAGGTGAACATGCCAATGCAGAAGTATGAGCAATAGTTAAAGTTCGTATCCATAAGTCGACATGGAGAGTATGAAGCCACCTGAACCTACGAATTGTAGTGGAATTGTGGATAGAGAATGGCGTGTTTTCATACTGTATATGCAAGCCGTCTGGAGTTTTTTTTTGTTTTTTCTGTCCACCCTGGCCATTGGACCTTACTCTTATTCTATGTTAATTAATGTT
>JANRMT010062806.1:55356868-55374058 GCA_026402145.1 Polypterus bichir lapradei
GTCCTGGTTACAAAAGTGCACGTCACCTACAACGTCCACCACTGGACCATTATCATTTACATCTTCCAATAAGAGTACAAGAGTTCCGGTACCTGTGGCTGGATGATTAGCTGTAAAAACAAACAAAATAGTAACATTTACCAATTAAACTTGGTTAATTTCTTTTTCTGTCAGTAGGAAGCAAGGTGTGTGGAAACATAGATATCTTTGTTGAATTCCCTGCCACTTAGCTTAGTCTTAAATACAAAAATGTCACTATCTTGGCAAGCTATACCCTAAGCACTTGTATCCAACCACTCTTTTTTAGATAGTAAAAGCAATATTGTTTTTTTAATAACCTGGCTGCAAGAAATCTGGAAAATAAGGTTTCACTTAGAACTGCCCAAATACTGCCATGATACCAACCCCTCCCACTCGCTCCTAAATTAGGTTCAGCAAGCAACTCTGAAAGAAATTGTGCTTAAATTGTTTACTAACTTTTCATTCAAGAGACTGCCATTTTAAGCAATCTTCAGATGCTTACAAAGAACTCTTAAGGAGCACCAACAAGGGAATTTCATGTTAAAGCTATTGGTAAAGAAGCCACTATATTCTGTAGCTAACAATGCTATTAATAGTCTGCCTTTTATGGACTACTAGTACAATTTAGTGCACCAAAACCATTGTAACATATTAAAATTATGCAATTTATAGAAATATGAAAAGTGTTACTGCTTAATGTAAAAAATACTAATTCAGAACTGCCTTAATGATAATTCTGACAATAGAAAGGAAATATTACCATTATCATAAGCATATATGAGTGACGTATATTTATCATTTTTCACAAATGGACTCTCTCTATCCATAGCTTGCTTGACAGTAATAGTTCCAGATTCTTTATCCACATTCAGCCATCCTGCAGGATCATCAATATAGTATCTGATTAAAAGAAAGTGGGGAGAAAAAAAATTTAAAAATAGCAACATATCATTGGTATGAAAAAAGATAAAAATTGGAAAGAACAGAAGAGTAAGAGAAATTAATTTCCTATTTTATCTAGTTTAAGGTGGTGGGTTACATCAGCCAAAAGACAGGAACCAGCTATGGGCTCACACACAGTGACCATGCATTTTGTGTTTCAATCAACAGACCTGCCAATGTAGATGAACTCCTTTATACTTCATGTACAAGTTTCTGCTTACAATCCACAAACTTCATATGGGTGACATCTCAGGTTTGCAGGTGATGATATTAAATTCAGTATTTTTTTTTTTTTGTTGTGACTTTATCACACTGAATTTGTTGTACAGTCTCTTTTGTTAATTTCAAATGGGAAAAAAACTATATTGTGTGTCTGTGGTGGGGGAGCTTTGTACACTTAGGTAGAGAGATTATATAAAATGTGATCCTTATTGGACCACTTGACTAACCCAACCAGGTGCATTTTGTTGAATGTATTGATATTTTCTATTTAGTAACTGACAACACAAAGCTGAAATACATACAAAAATACAAATGTGCCATCTGAAAATAAATATTACAAAAGTCCTGAATGTCTTTGCTCCATTTAAGGTGCTTCATATGATCGACCAGTCTTTGCTATTGACTATGCCTGCATAATAAAGCAGAATTAGCCATTGAACTACTCGGACACTGCAGTGGGTTGGCACCCTGCCCAGGATTGGTTCCTGCCTTGTGCCCTGTGTTGGCTGGGATTGGCTCCAGCAGACCCCCGTGACCCTGTGTTTGGATTCAGCGGGTTGAAAAATGGATGGATGGACATTAACTACACAAATTACTCCGAACTGGAGATGCATGCCATTTGGGCCTTTACCATTCAAATGCATGATATGCGGGCTTTCACTTGGGCTTGAAAAAAAAACTCAAGAGATGACAATTTTAGTGTTTACTGATTTTATCAGTGAAACATGCTGTTTTAGAAGGACTCCTAACAACGTGTTGCTGAAATAATGCATTTCTATTAACTAATCACATATTGCTTCAAAGCATTTTATTGTAATTAAAATATGGAGGTGCTCATTTAGTTACCATTGTTCCTGTATTTGTAATGTGGGTAGTCTGCACTGTTTGAAATTTGCCTCTATTCTTACTGGCTGGAACTGCTAGTGTGGAAGTTTCCACTGGATTTTTCAGGTTTCTTTCCACATCCCAAAGAGGTGCAGATTAAAATATGTGATGACTCTGCCTGAGTTGACACAAACATGGATAAAGTTGATAACTAAAAGCACCATGTAAGTGTTTCAAAGGAAACAGTACCAATCAGTTCAGTTTGAAAAGCATTAGAGTACAGTATCTCAAAGTAAAACTGATATCACAGCAGGCAAATCTGCTGTTTCTCATCACAACAATCACCCATCAGTGTTTGAAAACCTGTTTTCTCCATCCATACTGCTTCACGAGACCTGATGTTCTTAGATTTACACAAACTAGACAGCATTTTCAAACTGATTCATTTTCTGTGGTCAATAATGCCATTTCAGTGTGCAAGGACAAAATGAAAAAAAAAACTGAAGTGTTAAATTTGTGTTGGTAAAGTCATGAGTAATTGTGTGTGTTATGTATGGCACCCTGTCCTAAGGTTGGTTCCTATCCACTACATTCACCTTTTTCTATAGAGTTTGCCCCCTTAAACATACCTAAATACTGACAATTACTGTCATTTACACCTGTGTCTGCACTGCTTGTCACTAAATATTAGTATTTGGAGGAGACAAAGGTAGCAAACTCCACAGGAGAATTACAAATACTCTAAAAATAAGGTTTTAATGCTATGGCAAAAATACCAATTTCTGAATCTCTTTAACAGCTGAAAATGAGTGAACAAATTGTAACGTGCAGATGACAGCTTCCTGGGATGGTAATTGAACACATGACGCATGATCTGTAAAAATGCACACCGCAATACTTCAAAGTTAATACTAGGAGTGATATTTACAAATCAAACATAGCATCGAGTACTTCATCAAACACATAGTTCTTATCAAAACTAATCAGAATCTGAGTCAAGGCCTTCATATTCTGTATCATTAGCATTCTGTAATTTTTCTAGGACATCCTCAACCCTATGTTTTATTATTTGAAGGTGACATTTCCCTAGTACAAACTTTTAAGTTTTATTGTGGGTCAACCAAACAATTTCCATGCACTCTGCCAGAAGCTTGTGAGTAAAGGTGCATAAAGATGGGCTGTCGTACATGCAATGTATTTCCTGCCAGATTTAACATGTCCATGATTGGTCATACATCATTGGAATGCTCTAAACCTTGGTAATACCAATGATTTGTGGTTCGATGTAGGTGGGATCATTAATAAAAGTTGGTTCACTCAGCTGTGAAGCACTGTGTGTCTTGGCAATGTGTGGGAAAACCACATATTTTAATAATGAATGAGAGCATACAACATGGACACTTAAGATTTGTTCTACAGTAGACACCCTTGGGTAGTAAAAATACCATTATTGCTTTTGACTGCCTTCTTGGGTTACTGCCACTTGCACAAACAACTTTGAAATATGGCATGTTAGTGGCTACGCTATCTAAGAAACTCCCTGTAAACTCAGTTATACACTTGTAAGCCGATAGCAGCATTTTCTTAAACAAAGAACTAGAAAAAAAAAAGTTGCTAGATACACTTAGACCATAGAGAGAACATTTTAAAAACAAAATCCCACAATGCAACAATCTCACCATGACATGACTTAAAAGTTAATATGAAATTAAAACAAAACTGCAAAAGTTGCAGAACATTGAATTTGTTCGACTCCACTGATGAAATCAATTTGATCTAAAGGGCAAAAATGAAATCAGGATGCATTTTGCAAAAACACACTGACACCCAGACAAACTAATATTACGATATATAGTTCTTAAATAAAATGTCACTCTGTGGCATTCCCATCTTACTGCAAGAAAACAGCTTTAACAGAGTTTCAAGTAAATGCTATTAATTTAGAATATGTGTTTTACTGTTAAATCTTTTTAGGCCACAAGAGTTATCCCCTACTTTCTTGTTGATAAGAAAAATACACTGGCAGCCAGTGCTTAAACTGAGAAAATATCATGATGGATTTAACTCTGTTCTTAAGTTGTTCCAAAGGCTTCCACAGTTAAGCTTAGGGCTGATTTCAATATGCTGTTATTTGCAAATAAAGCTTTAAAAAGAATGTATTGCTTACACACAGAAGCACATTAAGATCAAGATGGCCTATTAAAAATATTACAAAGATGAACAAAATAGTGCAAGGTCAAGCTTTTAGCTACAATCTGCCTGCTTATATATGAAAGATGACACTTCGGTTCCAGCTTTTAAAACCGGGCTGATGTCATCTCACTACATTAGTCTATATTTAAATTTGCTAACGAACTGTGGCTATTGCACCTGTGTTAACCATTTGTATAAAATTACTACAATTATGTACCCTAACTAAACCCTCCTCTATTCTATTCTTTTGATTACAATATTCTTAGAAATCGCCTTAGTCAGTGGGTGGGCCTCTCTGGCAGTGTCTTAAATTGGTCTGAGTCCTACCTGGCAGGTAGAAAATTCTTTGCTAGTTGTGGTAATTATATGTCAACAACATATGATATTCTATATGGTGTTCCACAAGGCTCTATCCTGGGTCTGCTGCTCTTTTTGATTTAAATGCTTCCGTTAGGTCAGATTATCTTGGGGCATAACGTGAGCTACCACAGCTATGCTGATGACACACATCTGTATTTATCAATAGCACCTGACGACCCCGACACTTTTGATTCACTGACACAATTTCTTACTTGTGTTTCTGAATGGATGAGTAGCAATTTTCTCAAACTAAATAAGGAGAAAACAGAAATTTTAGTGATTGGCAAAAACAGATATAATGAGGGTATTAGAAATAAACTTGATCGATTAAGATTAAAAGTCAAGTCAGAGGTAAAGAATTTAGGGGTAACTATTGACTCTGACCTAGGACAGAATTTTTTCACTGGAGAAATATAGCAAAAGTTAAACCTCTTATAACTTTGCAAGATGCTGAGAAATTAGTTCACGCTTTTGGTTTCAGTCGACTAGATTACTGTAACACACTCCTCTCTCAGGACTACCCAAAAAAGACATCAATCGATTGCAACTAGTGCAGAATGCAGCTGCTAGAATCTTAACTAGGAAAGGAAAATTCAAACACATCTCTCCGGTTTTGATGTCACTACATTTGTTACCTGTGTCATTTACAATTGACTTTATAATACTGCTTATGGTTTACAAAGCCTTAAATAATCTCGCTCCATCTTATAAACTATTTCAGATGTCTTTCACCTTACACTCCAAATCGTAACCTTAGATCTTCAAATGAGTGTCTGCTTGTAATTCCAAGAGCTAACCTTAAATAAAAAGTGGTGAGGCAGCCTTCTGCTGTTAATGCACCTAAAATCTGGAATAGCTTACCAATAGAAATTCGTCACTTTAAAAAAGTGCTAAAAACACATTATTTTAATATGGCTTTCTCAGTTTCATTTTAGTTTAATCCTGATACTCTGTGTATGCATTTAATTATCATTACCATTCATGGTGGCTCCGAAATCCATACTAACCCCTATTTTCTATGCTGTTCTTTTTCCACTTTTCTGTGGTGGCGATTTGCACAACCACCACCCGATCAAAGCACTGTGCTGTCCCTACATTGATGGATTAAAGGCCAGAAGTCCACATGAAGTCAACAGGACCGTCATCATCAAGTTCTTCCATGTGAACCCTGAATTCCATCATGAGGACTGATTGAGGTTATTTATGTTAGGTAGAATGCCTAGAGGGGCCTGGGTGGTCTCGTAGCCTCAGAACCCCTGCAGATTTTATTTTTTTCTCCAGCCGTCTGGAGCTTTTGTTTTGGTTTTTCTGTACTCCCTTGCCATCGGACCTTATTTTTATTCTATGTTAGTTAGTGTCGCCTAATTTTATTTTTAATCTATTTTTATTTTTTTTTTTTTCTCTTTCTTCATCCTGTAAAGAACTTTGAGCTACATCATTTGTATGAAAATGTGCTATATAAATAAATGTTGTTGTTGTTGTTGTTGTTTTATTTGCTATTGTGGAACATCGTGCGACTTCTCTATGTCTAGGCCATTTTCTTGCCCATAGGAAAGACATCTGGGATACTGGAAGCCTTGGCATCAAAGGATGAAAATGCCATGGCATCGGATTAGACAGCCCAGTATAAACTTATCCTTGATGTCTACTGGTCTTTGTAAAGTACACCAAATCTTTACAGCTCTCCAAAGTCAATGTTTGAAACTCCAAATTCTATTTGCTCAATATCTAAAACATCTAAAACAGTTAAAGTAAAAAATTTACTAATCCCTCCATAAAACAGCATTTCTTACATTTTAGGTAATCGCATTCGGCTTCACAGAACTGTAAATTAATTTCATAAATAAACGCAGTAAAAAATTACTTACGATACCGTCTGCTTCATTTCTATGTCTGGGTCTTTTGCTTGGTAAGTTGCTATGAAAGTGTTCAAAGGCACATCTTCTTTAACAGGAACAGACAGCGTTGGTGGGCTGAAAATTGGAGCCTCGTTGACATCCTCTACTGTCACTGTAAGTGTAGCTGTGGAAGTTGGTGATGGAGTTGAAAACGGAACCTCATTTTCAACTGTGATGAGAAGTATATATTGTTGCTTGGCTTCAAAATCAAGACCCTATTGAGGGACATAAATGAATATATGTAATTTTATATATATAAATAAACTGCTGTAAAAGGGGTTGGCTAACAGCATTGTGCAGACTATTAAAGACCCCGAAATTGAATGCACTAGAAGACTCAGTCCTACCAAATAGAGTATCTGTGAATTAATGGCACCATCTGAAATGTGTTTAATAAATATATTTTTTTTAGTTAAATTCTAGAAATAAAAAAAATATATAAAATTTGAACATACATTGTTTATACATCATGCAAGCAGTATGATGGCACACTGAAAAGCACATACATTTATTGACAAAACACACATACACTCTACACAGTTGTGACACTCAGCATTTGTACAGTTCCTAATAAAATGCAGGGAGCAACAGCTAAAGTGCGGTTAAAGCCAAGTCTTATTTCTTACATACTAGCTGTTAAAGGGTGAAATATGCCATTGTTGGTATATTTGGTTTATTTTGGTATATTTTGGTTTGTTCAGTAAGCATCAATCTGGACATTGCAGGATTTTACTATTTGCTTTTCCAGTTTTCCATTTCATTTATGCTCTGGCTCTAGCACACCTCTGTAGTAGTAGTGTTAGGTTGTTATTAGTTTATTCTTTAGTGTGATAACTGCAATCAAACAGCAAGAGACCTCACCAACACAAAATTATCCAAATAAGTACTCTTAATAGGTATGAAGATAATACAGAAACAAAATTCTAAAGAAAATACACTGGATGCTATTAGAATTGAGTTCGTACAATCATCCCCATTATGAATTTATTTGAGTTAATTAATGCAGGTGTTTTAGAGACACAAAGCTATACCTTAGGAAAAAAGTAAGCCAGTTGTCTGGATTTTTTTTTTTTTAACAGAAAATTGGACGTGAAGCAATGGCCGTTTAGGCAGTCATTTAACTAGTCAGTATGCTGTGCAGCTGCCTCACACCAGCAGAGTCTTTGGCCTAAATATTGACCTGGTCTCTGACCACACAGAAACTGCTTTTACTTGTATATGAATGGACACAAATAGTTTAACTTGTTCTTCACGGAACTTGTCTTGTGATGGCACACAGAACATGCAGAATATAAACGCATGCAATCTTTAAAATATGGTAAAAAATGAAATTCTAAAGACTTTGCATAGTTCATCTCTACCGCAATACCTTTTTTGGTTCATTTACAGTATTTAAAATAATTACATTTTATACTACAAGAGAACGCACTGTACTGTTATTGTACTGCACCTACTGCTATGTAGTGGTTAGCATCGATGCCTCAACTGGCAGCTCTTGATCAAATCCAAACGTGGCCTCTAACACTCCAACTTCCCTCCAATCCTCTATTGAATTAAGTAGGTTCAGAAAAATTAATGCTGTCTATGATGCATCTTGTCTAAAACAGTCCTATACAGAAGTGAGTCTTTTTAGTAAGCATTTCTGCCAACTTCAAGTGCACAGCAAAATGAACCTTGATGGGCAATACTTGCACCACAGATCATCTATATATACCTATAGGATGATTAAATGCAAGTACATTTATAATTATTTTTAAACCTACTCAAAACAAGTGGTTTTAAGATTACCGAAGTGCTAGAACAGTGCTGTAGTGGGCATCCAAAGCTCCAAGGTGGCATTTTTCAGTTTAAAAACCCATCAGCAAATTCAGTGAGTACAGCAAGCAATTCCCATTTTGGACTGTTAACACACACACACACACACACACAAACACACGTGCACCACACCACACGACATGAAAGGCACTTGTTTCACAAAAGAATGCCACAAATAACAGAATCTAGTACAATTGCCAAGACAGTATGAATTTATTACTGTACTAACCTTAATAGTTTTAACAATTCCATTATTATTATCTGGATCTGTAGTAATGCCAAATTCGCCTCCATCATTCCCTGTAACAATCCGGTATTTGGCATTCCAAGTTGGTGTGTGGGGTTCATCGTCATCGGTCACTATCAGTCTCACAACCTCAAAGTCCACAGCATTTTCTGGTACATTCTGAATATACTACCAAAGCAAATGGAACATTACTAAAATTCCAACTTTAACATTTACCATCATTTTTTATGACACTAAAATACACTTCTCATAAGAGTATTACACATGGTTTTTAAAAGGTTGCTAAAAACATCTTTCATTTAAATTAAATATGACAGAATATGGATTACAGTCAAATAACAAGTGATTAGAAGTTCTAGATTTAAGAGCCCAAATGCATATAATTCATGACAAATTATATACTATTTAGTTTCTAGTCTCCTACTCTGCCAAAGTAAACTTACTTACATTTGTTGGATTAAACTGTGGAGCATTGTCATTTTGGTCTAGAACAGTGACGAAAGCAGTAGCAGTACTCGAGAGTCCGGTTCCTTCCTTATCTGCAACTTTGATTATTAGTGTATATTCACTCAGTTTCTGAAATTGGCAAACAAAAAAACAATCAATATTAATAACCATTTTAAGAATATCAATCAACGAACATGACTCAGTCCAGTATTACTTGGAACACCACAGTATCCAGCCATATTAAAGGAATGAATGTATTTACAGAAACAGGATAATGTGCTGTATTAATATATTAATATTACAAAGTGCAAAATGCCACATTTAAGTGATATAGAATTTCAATTAATCTATCATAAAATACTGATATAAATGCCAGTTACGTAAAGTCCCCCCGCCCCTTTTATCTTTATTAACATACATGCATTTTCTGTTAGCTTTAATTTTCTTTGGTTTCACTAATTCTGTGGCTTAACAGCTGCCTATTTAAATGGGCCAGGAATGATTAATGTGAGAACCAGCACTTTCAGAGCCTAAAAGAGGATATTGCCAATTATTTGTTATTGTGCTGCAAAAAGTTCTGATGATGACAACCAGATAAGGAAATTCTTTTCTTGACAAATGACACTCACAGGTGGCACGGTAGCGCAGTGGTAGCGCTTATGCCTCGCAGTTAGGAGACCTGGGTTTGCTTCCTGGGTCCTCCCTGCATGGAGTTTGCATGTTCTCCCCATGTCTGCGTGGGTTTCCTCCGGGCACTCCGGTTTCCTCCCACGGTCCAAAGACATGCAGGTTAGGTGGAGTGGTGATTCGAAATTGGCCCTAGTGTGTGCTTGGTGTGTGTGTGTGTCCTGCAGTGGGTTGGCACCCTGCCCGGGATTGGTTCCTGCCTTGTGCCCTGTGTTGGCTGGGATTGGCTCCAGCAGACCCCCGTGACCCTGTGTTCAGATTCAGCGGGTTGGAAAATAGATGGATGGATGGATGACACTCACTGAAGCATAAGTGGTGAACTGAACACTTATAGAAGTGATTCCATTAAAATGTTACACTTGAGAATGAGCTATGCAATATAAGGACATTATCAATGTAACTATGATCAAGAAATCTGAAGATCAAGAAAAGCAATCCATCATTAACGATAGTTTATCCTCAAGCAGGGAAATGAGGAGCAAGTGTTAATTTTCATTCTATCACACATTACATTGCTGTTTTGTCTCCTGACTTATTTGAAGCAAAGTAGGCACAGATTGCAAGTTGAACAAAATGTACAGAAGTCATAATTTGGCTAGTACAGTCCACACTGATAAAGATATGAAGATGCAAAAATCTGCTGCATCCCCCGTCTGCACAGAAAACCGTGAAAGGCTAGGAACTACTCTGACAATACAGAACACTGAACATGGGATATTGTTAACAAAGAAGTGCCCTTCAAATCTCTCTCCATCACTCTTCACTCATGAGAGGTTATTTTTACTAAATTTCTGCCTAATGGAAATATTATATATATTATAATACTATAATATATATATATATATAACATATTATATATTTTTACCAAGATCTGAGATCCTGTACAATACTACTGACTGAAGATATTACCATTCTGGTTTTTTTTTTTATAAATAGTGTGGTATGTTATTTAATCATGTTTTTAAAATTAAGTGAGGAGTGATGACTTAGCAAGCAAAAGATTAGAAAAGCCAACAATGTTAATGCCAAATAGCAGAAATGACCAGATTTTCTAGCAGGATTTTGGTACAATATTTTTCCATTGAGCTTTCGAAAAAAGTGTAATTATGAGGCTCCAATCTCTAAATTTGAAAAATCAAAGTCAGGTGCATTTAAACCAAACCAAACACCTTTACCATTACAGTGTACAGGTGTCAAAGAAACAGACTGCTCATTCTTTTCCGATCTAAAAAAGTTGGTATGCCTTTAACAACACAAAAGGAGTGACACCCATTTTTGGAGATGTTGTGGGTGGTTTTTACAATTAAACGAACACTAGCAGACAAGTCTAGCAAATACAATAATGCCTCAGGCAAAACATGTCCCACATCAGTAAAAAGAGTTAATTTAGAAGCCTATTCTTCCAAAGTGAGTAGTACCGCTGCTTCATTGATCCTGATTCCTGGTCATTGTACAAACTACGCATGCACATTTTCCCTGTGTTTACATAGGTTTCCTCCACAATTCTGTGTTTCATCTCAAAGACAAACAAGTTAGGTAAAAGGGCAATTCCAAACTGTTCTTGTGCTAGTGCAATGTGTGGATGTGGGTGTAGGCGTGAATGAGACAGCCATGCAATAGACTTGTCCCTTGCCCAGAGCAATTTCCTGCAAGGCACATAGAGCTACCAGGATGCGCTCAAGCCACTGTGGCATTGAATTAAACTGGTTTGAGAGTATTGGGTTTAATTGTATCCCATACAATGCAGGACCTTGTCTATTAATTTTACATAGTATTAAAAACACCATATAATTTTATTGTTTTTGTTTAATGAAACTGCATTTATATAACGAATAGGTTCTCCAATGTAGCATCAAAGGTTATTCATTAAAGGCTATTCATTAAATCTGAAGGACTTTGTACACATCTTTGATTCATCTGTTTTCTGAACCTGCTTTTTGCAGTGCTTACTGTGACAGTGTGCCTTGGTGTGAAGTTTTAGATTTGGACTCAGAAAAATTTGAGCTTGTTTCCTGATATCACAAAAACCTTCACCACTTATCTACATTACTTCAAGACAACACCCGACAAATGTGAACTTTATAGGCATGGGATAGGTTTTGACTTCCAAGTATTTTTTAAAAAGGCCTACTACCTTGTGACATTCTTATGAAGACCTTTTTTGTTGAATGCCTTTAAAAATGCTGATCCAAAATTGTCTTTAACCATCTTCTGAGACTCGTTCAGAATATTGCATTAGTTTCAAATGTTTTAGCTAAATGCAAAGGAACAGCACAGTCCAGGTAGCACTTGAGGCTGGAGGAATGTTTAAGGTGATTCAAGTGACTCCTCAGACATGTGCTTATCCATAATTAATTCATTGGCTTATTCTGAAATCTTGTCTTCAGTAGGAGGCTCTATTCTATTCCAAAGTTTCAGCAAAACCAGGACAATAACCACTCTATGAACCTATACAATGTACGAGAATATCACTTGTTTCCCTTTGTAAGATCTTAAAGGTTTTAAATAGTCGTATTGACTAAATTGTTTACATTAGGGGAATACATCAATTGATTGTTATTTGTTAAGCAGATATTCTCTTTTTCTCAGAATACTTAGGCTTGTAATTAAAAAGGTGATGAGTAATTTAATCAGACTTCTGTTATACTGCTGAATGATTAATGATGTCCCTTTGATTTGTCAGAGTGTTTACAATTACTTGAAGAAACTGAAACTGTATCAAATGGTCTGAAAAAAATGGTTTTTATTACAAAAAAATGCTAGAATATATTTAATGATCTTGGAGTGTGTTAATAGGTTTAATTAAACTTACCTCTCTATCCAGTCCAGCTGAGATGACACGAATGGTCCCAGTATCTTGGTCAATGGTAAACATTTCTGGGTAGGGAACAGGTGGGGTCTGGCTCAGAACTGAAAACTTAAACATACCATTGTCTGTAGTAGGATCATCTTTATCAGTAGCAGTTACAGTCATAACTGATGTACCTATGAAAAGAAAAGTAACATATCTTCTTATTTACAAACATCTTACCCACGTTAAATACTGTACTTGGAAGGTGAAGTTGGAAATAAAAGCTAATGACCATGTGTAGATGAAAAGACGTTTTTGACTTAAAACCACAAAATAAAACCAAGTTAATATTCACTTTTTCTTTGTATAAGACTTTTAGACAAGATCAAAAATCAAATACACCATTTGTATTACTATGAAGATTAATTCACCTTAAGTTAGTTAAAATTGCACAAAAGAATTGTACACTTAAAAGAATACCTATTAAATATTGTTTCCATTTTACATATTTCACAATATCAAAAATGATAATCAAACTGGATACCTGGATGTGATCCTTCGCTTACATTTCCTACAAAGGTGTTGCTGATAAATTCAGGTTTGTTGTCATTTTGATCCTCCACAATTATAGTAATTGTCTCAGGATCCTCTGCTGCATTCCCATTTCTTAAAGTAGCATGTACAGTAAGCTATTAAAAAACAGAACCAGGAACTTAGTTTAATGACAATCCATGCAGTACGTACAGATAGTATGAGGCAAGCTGGAAACTCACCAAATATTTAGATTGCTTTTCTCGGTCCAGGGTTTCAGTTACTAGTAACATGCCACTGTCTTTGTCAATTATAAATAGTCCTACTGGGGGTAAATCAGCACCTTCTCCAGTTATGCTATAGTGTATAATGGATTCCCTCCACTTGCTGGATTGCACCTAAGACAAATATATTCAAATACTTAGTGCAATAGAATAGTTAACAAGGTCTTTCTTGTTGCGGTTTTAAGGGACAAAACTGTTAAATGTAACAGAAAAACTCCATTAGAGGAATAATTTACTGCATTAAGGAATATGAATTTACAAACCTGCTTCACTTCTTTGGGAAATGGTCCCCTTAGATTTTCATCAATATGAATGTGGTCAATCACCCATCTCTTGTGTCTTTTAAGGCCAGAAGAAGGATGAGGAAACATCTGAATATTTTGAGATTCTGTCTGCAGTACAGAAAAGTAAAAAAAAAAAAAAAAGTCAAATGATATGTACAGCAATCCAAATATCAGACAAAATTTAAGCTATTTTTTTAAAAAAAAGTTATGTATAACAAAGTAAGATTGTTACAGAACATTTTTACTCTGTTCTGTGAAGCTCAACCACCATTATTGAACCCATGAATCCCAAAATTCAGATATAGTTCTCTCTCTACCTGATCGTACATTTCATGTCCTGTGTGATGGGGTCTTTGGTATTCCACAGCGACACGGCTGGTCATTTTTTTGCCCACTGAATGCCATCCATGAATGGAAAAGCTTATACGTCCATGGTGCAATTTAATATCATGCTTCACTTTAATTGTTCCATCCATTTCCACTTTGAACCGATTATCATCACAAATGAAAAGGAACCTATTCTGATCTGTGCAGATGTCAAAATCCACTGCAAAAAAAAAAAAAATTGTCAAGTTTCCAAAATAATTGAATCAAATTCTACTGTGCTATTTTGAAGAAAATGACACAAAAATTATGCTTGTTTACATGAAAGCTTTTCTGTGTTTACCCTTTTGCATTTTACCTGTAGATTTAATACTGATGAAGATAAGCAGAATGCAGTTTGTAAAACAGTTAAAAAAACAAATTTTAGTATTTGACTTGGTATATTAACCAGCTTAAATGGGAATATCTTACATTTAAAACACTTCTGAAGTTGACAAATCTTGATATACAAAAATTATAATAAATCAACCACATAGTACATAAGCATTAGACCTAGCTAACCGATAAGAAATTTACAAATTGATTAAAAGGTTATTTTTCATAAGAATTATGTCAAAAGTTTTACAATACAGGATTAAACCAATCTGGTGAGAAAAAAAGTGTCCTTTCAAACTTCAGCCCAGGCTTGCACAGGAGATAACAGGCAGGTGTAATGAGCTTGCCATCTCCTAAATTTCAGATGCAAGCGAAATGTGTAAAATCCACAAGGCATAAAATAAGAATACATTAAAATTACCCCAGATTTAATATGCTGGAGAGATCATTGGTATAATGGTTACGCAATTGCCTTTTTCTGAGCAAGCTGTACAAGTAAGGTGAGTGCTGTCACTAGTGCCTATGCTTTGGGGCAGTAAGATGTGAAAGGCAGATTCAACTCCATACATCCCAGAAGATGCAGCAAACTTTAAACCAAGCAAACAATAGATGGCATAGTAAGTGGGTCAACACTGTTCATGTTTTACTTTAAATTTAAAATAATGTAAATAACTAATCTGAAAATATGGGAAAACAATCATATTAAAGAACAATCATATTAAAGAATTTTCTGCTTCTGTTTAACCAACTATCAAATTAAGAGGCCCATTACATGTCAATGAACAAGATGGGGCGATAAATCCTGAGGCTGCAGAAAGTACACAAAAGTAAACACTCAATAACAAGGATTATAAAGGAAAGGTAAGAAGCTATTGAAGCTTTCTATGTGTAACAGCTGGCAGCAAAAGATCACCAAAGAACTAAATCTTGTCACCCTTTCAAGAGTAACTTCACACTGAGTCTCAAATACAAATCCTAGAAGAATTTTTATTTATTCAGAAGCTTGAGCAGCCTATGTCCAATATCCTGAAGCACCATCAGTAAGAAACAGAACCACAGTGACCTCAAGCATTATCAAAATAAATTTATACACAGGTTACATACACTTTTGAATATTTCAAGCAACCAATACACAAATGCAGTAACAATTTCCTACTATAGATGCAATAGTCTTAGATTAGCTCTGATTAGGGTTTGAGGAGGACTCTGAAAGACAGTAATCACAGTTATTCATGGTTTAGATGATTTTTTCCCTCCTTTCTTTAAACAGAAACATACCGGAAAAACTCCTCCATAAGCTCAGGCACCCTTCTGACAAAGAAGCTGACGGTAGTGTTTTAAGCAAAAATGCACTGGACTCCACATCCTGCTTAATTAGATGGTTGGACACAGAATATTCCCCCCAATGTATTTTTGTCACAAATAAAATAGCTTAGCTTTCACATTGCAATCCAGATACTACTGGTTCGTTGTGAAATCAAAAACCAAAAATGATCAACTAATTGAATGCCAAAGTGTTGTGTTGCATCATTTATGAACAAGTGTGATTCAGATTAGCTAGGATTAATTCCTTTCTCCTCCTATTTTTCCCTCATTATCTTAAACTGGTTCCATAAGCATGACAGTGACTTTAATGACCGACAGCATTTCGGGATCTCAATCTACCAGGCACATTTGGGATAAATGGAACAGGAAGTTTGTGGGATGAAATGTGTAGCTGAAAAAAAATGAACAGGAAATCATGATGCGAATGAGTCAACATCATGTAGATTTCAAGCCATTTTGGAGGAAGGTATAACTAATATCTGGTAGAATCCGCAACTAAGTGGCTAGTCAATGCATATATTATGAAATGTGAAATGTAAGAGTTCTGCTTCTTTTATCCTGCATTTCCTTTGTGCTTATTATAACTGAGCATCTGGAATCATAAGCCTAACTAGGGGCATTAGAACATAGAAATTACTACTTTATTTACAATTAATTGTATCTTACCTGCTAAAACATCCAGATGTGTTCAAATGGAAGAATGTCTGGAGGCAGGTTACTTGGGTTAGTCACTATACAAACAATTCTAATTTACTTCACAAAGTTGTTTTTCAAAAGCAAAAGCTGACATCCAAATATAACAGCTCTGCAGTCATTTTACCTTGCACTTACTTTGTCATTTTCCTATTCCAAATACACTGTGCAATACTGTGGTATTTTGCAATACTTTTTGAAAGGTTTGTTACCTTAATTAGTTAAACTTACAGCTACAGTCCATCACAATGCAGTTTGTTACCACTTTTTTCCTAATCCACCCTCAGAGCAGATCACCATATTGAAAGAGTTAACTAGTAGTAGGTAACCTATAGACAAACACATACTAAGATCTCATAAACTATCTGAGGATGTAATGCCAAATACAAGCATATTGATGGGTATACATGAAAATAAATAGTAGGCAAATAAAAAGAATAAAAAGCGTAGAGTCACAGAACATTTAACTCAATTAGATTTTTTGTTAGCCATATTTTGGATAACATTTATTATTTACAAAACAATTTACATTTTGTATGTAGCACCACAATCATTTGGATCTTTCAACAATTAGCATCCCAACACTACAAAGTTCAAATAGAAAAAGTGACACTTGGTGGCAACGAATTGTGCAAGATCTAACTTGCTAGAGCCAGCAGAGTCATCACGCTACTAGCAAGCACAAAGAATGCTCTGATTTGTTTCCCAATTACGAGGTAACTCAAAAGACTTTTTGAATTTTGCTCAACAACATAATACATATAAGTAAATTAAAACACCCTAATTTTACATTGGCATTAGGAATAAATTTACCTATTTTTCTCTGCAACAGTCAACATATTTAAAAACAAATCTGTGGTACACTATAGAGTATTAAACACTGAAAAAAAGAAACAATGGATGACAAAAATCAGGCTCACCTATA
>JANRMT010062806.1:55406580-55429861 GCA_026402145.1 Polypterus bichir lapradei
ATGGTTACATGTGTTTGATGATCAGAAACATTTTGTGTGACAAACATGCAAAAGAATAAGAAATCAGGAAGGGGGCAAATAGTTTTTCACACCACTGTACGTTTCTATAAGGGCAACAAAAAATTGACAAAGATAGAAAAATGTCATCAACTTCTGAATAATTGTAGTAGTTTTCATCAAAAAATAATTTTCAAGTAGTAAAGGAATCATCAGGTCACAGCTAAAAAAGAACCGAAGAGGTAAATTATTTAGCATGATAATTTAAGGAATAAACAGAGACCAGTCCTACTACCGGTGTATATTTACAACACATTGAATCCCCCGCTACCAACACACACGAATTCAAAAATTTCAAAACATATCAGTCATCGACAGAAGAACCTTCCAAAAGTAAATGCAATTTTGCAGAATAATTTTCATGGCATTGGGGATGTGATTTTAGAGGCATTCTCTGCCTTATTATAAATGCATTCTAATCATGACTGTTCGTCTTGTACTGTTTTCTGCGCCTTCTGACTACTCAACTTTAGTTTTTTACTTGAAACCAACAGCTGGATCATCGATTGTTTTCTTCTTCTCCTTATTATTCTTTACACTTATATAACGCTTTTCTCACTAGTCAAAGCGCCCTCAACACTAACAGTTGATCTCTGGGAGACAGCAGTACTACTACTGCGCCACTTTCGTGGATTTGTGAGCAGGGTTACAAAAGTATGTTGTTCGTCAATTATTAAACGTACAAGGTCATTGGTTCCCTGCAATATTTGTAAAAGAATAAAGAAATGTATAAAGTAGATCTGAAAACACAACAATATTGAGGGTGTCTCACCTGATCATAGATTTCACATTTCCTTTTAATCCAAGCAGCTCTAAAGGTGACAATTTTGTAGTGAGAATTGAGGGGGAAAGCTGCTGGTACATAAAGGTCACTCGTTCACGGCCAGACTGTAGCCGCCAATTGACTCGAGCTCCACACGACCCTAATGGAAAACCAAACATTAAGAAGACAGGTAGATATATACAAAGGTGAACGTCTCCCATTAAAACAACACGTTATTAAAACAATACATTATTATGCGCGGCTATACAGTAAATGTGTTTCAACAAACTAAATACAAATAAAAGAACATAGAACATTTTGACAGAAACAAGCTGTTCAGCCTAACAAGCTCTTCAATACTACTCACTTAATTTCTCTAAGAAGAAAATAAAGTTCTAAACCATACAGCTGTGATTATTGCCGGAGAATTTTGACTTTTCACTTTTTAAATACACTAAAGTGGTGTTGTATTTACGCCGGCGCGTCGACTGTAGTGTGGCGTGCTTGCCAGTTGGGATGAAATTCTCACGTTTATACTGCGAGCGAGCTAATAGGTCTTGACAGTGCGCTGGCTGCACCTGTTTTTGTTGAGGTATGCAAAATGACACTCCTACGCTCCGCCCCCTGCACTTGTGCTTTTATCCCAATTGGACCGCAGGGAGTTTATGCTAATCAGCACTGATCCTTTCTGCCCCTGACTCGCTTTTACTCTGCTGGAGTATATGAAGCCAAGGCATGCAAGAGATAATCCGCTACTGATTCATCCTCCTACCCATCTGATTTGAACCGGCAGGCCTGTTCTGTGCTTTCAATAACTCGGGCTCTTTCATCGGACAGAAAACGAAGCGAGAGACAACAGAATAAAAAAATGTCAAGGTATTTTCCTTTAAAGAACCACCTGAATTAGAAAAAGCCAAATTATACCTGGATGCGCAAAAAAGAAGGTAAGGATCGATTTAAGGGTGGTTAATTTCAAGCTGAATGCGTCAAATTTAAAGTGACAACTTTCTGAATGACGACTGAGCTTATGCTCAAACTCTCAGTGGAACAAATCCACATAATTCTTGCCGACACGCTGAAAAAAATCATGTCTCTGTGTTACCGTTACAGTGGGACGTTTTGTGTTACTTTAGCTTTTTATAGTTTTACTATATAATCTTCTTTTTAAAAAAATCTGAATTAAAAAAAAAAAAATTCTGCTTGCATACTGCAAACGCTGCAGGAGTTCAGCAGGTGCAAACTCTCTCCACAAAAGCTGGTCTCACTGGGGCAGCTTGCGTTGGGATTCTCAAGGGCTCTGTTAACCGAGCTGAAGAGGCTGATCTGCAGCTATTTGGGGGCCTTTTTCCACATATAACGCTGGGAGAAGCACGTTTTGTACACATTTCGTTCATTGTGCTTGCTTTATTTTTTCTGAAAAATAGTTTTGAAATAAAGAACAGCAGAAAACCTTCACTGATTTACAGAAGGGACGCTTTGATAAAGGCTACTAATTACTATAGTAGTTCAGGGAGCTCGACATAATTTATGTTTGCTTCTGCCAATGGCTATGTCTTTGGGGAAAATTCTCACCATTAAAAAGAAAAAGAAGTCTAATAAAAAAGAGAGAGAGAGAGAGAGAGAGACGAGGCATTTTGTAGAGATTTATAAAATTGGTCTTTATTAGGTATTTCTTTTTATAGACAAGAAAACCTTTGCCACAAATCATGATAATTGGTCATCTGGTTAAAGCCATTCATATCATCTGTGTAGTTTCTCTGATTTTCATAAAATTTGTTAATGAAAAAAGCCAAATTTTAACCATCAATGTGTTAACAATAGTGCTCCGTTATTACTAAATGAAATATTTTTCCACCCTCAAGGGTGAATGTACATATCAAGCAATAGACTGGACTTTTTTTTTTGCCTATGCTAAATCAATGTTGCTCAAAGTATTTTTTACTATTTTCAATAAATGGTCAGTTTCATAAGACTACCTCCCTCTTCTATCCTTACCAGGAATATTGTTATGCTGTGAATGCGGGGTATGTGCACGATGACACTATGGTCAGTGACAAGTCCAGATCTATTAAGTAAGTGGTCAACACATATCTTAATCTGTGCAAGGAAACACATGCATTACATTCATTACATGCTTTTTAATTATATATATTCTGAATTTCCACCAAGTAATTTATAACATTTATCTTATCTAAGGATGTAGAAATAAGGTGCTAGGTTTTGCCTTCCAGGATATTTACAAAACAAATCTGACCAAAAATAACATAACTAAATATATATGCTTCCTTCCATGCTAATTATCAGAGAGAAATTGATACTTCCAGGATTTCTGCTTGTATCACGTAGGTAAATACATAAAACAATGCAAGTAGTGTGTGGACATGCCTATATTATATATAAACCCAATTGAAATTGGAAAAAAAAAATAAGAGAGGGTGGTATTGTCCAATAAGTGTCCTCAAGTAGGCTCTTTTGTAGGTTAAACCTTTATATACTATTCCACACAAAACATTAATCCTAATGTTACAAACTTTGGGTACCTATTCTGGTATAAGTAATTATGTTGTGACCTGAATAGCAGAAAGGAATCACTCAATATACAGTATATAAAGACAGAAAAATCAACCAGAGGTAAATCATGACAGTATAAGGTATGGAGTAAGGCAGCTTCATCTCTGCAGCACCATGAGCAGCACTGAAAGATGCCCCCTTTGACAAGTGGTCTCAGTAAAATATACAAAAGAATGTGAGCACTAGCAACTTATGCTTAATATTTGACAGAAGGTGAGGGTGTATGTGAAGGGGTCCTGTAATGACCGGGCCATCCAATTCAGTTTGGGGTTTTCCACCTTGTACCTGATGGTGCAGAGAAAGCTCCAGTCCTTGTGACTGTGAATTGGATTAAGTCGGAGGGAGAACACAATGTTATGTAAATCAGGGTTGGGGCTGTAATTGATTGTACAAGAAACATCATTACCAAGGGCTAAAAGTGAAGACTTCAGCTGTTCAGCTGCTTGTTAAGGTGGAGGGCACTCCTGCTGATACATTCAGATTTTTTATTCACCAATAATTGCATGCTTCACTGTAATATCCCCCCCCCCATTGTAAAGTAACATTCATGTTATTCCTTGCTTTTTTTTCTTCCAGAAACACTTTTCCAAAGACCTTTGAAAGCTTTCTGATCGCTCACATTTCATACGGTGTTCCCAGCAAATACTGCTGTCATTGAATCCATGAATGCCCAGGCGCGGAGCCCATGTGTCTTCACAGGCTCAAATCACAAGTGACATGCAGGTCCATTATGCAGACCCAGCTAGAGCTGATCAACCTGCTGACTCTTGGCAGCTTTTCAAAGTAGGCAGTGCTGCTCTCCGAGATACTCTTAGCAATCTGAACTGTACTCCTTTCCAAATCTGCAAGAGTGGGATGAGCTGTGCTACAGAACCGTTTAAAGAGAACTGTAGTCTCCCAGGGCCCATCCTACCATCAGAGCATAGAGATCTTCCCATCAGTGTCCAGGGTAAATTTCAATGCTTTGACTGCCATAAGGCTTATTATTGGTCTGGCCAAACACAGACAGCTACAGTGTGAGTGGCGTTGTTGCAAGTATTTCAACTGTAAGTATCGTGACATGGAGTATGTCAGCCTGGGCACACTGAAGATGCACATCCGCACACACACACTGCCATGTGTGTGTAAGCTCTGTGGTAAGGCCTTCTCTTGGCCCTGGCTATTGCAAGGAAATACTGGTACCCACACAGGTAAGATTTTGTAGCTTATTATAATAACCTGTAATGTATCCTTTACAGACATATTTCTGATTTTAATGTGATGTCTAGTGAAGAGTACTTTTGTACATATATTGAACATTCAGGAAACAATGAGTACTTTTGAAAAAATAAATGTTAACACAGAGTAGTGGCATGATGATTTCTGCCACCTTGGAGCATACAGACCCTGCTTTAAATTCTGAACAACAGAGTGTCACTATGTGACCAGCCTGCAGAACTAGGTTCAAAATACCTGCAACTGCCAAAAATATCTATCAAAGAAAAATTATATAGCTGTATATTTTATAGAGTACATTAAAAGAAGCAAAATGAATGCCACACTTTAATGAGCACTTGAATTGTTTTCACGTTCAATGATAAACATTGCAAAGCTGGCAATGAATGGTGACTTTTCACACCAATGTCTACTATGACACATTCAAACATTTGTACAGAAACTCTGCCAAGGGTGGTTGAGGGTACAACTATTACCTATCAGATAATGCTTTAATGTAATTAGATATGTTGTTAAAGAATCTAATTTGTTTCCTTGAGTTCTGAGGTCATACTAAGTAGGCATGGCAGATATAGACTGACCAATGTCAGCTGATAAATGTAGTTATCCATCCACTCATTTATCAAACCTACTTAATCCAAGTCAGGAAGTAAGGGTTGGAGCTTAACCCAATACAGCAAGAATCAACTCCTGATGGGATATCAGTCTGACCGGTAACCTTGAGCAGATGAACATAACAGTTCTATCACTTCTTCACATGGTCTCCCGGCAGCTTGATGCCCTTCTTATATCATTCCACTTATTTCTTAATTCCCTGGGAGGAGAAACTTTTCATTTGCTCACTTAGCCTCTTCATTAGAGGTGAACCTGAGATCATGTGGAGCCTCTTTAAGTGGATTGAAGATGTGATAGTCACATGGTGCTAGGTCATGCCTGTAAGGGGGATCTGGAGGACATTCAAACAGCTGTTGCATTGTCTCCACCACTGTGGCTGCTACATGAGGATAGGCATCCTCATGGAACAGCAAAACTGTTTTTGATGCATTCCTCTTCTTTTGCTAGAAATAGCAGGCTTCATGAACTCTCTAAGCATAGCACAGTACATAGCACTGGTCAGTGACAGTCCTGGAAAAGCACCAGAGTAGGATCCTTCATGTCCCAAAACAAGGTTATCATATTTTTTTTTGGTGGAGCGCTGAAGTTTGAAGTTCTTCTTTACTGGAGAAGACGGGTGTTTCCACTGCATGCTTTGTCTCCTTTTTTCCAGCTCACGATGATGGACCCATTTGTCATCTCTAGTGACAATCCACTCCAAAACACTCGGATCTTCTTCATAATGTTTCAGGAATTTGGTCACAACCTCCACACACTGTTGCCTGTACAGATCAGTAAGCTGTTTAGGTGCCCCAAGCCATCATGCACTATGGCATGTGCACATCCATAGCTGATATCGAAATGTGCAGCAACAGCAGGCAACGTAATCAGTCAGTCTTCTCTGATGAAGGTATTTGTCACATCGATGATGTTGAAGGGTGACCAGACTGAGCTTTGTCAGTTAAATTTGTTCTTTCTACTTTAAACCTTTCTACAAATTCATAAACCTTTCATTGAGTCATGCAGTTTTCACTTCACTGAATTTCAGCAGTTTCCACTCCCTGTGCCCAAAGAAATCTCACTAAGGCACGTTGTTCAACAAAGGTGCACACAGAAGAGTGTCCATGGCTTTGACTAGACTAATGACAGAGTGCTGCGCTGTGTGTGTTCTAACTACCCAGAAGCCCCTGCAAATGTGTTGTATTCCATCAGCTCCTATAAATTGTGGTTACGGTGTAATTTTCACATTGCCTTTGCTTTTTGATATACTCTCATACATAAACCAGTTACTCCCTGTGTCTCCAGGAGTGTCGTTTCCATTCAATGGCCCCACAAAATGTAGTTCTTGTAGACTGGATAACTTAACGTATACAAAGCCGGACACTTTATGGAAAGCTGCTCTCAATATGTGATCTTTTCTAGTGTTTCAGCTACAAGCATTTAAATTGTACCTCACAAGCCCTAAAATCAAGTGGAGAGCCACTGGATGACGGCCTGCTGCATGTACTCCATGTGTGTGGTGACCCAAAAATGAAAACAATTTGTTTTTATGTAACTAATATTGTAGCTACCATTTATTAGTGTGTATCTTTAAGATTTTATGAGGTCCTGGACAAACCTCCTCACAAGATTTTTAGGCTGGGTCATCATTCTTTCTTCCCTTGTCATTTTTTTTTTTTTTCTTTTACTCCAAGCTGTTTCATTGTTCTTTAGACACTGCTGAGTCATAGTGATGTATCCAAGCTTCATATTCTTAAATGACTCCTACTCTGAATCATTACCTCAAGGTTCTATTTAGAACACTAGATGTGGTAACGATTCATTCCAGTATTTACAGCCTTTCTCCATCGTTTGGATGTAAAGTCACCAAATGAAGTCAGATATCTCAAATATGGTGATGATGTTACAACAACTTCAGACATGCTCACTGAACCTCTGAATGATTTGTCATTCATGTTACAGAATTCTCTTCACTTTTCACAGAACTAATACATGGAAAAATGGCGGCACAGAGTGCAGATTTCGCCCAACAGTTATCTGTGTACAGTCTTCTCGTGCTCTTCTGAAGCTAAAGAAATCGGCTGCAGCTGCAATGGCTCATCTACTCTCTGGGACAATGCAGAGAAACAAAGTTATTGCCTTGCAATGCAGTATGAAACTACACAAGAAGGGACACACATCATTTATTCGTACACACAAAAAGAGGCTCGAAATAGTCATGCGTATGCAATCTCCCAAGAAAATGTCAGGATTTATAAAAGAAAACTTGACAGGGGAACAGCCGTGTATATTTACGGCAGCTCTGACCCATGTTTACACAACTGGGAAATGGTGACACCTTTGATCAAGTAGGGAAATGCAGCTCAATCAGATAAATGATGACTCGCAGGCATCATTCATATCACTTACCTGTTACTGTAATGTGTGTTGACATGGCATAACATATTAAAGCACAAATGTGATGAATACCATGCACACTGTATTTTGGTTCCATTTCAAGAGGACCAATACTGCGTATTCTTGTTTTGTTTCACGAGTTCAGACTACCTGCTGTCACTTCTCTGGGCACTGGCCGACAGGTCAGCAGTATCTCAGCCAAGCTTCACTTTATCATGAACTCTGTGCTGAAAGCCTTTAACCGACCGACCAAGTGCTACATCAAGTTTTTATATGGTGTAGGTGCATATATGTATAACATAGCATGTTGTGAACAATATAAAAAGGCAATCTGCATCAGTGTCCATTTTCTTCACATGCATTTTAATGCACTCATATTGTAATAAGGGCACCTAGAGAGAATGAAGCTGCTTGTGTTAACTGTAAGCAGTGATATTCTATTACAGTGGTGCTTGAAAGTTTGTGAACCCTTTAGAATTTTCTATATTTCTGCATAAATATGACCTAAAACATCATCAGATTTTCACTCAAGTCCTAAAAGTAGATAAAGAGAAACCAGTTAAACAAATGAGACAAAAATATTATACTTGGTCATTTATTTATTGAGGAAAATGATCGAATATTACATATTTGTGAGTGGCAAAAGTATGTGAACCTCTAGGATTAGCAGTTAGTTTGAAGGTGAAATTAGAGTCAGGTGTTTTCAATCAATGGGATCACAATCAGGTGTGAGTGGTCACCCTGTGCTATTTAAAGAACAGGGATTTATCAAAGTCTGCTCTTCACAACACATGTTTGTGGAAGTGTATCATGGCACGAACAAAGGAGGTTTCTGAGGACCTCAGAAAAAGAGTTGTTGATGCTCATCATGCTGGAAAAGGATACAAAACCGTCTCTAAAGAGTTTGGACTCCACCAATCCACAGTAAGACAGATTGTGTACAAATGGAGGAAATTCAAGACCATTGTTACCCTCCCCAGGAGTGGTTGACCAACAAAGATCACTCCAAGAGCAAGGCTGTAATAGTCAGCGAGGTCACAAAGGACCCCAGGGTAACTTCTAAGCAACTGAAGGCCTCTCTCATATAGGCTAATGTTCATGTTCATGAGTCCACCATCAGAAGAACACTGAACAACAATGGTGTGCATGGCAGGGTTGCAAGGAGAAAGCCACTGCTCTGCAAAAAAAAAAAATCCTGCTTGGCTGCAGTTTGCTAAAGATCATGTGGACAAACCAGAAGGCTATTGGAATAATGTTCTGTGGACGGATGAGACCAAAATAGAACTTTTTGGTTTAAATGAAAAGGGTTATGTTTGGAGAAAGGAAAACAATGCATTCCAGCATAAGAACCTTATCCCATCTGTGAAACATGGTGGTGGTAGTATCATGGTTTGGGCCTGTTTTGCTGCATCTGGGCCAGGATGGCTTGCCTTCATTGATGGAACAATGAATTCTGAATTATATCAGAGAATTCTAAAGGAAAATGTCAGGACATCTGTCCATGAACTGAATCTCAAGTGAAGGTGGGCCATGCAGCAAGACAATGACCCTAAGCACACAAGTCGTTCTAAAAAAGAATGGTTAAAGAAGAATAAAGTTAATGTTTTGGAATGGCCAAGTGAAAGTCCTGACCTTAATCCAATCGAAATGTTGTGGAAGGACCTGAAGAGAGCAGTTAATGTGAGGAAACCCACCAACATCCCAGAGTTGAAGCTGTTCTGTACGGAGGAATGGGCTAAAATTCCTCCAAGCCGGTGTGCAGGAATGATCAAAAGTTACTGGAAATGTTTAGTTGCAGTTATTGCTGCAAAGGGGGGTCACACCAGATACTGAAAGCAAAGGTACACATACTTTTGCCACTCAAAAATATGTAATATTTGATCATTTTCCTTAATAAATAAATAAATGACCAAGTATAATATTTTTGTCTCATTTGTTTAACTGGTTTCTCTTTATTTACTTTTAGGACTTGAGTGAAAATCTGATGATGATTTAGGTCATATTTATGCAGAAATATAGAAAATTCTAAAGGGTTCACAAACTTTCAAGCACCACTGTAACATACAAGTCATCTGTGACGCTAAGAAAAGACTCACAATTATCAGGATTGCTTGCACAACGAATGACACATAAAAAGGCATCTTTAGTTGTAGATGCCATTTACAGATCAAAATCAGAGAGTGAAGATGTGTATTTTTGCCTCCTCCCATTATACGCACACTCTCCTGATGACTAACGACAGGGACTTTCTTATTTCAGGAATGGTGTGACTAGAGCTCATGGCATTTACAGCATCCATAACATGTTGCCATTCAATATATTTGTGTTTGTTGCCGTTTCGTGCCTCTAATTTAGCGACAAGAACTTCTACCTCACACTACTGGCTGCGTCAGGTGGCTGAACTGGTTGTTCTTCTCTTCCTAAGCAAGTCTAAAAAACTGCACAAACCTGAAAAATGACTACAGTGCAGCTCACATGTGGCTCACCAAACAAGCAAGACCAATCAAAAACTCAAAAATGCCAAAGCCGCCTGACCACATAGATTAATGTTCCAACACGGATTTTGGATTTAATATCTTCTCATTTATAATGCTTTGTGTATACACAAAATGAGGCTCGAAACATCCCACACAAATGTCAGGATTTATTAAAGAAAACATGATGGGGGAGTGCAGGCATATTTACAGCAACACTGACCCATGCGTATGCCAACACTTCAGAGAAACTGGGGAATGACGTCACCCTTGAACAAGTAGGGAGATGCAGGCAAATCAGATAAATGACGACTTGCATGTATAATAATTCATATCACTTGGCTGTTATAATGCACATTTAACATAAACATATTACACTTCGGAAGTAATGAATATGAAGTACAGACTGTATTTTAGTGCCTTTATAAAAAGGCCAGTGCTACGTATTTGCACTGAAGAGCTTGTTTTTTCGTCAGTGTCTATCAGCTTCCAGCTTTCACAGGGTACTGGCAGACACGTCAGAAATATCTCAGCCAAGCTTCACTCCATCATGCCAGCTGTGCTGCAAGTCATTAACTGACTGGCGAGGTGCTGCATCCAGTTTTGGTGTGATGCGGGTCCTCATACATGAAACATAACACATTTTTGCCAACAAAAGTCAATTTGCAGCAGTGTCCTGTTCTCCTAGCATAATTGGAGCAACTTACTGCACTCATATTGCAATAAGGGCACCGGACGATAATGAAACCGCATTTGTTAACTGTGAGCAGTGATATTCCATTAATGAACAAGTCATCTGTGATGCCAAAGTGAGACTGACAAACGTCATGGTCTCAGTGGCCCAGGTCAACCCGGGATACATTTATTTTGAGGCCAAGTAGCATTGGCAGACGTGACGGTGCTCTGTATGTGGCGAGTGGATTATTGGTAAGGTAACTGGCTGAACCCTCAGTTTTTTATATGGCCTTTACTGTTCATTGTAACCGGAGCAATGTCATTACTAGGCTGTACTGGGCGACAGTGGCTACCTGCTCAGACACTGGAAGCTTATGCCTTTCCTGGACCCCCAGAACACTATAATGAGCTACTCTTGACTGCAGGTGGCGGGATCTCGATGCATCAAATGTGGGACTGCTCTACCAGCCAATGAAGTTCTGTAGCATCAAGACTGCATACGTGTGAGGCTGATTAGCATGCTCCATACATGGATGTTCCAGGGTGGCACTTGACTTGCAAGAACTTACTCATATTTACAAGGCAATTGTGATTTATAAACTGTAAACTGCGTTGAAGTGTGCATCACACAATTTTACCTCTTGCTAAATCCTCATTACAACCCCATATTGAGAAAGTTGGGTAAAAAAAAAAAAAAAAAAAAAACTAAAGCCATGACTAAAAGAAAATTTACCACTTGGACTAAAATTTACTAAAATGGCTGAATGACTAAAACCAAATATCAGTCTAAAACAAGGACTGAATGATTAGTAGAATGATTTGATCATAGTGGCATAAAGGATGGATTTTAGAGAATAATTCTGTAGCACTAACTTGACCAAAACAATTTATTTAATAATTACAACAAATATAATGGATTAGTCCCAGACTGACTTCATTTCATATGTCACATGTACACAAACCAAACATGGCAAAATAACATAAAAGTGCAGAATGAGGAAGTCTTCAGATCAAGAGTCATTTCAAAATGATAGAAGACATGGTACAAAATAAAATCTGGAATGGTTTACTGATACAGTGAAAACTCTCTTGAATCACTGTTCTAGAAAAATAATGGCATACTAGGTATTAAAAAATATGTACATAATTTTGGAAACATAAAAACTCCTTACTGAAGTTCCTGTTGATAGTGATGAATGTTTCACTTGTCATGCATTGCAAGGCACAAAGTGTTTTGAGGAGGTACAGAAGGAGAAATGTCAATTTTAAACAAAATCATACATTTGTCAAAATACCTGAAGTATTACAAAATGGCAAAAATAAACATGTGGTGAAAAACTTTTTCCAAGCAAAAATTTGTGTCAAATTTAAAAAAAACCAAAACTTTCAAATTCAACCATTTAGATATTCCGGTGTCTGAAGCAAATCATTCCAGAAAAGAACAGCAGCACCAGAAAGCAGCTGAGCAGCCCACTAATGCAAACAAAGTGGCCAAATTTCATTGGTTTCTACATTCAGGAGTCACTTGAAAAAAAGAATTCTCAACGCCGGGCACTTTTTTTTGGTTTAATGTGAAATAAAGTATAAATGTGTTTTTATGTAAGGTACTTAAGGTGCATTAGGCCACATAAGACATTATAATCCATCCTTCCAACCAAAGAGAGGGTTCCCAGAATAATTCATCCTTTCTTCAATACCAGCAAACTTCATTTACTTTGTTAAAAATTCATCATCCCCACATGATTAGTTTGTGTGTACAGTACAGTGCTCTGTTAGAGAAAAATGCTTTAGTTAGAGAAATCCAACAGCCAATTTTGGGTAACAAAAAAGAAAAAGAAAAAACCCACAAACTTTTGTCCAGCAAAGGCTGCATTACTACAATATGGAGCTGTGAACCTCAATTCTTAAATATAAAACCTACTAGGGTTCTCAGTCCAGTGGGAAAACAGGGTATTTACTCTCAAAACCACTCAAAATGAGTGTACAAGAGAAACAATGTACAATTCTATTATATTCCTTTAAAACCAGGAACATATATATTCTTCAATACATAACCACTTAAACACGAGTGCCTCATAAGACCTCCTTCAGTCTCTTCATTCCAAAAGCTGTCTTGGAGGAGTTGGCTTGATTTAAAGTTTATGCACAGAGGGCATAATTACTGCCCTTAAAGTCGTCATCACTCCAGTGAAGCCATGAGAAGCTGAAGCTCTCGAAAGGCACTGCCGTGACGTCCCACTAACCCTGCTTTGCTTTTAACAACGTTGCTTAGATTCTTCAACTGCTTGTAACATGCCTTGCACTTCTGATGCCTGTGTAAAGCAAAAAAAAAAAAGACACATTAAAAATTAAAATGTTAAAGTAACATGCCAAAGATAAGGATTAAAGTACTTGCCTTTCTTCCCGGGTGATATCTACTCCGACTGAAGGAAGTGCTGCAAGATTGTCGGTTATTAAAGGCAAAAACCGCTGTAGGATAAGCTTTAGAGAAGTACATCCTGTCTGAACATAACTGAGGGGGAAAAAGGAAAGAACACTTAAGTATCCCGGATAACTCGACTTGTATTTTAAAACCACTTTGTGTATGAGATGATTGGACATTAGCATTATTTAATTACTTACATTGTCACCACTTTAAGAAACTCATTTACCTTTCATATTTGCTCTGCAGCAGTTTTTCAATCTGAGGAAGGATAGAAGTACAAAGGTCCAGCTTCCATAGGCATCTATGAAAGATTTGAGATCATTTTAATATATAGATTTTTGCTGTAGGGCACCAAAGACTCAAATAACTGGCACTTGAAAAACTTGAAGACAATGTTACCAAAAAAAAAAAAAAAAGTAAATGCAGACAGTCATATTACAAAAATGCTGCAATGCTTGTGCCTCATTTCTATATAATCAAATTTGCTCTAATAAAAATTAACAGCACTGCTAGCTGACTGAATCTAATGAACCAGTGTATGTGGGAACACATCAGCTCATCATTTTTCTCTGCTGACTAACTTCTACAAGATCCCTGAATTTCATTATTTCTACCATCATGCATAATTTTAACTCTTAAGTGCCATTCACTGGTATGTTTTAAGCCCCTATTACTAACTTTTTGGACTTACATTTTTAATCAGGTATTCCAGGTACTGGGGAGTGACCACTGCATGAGTCCTGTTTATTCCCCCCTCATACTATTTACTTTGATCTTAATGCAGTACACATTTACAAGAAGGGGCAGACATGGCTTTTCTTGTTTACGAAACTCAATAGTTATGGAGTGGACAAAACCAAATATAACAACAATTTTTAAGTCATTTATTGAATCCATTGTTACATTTTCTTTTATTATAGGTTTGGTAACCTTGACA
This sequence comes from Polypterus bichir lapradei, assembly GCA_026402145.1. NCBI lineage: Eukaryota > Metazoa > Chordata > Cladistia > Polypteriformes > Polypteridae > Polypterus > Polypterus bichir. Next base: position 55,420,689 of record JANRMT010062806.1, read on the forward strand.
TTAAGACTACCATCTTCTCAACACTGTAAAAACTAGCAGTAAAATGACTGGTTTGCAGCAGACCTTGTCACAGGACAAACTAGTTCAAAAAATGGGTGGAACTGGATGGTGTCTGCCTGGGGGCTTGTCAACCGGGAGCTGTTTCGTCATGTGGCGGGTATGGCAACACACTGTATACCAGTGCAAGCTCCCCAAACCGAGCTGACCGGACCTCAGCCCCCACATGAAATTTCCTCTCCAGTGCTTTTGCTGCTGTCTTGACAAAGGTGCTTGTTCTTTTTAAGCTGACAAGTGCTAATGCTGTTACATTAAATGAAAATCATAATGCAAAATTAAGAAGCCATTTCAAAAATAGCCTGTGTAGTTTTATTACATAAAAATGGTTTTACTAGTGAGTGAATTTTTATCTTAACATAAAATTAATTTATTTTCTTAAGAATGGCATTTCTTAATGGTAAAATAACCAGTAAATTACCAAAATACAGAATGTGTAACTAGAGATACTTCACAACAAAATCTGCCAACTACTCATTTGATTTAAATATTAGGTTTTTTTTTTTTTTTATTAATCATAAAATTATTGTGTGTTTCTGGAAAAAAAAGTAGTTCTTTAAATTCAGAATTAATCAGTGCAGACATTTTTCCACATCTTAATCATATAATGTACTAGGGCTGGGTCAATGGTCGATGATAGCATACAACAGCAGCTTGACAGACACTTTGTCGACTGACTAAGTATTTACAGAATTTTTCTCATAGTGCAAAACTGCAGTTGTCACTTTTTTCTTAATTTTGCTTGTCTCACAAGAATGCTGTCAGGCATTCACATTTCAGCAGGAGGCAAGAGCTTGGGTGGTTAAGCAGGAGTGCACTGTATTTGAGTGAAGACAGCCCAATTACTGCATCATGCACAAAGTTTAATTAGAAGGAGCTGCTATGGCATTCACAGACTCCAAGTGTTTGAAGCAGGCCAATACCAGCACCCCTAAAACCTTCAAGGGGACCCCTTAAGTGACCAACTCAGCATTTGTTTTTGACACTGGCCACTGCAAAGGTTAGCAGCCAGTGGAGTTCAGCCTGTGTAAATTAAAACCACTGAAAGAAACCAAGAGATGAGCCGACTGGACTCCCTGCAAACAATGATGTTCACAGGAGAGGGCCCTGAGCATCTCTCTATGCAAAGGGAAAAAAAGGTTAAACATGGGAACAGAAGGAGGCTGCAGGAGTTGCAAGGGTCAACAAGTAATGAACAGGACTGAAAAGAGCAAAACTGCACAAGTCATGATAGTAAGACACCTTTGGATGCCAAATGAAACACCAGAGCAGCACTCAGGGTGTTTGCCATGGCCATAACAAAGTAGAAGTGGCAGTCAGGGAAATAAATAGTTATAGCATTTTTTCCTCTTTCTACTATAACATTGCTTAAAAAACACTTCCTTATTGTAACCTTAAGGAAGAAACCTTTAAGTTTAAGTTTGTTATTATTTCCATAATCCATGTTGTCTTCCTTTTCCTCTGTCCACACAGAGGGTCATTACAACACCAATGTTAACTGTACTGTGAACATGAGATAATAAATCAAATAAACGGATTACACTATATATCAAAGCAGTGACTTGCATAAAAAAAAAAGACTGCCATTGTCCTCCAGCAAACACATCATACATTAGAAGCACACAATACCAATTAACACTTAGGTTTATGCGGCATGCCATTTGCACACATAAGAAAAGGCAAAATATGTGCTATGGCCAAACCATGAACAAACACGAAATACAATATACTTTTTTGTTCAGAAGAATTTAAAAAACAACTGAAGACATTGTGTTTAAGTGAGTAAAAGTAAGTACTTTTAGAAAAAACTCTACTTTTTCCAGTTAGAAAGACAAACTTTCCTGTTTGGTACACATTTACTCAAATCCAATTTTAGAATTTCTCCTCAATAAGTCATCATTGCAAAAAGGAAATCACTTTTGAATCATCGTATTAACATTACAGAATACTCCTATGTGTGCTGGGTGGCAGCAATCTATGAGACAGGTAACACTCATATCCTTATTGACTTATCCCACTCTTTCTATATGCGGAAAACACCCCTTTCAACTGTGCTTTTACAGACAGATTTACTGGGATTACAATATTTCAAGGCACAGCTAACAGACCAATAAACCACATATAGCATGGCTTTTTATCCAATTCCAATAACAAACAGCCTCAAATAAATAACTTCCTTAACAGACCTGCCATCCCAAAATTCCAGAATCAGGGTATAAAAATACTTAATGAACCCTTTAACACTTTCTTAAATTGAAAGTGCCATAAAATCATCAGAGAGTGGAAAATGATCTGATACAAATGGCTTACTCCGCTAAATACTATAAAGTCACAAACTGAACACATATGTATTTTTGTCTATTGAACAAGGATGCTGCAGTTTTGGAAAAAATCTAAAATGTAAAAGGCAAAATTGATGTTACTGGCCAGTTATGATGTAAATTGTTAATTTTATCAAGTGTTGCGGACCAAAGAACTTTTTCGTTAATTCACAAAAGACTATATTCACCTCTCCAAGAGTGTGACTTACATTGCAAGAGAAATTACCAGATATGAATACATCTAGGCTAAATATTTCACTTTTGACCTGACTTCAGATGTATCTATCAGGTAAGGAACTATTACAGAAGGAATAATATTGTATAACCCTTATTATTTTACTTGTAGGGCAGTTATATATTGTGCCTATTCCCCCAAAATAACTATAATAATTCAAATAAAAATTTTGAAATGAGTGATATGTCACTTTGTATCAACTGGTCCCGGTTAGTATGTGCACCTTTATTCACAGTTCCAAGTATATATTTATTTTGAACCATAGTTGTGGTGCACAGTGCAAAATGTAGTTTCTAGATGGTGACATTTTTTATACTAACAAAGTAAAAAAAGTTAACCAAAAAACATCTGAAAGTAGATAAAGTATACACATTTTTGTACTTACGGTTTCAAGTTGATGATATTCAGCATGTCTACCACAACTGACAGGTCATTGATGGTTACTGCTGAATCCAAAGAATTCTGGAGCAGAACAGAAACATATTTTTGATTAAAACTATAAAATGAAACAAATTTCTTCAAGAAACAAAAACATTTAAGGGTTCTATAATGTATATTATCGGGCAAGAACATACAGCAAATTTAAATCTAGAAATATTACCAATATATTCATCTTACAAACTATTATTAATAATTCAGAATTCGTTCTTGATTGCCATGTACATGGCTCTATGAAAGGAGAAATATGTACTTACCTTTATATCACCACTACTCCATACAGTTCTCACAGTGTCAAGATTTTTATATCTGCTTGTAAGGACTACACACATTGTTTCATGGCCTTTTCGAATCTGGGATAAGGCATCATCATCACTCAAGGCAAGCTGATTATTATTTTTTGCTGGCTAGAACAAAATAATCCAGACAGTGATAAATGTCCTTATCATTACAAATACTCACAACTGGTTTTCGGTTAGTACTTTTTGAGATACTGAGCAATAACATACAGGCAAAAAATCTGTTGCCTTTAATCCAATTGGCTCATTTCTAGATGCAGGAATGACAGCTGGTTCCACTTTGCTTGGAGCTGACACAGCTACAGGTTGTGCACGGCTGGTTGGCGGAACAATTGTAGGCTCCACTCTATTCACAGGTGTAGATGAAGCAACAGGGGGCATTTTCAACTGATCCAACTAAAACAAAAGTTATGAACTACATTATCATTTACAACAAAACTATAGATATCTCTGTAATTCACCTAATGTATCAAAAACCCTAATAAAATATGATGCATTTTTAAAATTCTGCTTTGCATAAGGTTTTGGCAAAAATGCTTTCTTCTCTAATGGCCACGCTGTGGTACAGATACGGGAATGTCATAAAAATCATTAGAGTTTTTCCTTCTTGTAGGGTTATCCTATGCAAACTGATATAAGGGGATAGAATGGACCAAGAACAATGAAGAAACAGAAGACCTTAGGGGCTGGATGACCCACAGAAGCGATATTTAAGAAACTAAAAGTGAAATCTATAAAGGGTGCAAAACCCACTGGGTTACAGACATAAGCAGATCTGAGCGGTCTATACCTTGTCAAACCAAAGTTGCTCTTGGAGTGTGGAACATTACTGTCAAGAAAGGAGCTGGAACTAGTTAAGTGGGGCGGAGATCCACTGATTATCAAATGGTTTGGTTGAGTATAGAAATGTGCTTGTAGTATTTTAGCTACAAGCTTACAATAATGATCTTAAATTAAATATGAGTGTATTAAAGTGATTGTGCATATTTTGGCACAATAATTTCCTTTCAAAAATGGTAAAAAGGAAAGTGTTGGAAAGAAAGGCAGTTGGCTGCCCCAGGTTTCTAGGGACAATTTAAAAACAAACAAACAAAAAAAAAAAAAACAAAAAAAACCATACACACACACCTTATACTGGCATAACATCTCTCATAATTACTTGTTGCGTTAAACTACAAGAAAACTGCTGGTCTGTGATATGAATATTATTGTTGACAACTGAATTATTGTGCAAAAATGTTTATATCTAAATATATGAAACATCTTATATTTTCTTTGGCATACAACACCAACAAGGTATTATGTACAAACTTATACATAATGTATATATCACAATTACTTATACAGTGTACCCTAGGGGAGGTGTGATAGTGGCAAAAAGTATATATCAGTATTTTTGGGACTTTGATGATAACAATAATTAGACAATATTTTACATTCTTTAAAAATGTTTCTGTAAAAGTCTTATTGATCAAACTTGGTCTTGTTAATAGGATATTAATTGTAGCTTACTAATGACATTAATGGAAACAACAGTTAAGAAAAACAGGTCTTATTTATTTACTTAAAACTGAAGTAAAAAATGCAAAAATATTAAAATCACCAGTCAAAAAAAAATTGTAAAATTGTACTGAGGAAACTTCAAGATGTGTGACAGAAACACCAGTCTGTTCACAGCATCTGGCTCCAGAGCACCATTGTTACATGCTACAACATTTTCTCCAGTGCTGAAAGCCCTCTCAGAAGGGCTACTTAAGGCAGGGATACACAGGCACTTTTTTTGCAAATTTCCTTAATTTGGGGAGATCTACTTCTTGTGTTTGCCACCTCTCAAATGGATTGACATCACTGTCTACCTCAGGTAAAATCAAGTAGCTTTTGATCTTGTTTTCAATAGCAGTGTGCACAGAATCATATTCTCTGAATTACCGTTTTTTTTTTTTTTTTGATGCCCAAAGACTTTTTTTTATTTTTTGTTCCCTCTCTTGTGTCATCATCTACTCCAACTTCTGCAGCCATAGGGGTGGTATGGAGCGGTGCAAAGACAAAGGGATCAGTGAGAGTTTTTTAAAAAATGAAAGGAAAAAATGTGGTTTGGAATCGAGGACCCCCAACAAAGACTGCCTGTGAAATAAAACAAGCCCAATAATATACATTTTACGGAAATAAAAATAATCCATTCTAAAAAATTATGAAATTTATTCACACTCAGTAGTCTATCCTGTTAGGTTACATGAGACTGTGAATGTGTGGATTCTCAAGGCGTGCTTTTGATTGTTTTTTTGCAAAGTGAGTGACATACTCAATTTCATCTTGCACATTGTTAAAACAATTTAGATATTATCTTAGACAATGCATATCACACACTCCTAGTATACCCAATATCTCTGCACCGTTTTTGTGTGTAAAACAGTAAACACAAGAACAACACTGAATTCCAGACCGATTCTAGATGACAAAAAAAAGACACCAAAATTTGAAATGAGAATTCTCCAGGACAGTATCTGGAATGACATTTGCCGACTGGAGTATTCATGGCTCCCCAATAAATCTCTACAGACTAACATAACATTATGGATCACCCTGATGTGGGTAAAAGAGAAATCAGGACTTCACTACTTGCCTGTAACCACTATGATCTTCACCAGGGCAAAGTGGTATCGAAAATTAGATTAATTGGTATTGTGCATTAAACCAGGATATCCCAATTTAATGAACACAAAAGAACATATTTGCAGAAAAGTTAACAGCACAATGCAAACATATTCTTAAATAAAATTTCGGACACATGCTACACTCCATGAATACACATTTTCCACACAGTTAAACATTTTGGTAATATACTAGTATATGAACCAAAAACTGGCACCACTGAGAGGTTTCTTAATTCTAGCTCCTTCGAACAGAAAAAATATTGCCAATGTATTATAGAATATGAAAATGTAAAACCACTACCCAACTGTAATTGGGAAAGGCAATTTTTATTTATTACAGTTTATAAAGAAAGCAAATGGAAATTCTAAAGCTTTTGGCTGCCTTCTTCATGTACCTATTCTCAATGCGGTTGTTCTGGATTGTTTACTTGGGGAAAATAACATCCATCTAAGAATAATTAATATGGAACAAATCAACTAATCACAGTAAGCCATATGGGAGGATATAAAATGGCTATATATTTTAAAACACAAACAAAAAAACCTTTTGTTTAATTCATACCAAATGTATATGCTCTGTCCTAGTTTTGTAGAGATAAAGCACCAATATAAAGTAAGATACTTACTTTTATTTTCTCTGGTACAGGAGTCTGTGCATCTAAAGGAGTGCTGGGTTTAATTGTAAAACTCTCTAAAATAAAAAAAAAAAAAAAAAAAAAAAAATAAAAGATAAAAAAAAAAAAAAAATAAAATATAAAAAAAAGTATTATTGGCAGTATATTTTTTTTTTATAATTTATTCCCTAAAATAAATACACTAAACTTGACCCCTAACCCCCCCCCCCCCCCATTTTTCCCTGGATATTTACATATGAGCAATAACTAATTAATTATTAATAAGAGGACATTAATAAGAGAAAACTTAGAACATCATAAAACTGTGTTGTCTTTATCAAATTGTTTAGAGTTAATTCTTCCACTTATTCAATTAAAACTTACTTTTTTGTAATCATCTACCAGAAAGATGAATATATTAATAAAATGCAAAACACTTATGAATTTCTGAAAAATAGTTTCTTGCCAATAAAGGAGTAGGAGATAAATTATACAGCCACACTACATACACATAACTCGGTCATCTTTTATCTGAACCCATATTTTAATTACTGGGCCATGGGAAGTGGATGTCTTCTAGTAATATTACATGTACCCATAATGACTTACTCTGGAACAATTTAGATTGGCCAATTAACATTTTAGGGATGCAACAGGAAACCTGAGAAGCCACTGAAAACCCAAGTAATGAAGTAATGTAAAATATGGAAACAATCAACATTAATTTTGTGTGTTTTCTTGAAAAGTCAAGCAAAATGACACAATTTATTGGCTAACTAAAAAGATTACAATATGCAAGCTTTTGAGGCAACTCAAGCTCCTTCTTCAGGCAAGATGTAATCTCCTTCAGCAATGCTGCAAATGCTCTAAAGCTGGGATGCTCTAAGTTTCTGGTCTAATATGCTGAAAGGTAATTTGCTGTACTGGTGGAAGCCCAGATTGGGAAAGAAGTGGGTGGAACTATGACAGTAGACAACATTTGTTTTCCATGTGCTGTAGACAAAATAAGCTACTAAACTCTCATCATACTATAACCAAGCTGAATAACCAACAGAACAAATGAAAATTACAATGAAACACTAGCAGCTCTCATTTTCATTCTCTAGACTACACAATTGAAAAAGTATTTAATTTTGCTGCTCTGACATTCCATATATCTTTATTATGGAATAAACAGTAGCCACTGAAAAAAACATTTAAATTAACCCTGCCATGGCAAAGTGCATGACTACAATATCTTTAAAAAAACTGTGTTCTTTTTTCAAATGCTCCATTAATTTGAGTCACAGAGATTAACTTCTGCCCTAAATTAGTGTGATACTGCAGTTGAAGTCAGATGTAAAGGGTATCTCCAATGTTGGAAATGCTCTTAAAAATGGATATTTTACACTATTAAAATGTAAACAGGAGGGAAAAAGGACATGTTACAACTTATCTTGTTTCAGATCAAAAAGGAAGAAGCTTGCTGCAGTAGATATTTAAATATTTTAGTACAAAGCAGCAGTTTATTCAGGTACCCAAGACTGAGTCAGCTCTCATCATGCATCACTGTTAAAGGGTAAAATTTAAATGACAGTTACATTGAAAGTGATAAGTGATCTAAAAATCAAACAACCAAAAAGTATGGATTTCATTTTTTTAGTGTATGTAACTATATAGTACAGTCTCTAGCAAAGGTTTCATTGAAGTAGCTCTTAATTGATACTTGGGAGTATGTATTCTGATGGGAGTCTGACCTGACTTAACACTTTGTATAGCTAAGATTCAATTTTAGTGCTAAATGGGGGGATGGGGCTTTGACTTAACTTGGTTATTTCTTTAAATTAAAAAAAAAAAAATACTTTCAGGGTAATACGATTCACTTGCAAACTTAATGAGAATGGATGGCTTTTAAAGACCAACAGATGTAATGTATTCTGCTTAAATTCCTGAAATTATGATACATTAGGGAAACGTCTTCAACAATACTCCGATAAAGCAATTAAAAAATATTTATACCAAATATAGACAAGTTATAGACAAGTTCTAAAGTACTACAGAGAAAACAGTTTATCTTCAAGGATTGAAGAGGCCACAGTTTAGACAGACCAGCTGAAGGATGGATGTGTTTACTATTGTATAGTACTTACTATATATTAATCTACTTGCTGTATTTGTATATTGTCTTTGATATTAAAAATGATAACATGAACATTTTACTAGCCTTATTGTTTCACCACTACAACTGTACCTACATATTTTTACCAAACTGAATTACATTTATCTTCAAGTTGAAATATTAAGGTTTTTATTTACAGAGCTTTGCCAACAACACACAAAGATGTAATATTCACTGCAAGACAGTTAAGACTATGGTTAATTTAGTTCTGTAAAATCTAATAAAGGACAAGGGTTTAGCCTGAATTGTTTTAATACTCACCATCCTCTAGGGGGGCAGGGAATGGCTCACTTTTCTTTGGAGGTGTTCGAGCTAAGAATTAAAAAAAAAAATATATAAAAACACACACACACACACACACACATATATACATATATATATATATATATATATATATATA
>JANRMT010062806.1:55444861-55463731 GCA_026402145.1 Polypterus bichir lapradei
ATATATATATATATATATATAGACTCAAAACCATTATGACGGCAGCAATCCAAGCTGTGAGAAAACAGTAAAAAGGAGGCGTGTCAGATGTTGTGGTACATTTTCTAATGCAGCTAGACGAAAACAACTTTGTGACGCTGCCGCCAAATACACAAAACAATTACTTTCACAATCATGTTACATTATTTTTCAAATGTTTCCTTTTCTTTTTCATAAATTCTTTAACACACGACATCGCTGCGAAGTGCAGTTATTTTGCTATATATATATATCACAGCGACACTCATAACAGTGACAAAACAATTACATTGACAATCATGTTACGTTATTTTCAAAATGTTTCCTTTTGTTTCTCTTTCCTTCTTTAACACACTACTTCTCTGCTGCCAAGCGCAGTTATTTCGCTATATATATATATATATATATGGATATGGGAACAACACTCATATCAATGACAAAACAATTACATTAACAATCATGTTACATTATTTTTTAAATTTTTCCTTTTCTTTTTCATACCTTCTTTAACACACTACTTCTCCGCTGCGAAGCGCGGGTATTCTGCTAGTATCATATATACCTATGTCTCTGTTTTTTTTTGTCAGTGCGGCTTTGACATCATGGACCATAAGGTGCATACTAATTCAGCGTAAGCAGGAGCACTCAACTGAATAAAAAAAAAAATCAAGTGACGGTGAGATACGAAGAAGGCAGATCCACCAGCATTTGTGGGTCAGCTTTTAACCCTCCAGATCAGAGAATTTCTAGTTCCATTGTCTCAAAACACCACTCACATCTACAGTTATTCCCAGGTTCAGATAAAAAGTAACCATGTCAGATTTGGGGCAGAGGGGGGTGATGCGCGGGTTCATGGGTGTTGTATCATGATCGTGACTGAGAGAATAAAGTGAAAAGAAAAAAAAAACCCCCCGCTAACTTTTACAAGTGCTATAAATTTACACTGGCTGTTACAGACACAAATCGAATGTATGTTTTTATTGTATAATGCTAATAAAAGCAGCTCACTACTCAAAATGGTAAATTTGTGGGGGAGCTGGTTTTAGAACTCACGACCTCCGGATTATAATTCAGCTGATCTTACCGCTGCACCACGTAAGCTGACGTATTGCACTTGCACCCTTTGTGAAAGTGTTTATTTGATATTTGGCCATCAGCCTTCACACATTATACAGTTCATGTCTACATTTTCTTATTTATTACTAAAACATGAAAAACATTTCTGTTTTAATGGTGTTTACATAGATTGTTGTAGACACAAAACACATATCAAATTATTTCCCCTTACAATTCTGGGTAGCTCATTCCCAGATAATCAATCAAGGCAGGAACTGCGAGAACTTCTTGCCCATTCTGAGGCGGTGGGGGGAAATGGTATAGCAGGCTGCTTGGGCTTATCAACACATTTAGAAGACAAAATATGCTGACAGAGAGGTGTGAAGGGATTTACGGTGGGCCGGATTTACAAGATTTTTCGTAGGCGCTGGTAATTCTAGAGTTAGCAGGCTAAAATGCGAAAACAGAAAACATATGAGTGCTCAAACTCTGCTGGTACAATTCCTCCTCTTACATTTAACACCCACTGGGAGAGGCTGACACTGATGATGTAACATAACACAGACAAAGAAAGGATTTGTGAAGCTGTTAAAGGTTCAGTACCCATGTGAGCAACAGTAATAATGAAAAAAAAAAAAATTAATGAAATAATTAATTCACACAAAAAAGCGAAAATCTACACAATGTGCTAAGAAAGATTATAAATAAAAAGGATATAAAACAAACAATGTGAATTAAGGGACTTACTAAAGAGGTTTGAATACATATACCAGTATTGTGTGTCCAGATCAGCTTATGACTGGTCTGTTGAAACTGAACATGGTCGTAAGTCGATGACTACCTGTATTATATTAATAGCTAAAAACAATATATTACCACTCAAATCAGTGTGTAAGGGCTAACAGCACACAAGCATTAGAAATCCTAAACAGTTTAAAAAAAAAAAAAAAAAAAACAATCAATAGCAAACATACTTTATAGGACCTGTTTCCACTTCTGTAGATCCAATCATCTGAAACTTTTCAAGGTCCCAAAACTTGACTGTCCTGTAAAAATTGAAAACAAAATGTTGGATAGATAATTTACGATAAATAAAAAGCAACCTTTGGTAAAACTATATATCTATCAATTAATGTACCAAATCCTCTTTATGCAACTTTCTAATCAGTCATGCTAAATAAAAACATCATTTTAGGACTGAGTGTTTTCAATGGGTCTAAAATGCACAATTTTCATTAAAAAGAAGTATCTAATACAAGTAGCCTACATACAAGTAATATGTGGTCAGATTAAGCTTTTAACCCTACATTCATTTGCCCTAATATGGTTTAATCTCCATTTAAATGCCAATTAGATAAATAACTCACAGAAAATGCACTTTAACATTATTGAACACATTGATCCAACTATTGTTCTTTATCTGAAAGACTACTGCAGAATCTCAGATAATTAGCTTTATTAAATTAAACAGTTTTAGTCAGATGTGTCAATTAATGAGATGAGATCTTCAGAGTCTTATTTTCTACAATTGATCGTCTGTTAAACCCAGGTAACACAAAGGAATGCCCCCAGAATACTTCCAGTGAAACCTGTGAGAACATTGCTGTATTTTTCAATCAAAAAATTAATGATATTAGAGATAACATAGTATATCTCCCCAACACTGCAGAACCTCCAAAGCCCCGGTACTCCATTATAAACAAATTAAATGCTTTCACCAGGATAGATTTACCTGAATTACATAGTATAATCTCTCAACTGAAACCCTCCACTTGTGTCCTTGACCCATTACCAACAAGGTTTTTCAAAGAAATATCAGGCGTGCTAATTGACAGTATTCTGGACATAGTTAATTCGTCATTAAATACGGGGGTCTTTCCAGACTGTCTTAAGACTGCTGTAGATAAACCCCTGCTCAAGAAAAATAATCTTGACCCCTCTGCCTTTGAAAATTTTAGACCCATCTCTAACCTGCCCTTCTTAAGTAAAATTCTAGAGAAGGCAGTCATTTTGCAATTAAATGACCACCTCAATAAACATGCTATTCTTGATAAATTTCAGTCAGGCTTCAGAACAAATCACAGCACAGAAACTGCACTTGTTAAAGTAGTAAATGACTTGCGGGTAAATGCAGACAGAGGCCATTTATCTGTTCTCATCCTCTTAGATCTGAGTGCCGCATTTGATACCATTGATCATAATATTCTTAGAAATCGCCTTAGTCAATGGGTGGGCCTCTCTGGCAGTGTCTTAAATTGGTTTGAATCCTACCTGGCAGGTAGAAAATTCTTTGTGAGTTGTGGTAATCAAATCTCAAAGACACATGATATCCGATATGGTGTTCCACAAGGCTCTATCCTGGGTCCGCTGCTTTTCTCAATCTATATGCTTCTGTTAGGTCAGATTATCTCAGGTTACAATGTGAGTTACCACAGCTATGCTGATGACACGCAGCTGTACTTATCAATAGCACCTGATGACTCCGACTCTTTCGATACACTAACACAATGTCTTACTGGTATTTCTGAATGGATGAATAGTAATTTTCTCAAACTAAATAAAGAGAAAACTGAAATTTTAGTAATTGGCAATAATGGATTCAATGAGGTTATCAGAAATAAACTTGATGCACTAGGATTAAAAGTTAAGACGGAAGTAAAAAACTTAGGGGTAACCATTGACTGTAATCTGAATTTTAAATCGCATATTCATCAGACCACTAGGACAGCATTTTTTCACTTAAGAAACACAGCAAAAGTTAGACCTCTTATATCATTGAAAGATGCTGAGAAATTAATTCACGCTTTTGTTTTCAGTAGATTAGATTACTGTAACGCACTCCTCTCAGGACTACCCAAGAAAGACAAATCACTTGCAACGAGTGCAGAATGCAGCTGCTAGAATCCTAACTAGGAAAAGAAAATCCGAACACATTTCTCCAGTTTTGATGTCACTACACTGGTTACCTGTGTCATTCAGAATTGACTTTAAAATACTGCTTATGGTTTATAAAGCCTTAAATAATCTCGCTCCATCTTATATATCGGAATGCCTGACACGTTATATTCCAAATCGTAACCTTAGATCTTCAAAGGAGTGTCTCCTTATAATTCCAAAAGCTAAACTTAAAAGAAGTGGTGAGGCGGCCTTCTGCTGTTATGCACCTAAAATCTGGAATAGCCTGCCAATAGGAATTCGCCAGGCTAATACAGTAGAGCACTTTAAAATACTGCTGAAAACACATTACTTTAACATGGCCTTTTTATAACTTCACTTTAACGTAATACTGATACTCTGTATGTTCAATTCTTCATACTAACTATTCACAGTGGCTCCAAAATCCATACTGACCCCTACTCTCTCTTCTGCTTTTTTTTCCGGTTTCTTTGTGGTGGCGGCCTGCGCCACCACCACCTACCCAAAGCATCATGATGCACCAACATTGATGGACTGAAAGCCAGAAGTCTACGTGACCATCATCATCAAGTCCTTCCATGAGTACCCTAAATACAAAGAGGACTGTTTGATTTATGTTAGGTAGATTGCCCAGAGGGGACTGGGCGGTCTCTTGGTCTGGAACCCCTACAGATTTTATTTTTTTTTCTCCAGCTTATGGAGTTTTTTTTTTGTTTTTTCTGTCCACCCTGGCCATCGGACCTTACTTATTCTATGTTAATTAATGTTGACTTATGTTTATTTTTTTATTGTGTCTTTTATTTTTCTATTCATTTTGTAAAGAACTTTGAGCTACATTTTTTTGTATGAAAATGTGCTATATAAATAAATGTTGATTGATTGATTGAGAATAACATACAAATTGAGTGGTTCTTACACTTTGCCCTCAAATAGTCCACAATCCACAAATGCAGATATTGATGTCAGCAGCTAAAACTGTTGTTGATCAAAATTGTCAAAGCATGCAGAAGTGAAAAGAAATTCAACCTTGCTATTATTTCCATGATTGGGTGCCGGCAAAACTTGTTACTTAAGCAAGTTAGAGAACATTTTAGACAATCGCAACAAACTCCAGAGTAACAGTTAAGGTAAGCTCATCCTGCATTGAATTACTGTACATTGAAAGAAACATTAAAATTAACAGTATTATGCTGGGAGGATAAAAAGATGGAAAAAGTGCCCACCAAAAAAAATGTTGTTGTCTACCTTAAGTCTAATACAGGTCAATTGAGTGATCCAGGAGATTACTAAAAGAAAGTTTACAAGACAACGGAGACAAAACAGAAATTCTTGGTACTAAATGAAAAATGTAAATATAGAACAAAATATATTATTTAAAAGAAATTTGGTATATTGGAATAGCCAACAGAGATTCTTTACTCAAGTCAACTCATATTGTGACACAACCTGAAACAAGCAGATTATGTAACATGATGTGCATAAGCAACCAATATGCATGCAATATTTTGTTAAAATCATTCTTTGCTAACGGATGCCACAATTGCTGAATCTAACTGTTAATATTTTTTCAGACACATACTGTACACTATCTTTGGGATCAATGTGTTCAATGTAATATGTACAGGTATATTAAAATCAAGTCTTTTTTGACTAAATTACTATACAGGGGGTCCTCGGGTTACAACGTCTCGATATACAACGTTTCGAGTTTACAACACTTACTCCCATAAAAACTTAAAATTGAGATGTGTTTCGGCTTACATCGTTAGCGTCGTACTTACAGACTATGTGGGCAAATTAGTTTGGTTGCGTGTAGCAGAAGAATACGCAGTAACGAGGCGTTTGAGTGAGGGAGTTGGCGAACTAGTTTGGTTGCGCATGGAGGAAGTGCTCCGTTTGTGTTGCTTTGTTTGGCAACTTTTTGGCCCTTATCATGGTTCCTAAACGAAAGAGTCTTCAGATGGTAGTGCTTCAAAGAAGAGGACAGCCATCACGAAATTAGACATTGTAAAGAAATTAGAAGGAATAAAGGTAAGAAATTTTTTAACACTCAATTTATTTGTCATTTTTTTCTGTTACTACAGTACAGTGTACAGTACAGCATACCGTATTTTTCGGACCATAAGACGCACCTGACCAAAAGACACACCCAGTTTTTAGAGCAGGAAAACAAGAAAAAAATATTCTGAACCAAATAGTACCAGTATACTGAAATATTTATTAAAATATAGCAAAATACGGTAATACAGTAATCCCTCGCTATATCGCGCTTCGACTTTCGCGGCTTCACTCTATCGCGGATTTTAATATGAAAGCATAACTGAATATATAACGCGGATTTTTCGCTGCTTCGCGGGTTCTGCGGACAATGTGTCTTTTTACTTCCTGTATATGCTTCCTCAGTTGGTTTGCCCAGTTGATTTCATACAAGGGACGCTATTGGCGGATGGCTGAGAAGCTAACCAATCAGAGCACGCAGTTAAGTTCTCCTGACTGAGAAGCTAACCAATCAGAGCACGCAGTTCAGCTCCTGCGTGCTGAATGCAGTGTTAACCAGGAAGTCTCGTCTCGCTAATTCAGCATCAACGTGTTTGGCTGTGTAAAGAGTTGTGCTCTTTAGTGTTTATCTTTGTGCATAGTCAAGCCCTTCATTATGGCTCCAAAACAATCTGCTACTGCTTCAGGGGCCGTGCCCAAGCGCAAGAAGAAGATGTTAATGATTGCCGAAAAGGTAAACGTTTTGGATTTGTTGAAGGCTACGATTCTTTTTATTTAAAAAGTAGGACAGGAATATAAGATCTACGGCTGCAGCGTCCTTTTAACCAGGGTGCAAAACGAGTTGTAAGTGGATGTAATAAGGCAGTAGTCTGGATGGAATCTGCTTTAGGGATTTGGATTGAAGACTGCCAGAAGAAGAACAACGGCAGTGCTACACAATCGACTGAAGTGGCTCCTTTACAAGGGCTGTAACGCTCTCCTTTGTTGTGCAGTAAAATTAAACTCATTGTTATCGGACAAGTCATCGTGTCATTGTTGGTGAGTAACCATAATTAATTTTCTTCTTACAGTGCTTAGTACATGTACGTACGCTTAGTGTCACTGTACACACATTTACTGTATATTTTTTTTCTTGCATTGTACGTATTTATTGCTGGTGACCTGTCTATCGTAATGGCTGTAACATATGTGATATCGGAGACACTCAATATCTTTAAAATAATATTTAGGTTTTACTGTATATAAAGAGTGTGTTTATATACATAATTTAAATGAATCTTACCTAATATCTAAGAGAATACAAAGGGATTATGCTGTATAACTCTGCGGGGAATATTTATAAACAGTGCGGGAGAGTTTATAAGGACTTAAAATATATAAAAATAACCATACAAACATATGGTTTCTACTTCGCGGATTTTCACCTATCGCGGGGGGGTCTGGAACGCAACCCCCGCGATCGAGGAGGGATTACTGTATTTAACAGCGTAAACTCAACAGTGGTTTTAAGAACCATCATCACTTCCATTAACAAATGAGGAAAGACTTAGAGGCTCAAGCACTTTTCTAGTTTTCTGGAAACCCCAAAAACTCATCATCGCTAGTGTCAGAATTTATGAAGCTCAGTTGCTCACAATCACTTATGTCACTTTCTTCACCATCTTCATATATGATATTATCTTCAGTTCCATCTAAGACATTGCTAATGCCACATTTTTTGAATGATCGTGCAACAATTTCCTCCTACACTGACTGCCATGATGTTTTAACCAGTAGGAGTCAGATCATGATTCCCACCAGCCATCCATTTGTTCCACTCTTCTCTCATAAAGACTTTAAATGGTTTGTTGATTGAAACGTCGAGAGGTTGCAACTGGCTGGTAAGACCCCCAGGAATTACAGCTAGATGAGTCTTCACCTCTTTAAATCTGTTTTTTGTTGTTTCGCTAATATGTGCTCTGAACTGGTCAAGCACTAATAAAGCAGATTTTTTCAGAAGCCCTCCAGGACGTTTGGACCACACTTTTTCAATCCATACTTTCATTCCATTTTTGTTGATCCATCCTTTTTCATGAACATGTACAACTCCTCCTCGTGGAATAACATCTTTTGGAAAGTTTTCCTTTTGAAAATTAGCATCGGTGGCAATTTGGTGCCGTCAGTACAGAAGGACAACACGGCAGTAATGTGTTTTCTTATGTCCTGAGGTTTTCACGGTTATTGTTTTGGCACCTTTGAGGTCAACCGTCTTATTAGATGGCACATCAAAGGTTAGCGGGACTTCATCCATATTCCCCAATCTGGTCCATTGGAAAATCATTTTTTTTCCTAGCATTAATTACAAATTTATGAAAAGACAGAATCTTCGATTCATATTCTTGTGGCATTTTTTGTGCAATTCTAGTTTTGGTGCGCATAGCAAGGCCGCTTCTCCTTATAAATCTGTAGCACCATGATGGTGAACCAGTAAAATCTACAGCAATGCGTTTGGCTTCATAGATGATCAATTTTGTAGAAACTGAGAAGCCCATTTTCCGGTGACGTGTGATCCATTCTTTCATGTCCATTTCTAACTGTGGCCATTTTGCAGCATGCCCACGCAAAGTGTGCTTACCGGTAGCTTTATCAAGTTTTTGAAGCTGATCCTCCCGTTTCCTCCACTCTCATTTTTTTCAGTTGGAGGTGGCCCAAAATGTCTCTCTGCTGCTCTGTTTCCATGTTCTTTTGCATATTTTACTACCTCCAGTTTAAACAGAATTTTACATGCTAATCTTTTTGACATTTTGTACCGTTAGAGAATTGGTGTTTTTCTGAGGAAAATACAGTAATGAAAGAACTGTCAGTTGTTATGAGAGACATATTACCGTACACATCAGTAATTTGACTCATATCGCTTGGCGATGCACATGGGTTACCATAAGTCTTAATCCATGCATCGCCAAGCGGTACTACTATTAAAGGGCACCAACCAGCCTGACAGGCACGGCTTTGCATGGCAGGAGAGACTATGTGTGTCTCTCCTGCCATGACGGGCTCCTTGCCTGCCTGTCAGGGCACTGTGTGGCATCACATAGTCCCGGCCGGCCAGTCAAGAGGCCGACTGGACAAACCCGTGCTCTGCCGAATGGAGCAGGTAACAGGGTGGACAGCGGCTCCACGGATGGGTGAGTAGCGTGATCAGTATCTATGCAGTGCACAACTGAGCTGATGGTTCTGCACTCTCTCTCTCTCGCTGCGGATTGTGGGCAATCGTCTCCTATTCTCTGTCTGAGTCGGCGTGCCTCACTCATATAGTCAACATCTGTACGCACATATACTGTTTACTACAGCATTGTGTGTGTGCGCGTGTGTGCTGTGACGTGCGAGTCCCTGTCTTGCACCCCAAAACACGAAGTTGAGTCTCAGTACTTTAGCAGCACCAGCTTTATTCAGCTTGAAACAGTAATAGCGCGGTTATTTATGGGATCAGCCTCTCTCCTATACACATACACAGCAGTCAGGCAGGGTCGTGGCCAAGTAGTACTGTGTCCTGCGCATTTATAATGTTACTTGTATCACCCATTGACGGCAGACGCTTATAGCATGTCTGCGATCTTTTCGGATTCGCGTTTACGGCGAACTGCTACAGCACTGGGAGACTGCGATTGCTTTGGGACGCTCTTCCGCGTGTTGTCACGTTGAATCCCACAAGAGTTTAGAAACTCACTCACACCAGCCATGATTCTTTTCAAAGGTAAAGTGCAGGTTAATTTGTTTTATGTATTTTTACTTTATATTTTGTATTAACCATTTTTATATGAATAGTTTTGGGTTGTGGAACGAACCGTCAGAGTTTCCATTACCGGTATTTCTTATGGGAAAATTCACTTTAATATACGAGTGCTTTCGACTGCGAGCACATTTCCGGAACAAATTATGCTCGCAAACCGAGGTTCCACTGTATTTTGTTTTGTAAGTGCTGCTGGTTAGTGCCCTTTAAAAAAGCACCTAGGCAATGCTTTTTTTTTTTATTTTTTTAATATACCATTGTACATTTGTTTTCTGTTTAAACACATTTTGTTGTAGAAGTACGGTACCTAGAACACTTCTGGTGATGGAATTAAATCCTCCTGTCTGGACCTGTCCTTGATGATCTGATCCTCTCAGTCAGTCAATCACACACACACACAGGGGAGGCATGATCTGTGCTGATCATGTGACCTGAATGACTGACTGACCATTGAGACTCCAGGAGGCAGGACTTGCAGTGCTCTCACGAACACAGCTACAACAAGCTGGACATGGAGCAGCACATTAGTACCAGCACAGTAAGAAGCGGTCGGAGGGAGAAGACTATCACAGGCTGTCATGGTTTTAATAATCTTTTATTTTCCCCAGGTACCGGTACATTAAGTCCTCCCCCCTCCCTCTTTCGCGCCATCATTGCCATTGAGGACATCTGACTCCTACTGTTGGTGGACACAAACCTGCCTCCTTTCGCGTCATTTGACACAGGGTGTGTGGCGTGTCTGAGAGTGGTGGGCGGGCATTGCCTCGGCGCCTGTCCGTACAGCATTGCTGATTGAGCGGCTGTGGCCATGAGGGGCGGGGAAGGCTGACATCACCTCCAGCACCTGAACTGTAAATTGTATGTACCGTAAGTGACCGCAGAAGCGGTTGACACCGAATGGGACCCCACGGGCAAACACATATCCTTTTACAACAGCCTTGCTGGACAGCATTCGGACCATAAGACGCACCCTTATTTTTCCCCCCCACTTTTGAGGAAAAAAAAAGTGCGTCTTATGGTCCGAAAAACACGGTATTTACGACTTTTTCCTTTTTCTGTGGCTTAGTTGTGTTTTTATGTTCTAGATTATGATTTTGTAAATGTGTTAGGATAGTTAAGTGACTTAGGCTAGGGTGTGTTTCGACTTACACCAAAATTAGGGTTACATCACCCGGGTTACCCGAGGACCCCCTATAATACAGAAAATTGCAACAGATGAACAAAATTTTCCCTCACTACTATATTTTATGAAAAACAATGTTAAAAAAAAAAAAAAAAAAAAAAAAAAAAACACGATGAATGTATTGGCAGAATTAAATAAGACTGAAAAATATAAACTATCACATTAATAAAATAAAGAAAAAGCATACAACACATCTTAAAAAAGAGAAATAAACCATATATCAGCCTACAATGCAGCAACAGTTTTTGATATTACCTTAGTTATTAAAACTGGGTTAGATTTATTATTAAAACAGATAATCAGAGTTAAAAACAAACAAGACAAAAATAAAACTGTCAAAAAACAGCAATAATTTAATTTTATTAATTAACAAAAAGGTATCAGAATGAAGTATATGATCACTGTTAGAAATAAGGTAATCTACAAAATACTGTTGAGACTTGAATATTGCTAAAAATAAATACATTTGACTACAATTAAACGGCAGTTAGCAAATAAATAAATAAATAAATAGATAAATAAATAAATGAATACTTCAATATTGACTCACCTGTCAGAACTACCTGATGCCAACAAATACTCATTAGGATGGAATTCTACAACGTTTACAGGCCCAGTGTGTGCTGTAAATTCTGTAATCATCTTTCCAGCTGTTAAGTCCCAAAGCTATAAATAATGGAATCAACATTTTATTTAATAAAAATAGTTCTACAGTTTAACACTATAGGAGGTGAGTGATCATGTACTTAAACCAGAAGTAATGAGTGAGGCAACATTAGGGCACATGTTAGCAACCTCAGCTAAACAGAGTTACAAAATACCTGAAAAAATATGATATATAGTAAGCAATTTCCAGTACAATCATTGCACTTTAACACTATAACCTATTCAAATTATACTGGGTTACATGCAGTCAATGTGCCATACTCATCAGACAGAGAGAGAGGAGAAAACAAAAAAATCCAACACCATACCACAAAAGTTCAAAATGAAAAATGCAAACCCCAGTAACTAGCAGAAATAAAGTACTATCAAAGGATACATCTCCTTGACATATTGTAGCTCAGGCCATAGCATCTTGGCTACTAGTTGCTGTTGGTTAATTAGTATTATATTGTAGATTTTTCTAGCAGTCAAAAGCCTCGAATTATGAAGCTGAAATTTCTCAGCAAGGTTAATATTAATATAAGCCTGGTAATTACTGTACATAATATGAGGATGGACTGGCTTTGGTTTTAAGTCCACATACAGTCTTAATATTTCTACCCTAGACAAATGCAAACATGTAGATCTGTGGTCAGAGGTACAAGAAAATTGGTTGGTCTATGACCTTCAAAGTGGTGTAGTGGTTAAGGACTTTGGACTACAGACAAATCCCGCTACTAACACTGTGTGACTAGGAGCAAGTCACTTGACCTGCCTGTGGTCCAACTGGAAAACCAAAAGAAATGTAACAAATTGAATCATAAATGTTGTAAGTCGGCTTGGATAAAGGTGTCAGACAAACAAGTAAACATAAAAAGAAATATAAATAATGGCCGATTAATGGTCCACAACTAATACGTTGAGGATGGAATGGAACCGCTCATACAGTGCATCTGGAAAGTATTCACAGCGCATCACTTTTTCCACATTTTGTTATGTCACAGCTTTATTCCAAAATGTATTAAATTCATTTTTTTCCTTAGAATTCTACACATAACACCCCATAATGACAACGTGAAAAAAGTTTACTTGAGGTTTTTGCAAATTTATTAAAAATAAAAAAAACTGAGAAATCACATGTACATAAGTATTCACAGCCTTTGCTCTATACTTTGTCGATGTACCTTTGGCAGCAATTACAGCCTCAAGTCTTTTTGAATATGATGCCACAAGCTTGGCACACCTATCCTTGGCCAGTTTCGCCCATTCCTCTTTGCAGCATCTCTCAAGCTCCATCAGGTTGGATGGGAAGCGTCGGTGCACAGCCATTTTAAGATCTCTCCATAGATGTTCAATCGGACTCAAGTCTGGGCTCTGGCTGGGCCACTCAAAGTCATTCATAGAGTTGTCCTGAAGCCACTCCTTTGATATCTTGGCTGTGTACTTAGGGTCGTTGTCCTGCTGAAAGATGAACTGTCCCCCCAGTCTGAGGTCAAGAGCGCTCTGGAGCAGGTTTTCATCCAGGATGTCTCTGTACATTGCTGCAGTCATCTTTCCCTCCCTTTATCCTGACTAGTCTCCCAGTTCCTGCCACTGAAAAACATCCCCACAGCATGATGCTGCCACCACCATGCTTCACTGTAGCGATGGTATTGGCCTGGTGATGAGCAGTGCCTGGTTTCCTCCAAAAGCGACGCCTGGCATTCACACCAAAGAGTTCAATCTTTGTCTCATCAGACCAGACAATTTTGTTTCTCATGGTCAGAGAGTCCTTCAGGTGCCTTTTGGCAAACTCCAGGCGGGCTGCCATGTGCCTTTTACTAAGGAGTGGCTTCCGTCTGGCCACTCTACCATACAGGCCTGATTGGTGGATTGCTGCAGAGATTGTTGTCCTTCTGGAAGGTTCTCCTCTCTCCACAGAGGACCTCTGGAGCTCTGACAGAGTGACCATTGGGTTCTTGGTCACCTCCCAGACTAAGGCCCATCTCCCCCGATCGCTCAGTTTAGATGGCCGGCCAGCTCTAGGAAGAGTCCTGGTGGTTTCGAACCTCTTCCACTTACGGATGATGGAGGCCACTGTGCTCATTGGGACCTTCAAAGCAGCAGAAATTTTTCTGTAACCTTCCCCAGATTATGCCTCGAGACAATCCTGTCTCAGAGGTCTACAGACAATTCCTTTGACTTCATGCTTGGTTTGTGCTCTGACATGAACTGTCAACTGTGGGACCTTATATAGACAGATGTGTGCCTTTCCAAATCATGTCCAATCAACTGAATTTACCACAGGTGGACTCCAATTAAGCTGCAGAAACATCTCAAGGATGATTAGAGGAAACAGGACGCACCTGAGCTCAATTTTGAGCTTCATGGCAAAGGCTGTGAATACTTACGTACATGTGCTTTCTCAATTTTTTTATTTTTAATAAATCTGCAAAAATCTCAAGTAAACTTTTTTCACGTTGTCATTATGGGGTGTTGTGTGTAGAATTCTGAGGAAAAAATGAATTTAATCCATTTTGGAATAAGGCTGTAACATAACAAAATGTGGAAAAAGTGATGTGCTGTGAATACTTTCCGGATGCACTGTACAATCCAAATATCCGCAGTACCTGAAAAATTTTAGTTAGGAAGATTAGATAAAAACTGAAAGCAATTATAAAGGACTGATCATTATTAACAACTGAAAATATTTCACTGCTACCTGCTAAGTAAGTAAAAGTCATAGCTTAATAAATTAAAAGGTTTACTTTTATAAAAGCAAAACTTTTGAATAAAGAAACAAATGTTTCTGCATGTGTACATTATTCAAATTACCATTTTTAAATATATGTTTAAGCTTTTGTGTGGCAATGTAGGCATTTTCTTTAATTATCCATATTGCATTTACTTCCATCAGCCTTGGTACATGAACATTTCAATGATAAAAAAAAGCAAACTGCAATTATACAAGGTCATTTATATATGCATTTTAAAAACATTCATTAAGTGACACGCAGGATAATGTGTATTATATCATATATCGCATACCTTTACTGTACTGTCATCACTAGCCGATGCCAACCATTTTCCATCAGGACTAAAACAAAGGCACCTTACTGCTTGCATGTGGCCCTAAAGAAAAGTAGAATTAGCAGATTAACAAAGGCTATGCTTGGCTTAAACATCAGGAACCAAAAGACTGAAACTCTAATGAATCACTTAATTTTTAAGATTGTAAACAGAATTCTCTAGTATGTTATATCTGATAACCTCAAATTAGATCCTATTATCTTCAAATGACCTAAGTTTACCATTTTTGTCATGTTTTACACAGAAAACTTGTCCATCACAAGTCTTACAGTCTCTACACAAAAACTGGGAAAACATACTACTTTATTAAAAAAAGAACTCTGTGTTAACACAGTCACACAAACCCACCCCCAAATGAACTGAAGACAAGCAAGAGTGAATTTTTGTTTAAAACTGGTGGATTTGACACAGCACAGAGTTGTCACATTTCTAAAACAATCCATTAACTCATGAAGGCAATGCTCAAAGTAGGGACAGTGATTTTGACCTGCAAAAGAACAGAGGTGCTCCCATTAATTTGAATCGACAGAGAGCAAACTTCCAATTATTGAACTGTTATGTTTATGAAAATATGAATTGCAAAATATGCATTCGACGTAAAAGATGTGTCACACCCTGACAAAAGGAGGTGAAAAGGAATTCCATTAAGAGAGCTGATAAAAGAAGAGCCACAGGAGATGCAGAATGCAGTACTCAACAAATCTACCTAACAACATCAGTAAAAGCGTGCAGGAGGCTGCAAAGCATTCACCATCTTATGACATGTCTAAATGAATAACTAAAGAATTTTAACATCACTGCGTAATTAGAAATGCAAACATGTCATGTCAGAATAGCAGCATAATTTTAACACATGGTATATCCAAGTACAGTGATGCAATAGTCAAAATGGCAGAAAGATTATCGTAGCAGACTGAAGCATTTCTCAAACCATCTCTTCTGTCACAGTGCTCATTAAATTATACAAATTAATCATTAAGCTTAAGTTACCTTGTGCTACTAAGCTCCTGAACAAGTAACAATTTTAGCTTTTTATTTCCTCTTACCATTGAGTCTTCTATTTAGTTTCTTTTGCTCTCTCCCTGAATCCAGCACAAACTTCACGGGCTGGAAGAATTGGGGCATATGTTTAGTCAGAAGCCCTGTTCATGTAAGACTTGGCCACTCAGGATTTCACTACTATTCACTGCAAACCTTTTAATAGGGTTTCTCCAGTTTGTTTGAGAATCACATCCAGCCCCACGAGACTAGACTACATGATGCAGTGAATGTGTGCACTCTCAAGGCATGGTTTTGATTCTTTTTTGCAAAGTGACTAACATACTTGATAATGTGACCTTGCATAACAATATCAAACACCCTACTATTCTCTTGTCTCACAAGCAAATAAGCTGTTTTCAATAGTATTATAAATCGGTAACCAAATTAAATTTACCTTGTAGCTAAACACACAGCCTTTTCTTCTGACATCCCATAGCTGGAAAAAAATTACAAGAGTTATTGTGCTTAAAATACAAGACGCTATCTTCAGTTTTACTTCCTGGTTACAAGACTATAAGTTTGTGCACACAGCATATCTCAATACTCCAAAAACCAAGTGATAACAAATAAACCATAAAGCAGAGTCAAACATTATTATATGGTGCCATTAAACAACAGCAAAATGCAAGTAGGTTGATTCATCCACCACGCCATACCTAATTAATTTAATACAAACAAAACCAAGCATAACAAATACAAATGCATATGTACAGTAGCTGCTTTTCCAACTGATCTGTCCAATAAATTAGATATTCTGGTAAGTCAGTCTGCCAGTGCTAAAGTATCCAATTATTAAGAGGACTTTTTTGTGAGAAGATGAGAAAACAAATATTGGAGGCAGAGAAAGCAAAAGTATTTTAAAAGTGGATTAATGCTTCATTGAAAAGTTATTCAATCATGTATGTCAATTTCCACTACAATCTTTTTCCATTAATTTCATATGTGTATGTGTTACATTACAGAGTCACAGCAAAATTTGACCTAGTAGTAATCAGGCACAACAGCAAGAAGTAGTGCTTGATAAGAAGCATGTTCACTGTGGGGCACAATGACACTGATCACAATTTACTGTTACACACTCAGTGCCAACTCAGATTGTCCAATAAACTTAACAAGCATTTCTTTTGGATGTGGCAGGACAATGGAATTTTCAGAGGATGACCCATGGAGAAAATGCAAATTTAACATCTACAGGGACCAGGGCTTAAATTTCAAACCATTACCAGGTGTCAAAGGCTACAGAGCTAACCGCTGTTCTGACATGCCAATGCTGTTTTGTCAGCAAATATATTTTGTGCAAAATAATTAAATGAAAGAGTTTCTAATTCTAAGAATACATTCTTCCTGGTGTTTGTTAAATACTCATTTTTTTTCTCTTCTTGGTTGTTTTCTTCACACAAGAGAAATTAATAAAAAAAAAAATCAAAAACAAAGAGGGCTACATAGGTACTTGTAGTCCACAGCTTGGGAAGGTGGGGTAGATTATGGTTAATTCATTTCCACCTTATAATGAAATGGAACTATGCCTTAGCAGAGCTGGGCACAAGAGGATCCCTAACACTATAGAATAGGAACAGTAACTAGGGAAGAAGCTAAAAGAAACTCAAATGTACTGACTGCAAGAATAATTTACTGTTCGAGAAGCAAATGCTTTGTTGAGTAAATGTCCATATTTTCAATAGTTAATAAGGACAGCAAAGCAGTTCCTGCGAACAAAATGCATAAAATTATACATAAAGTAATGTTTCAGCTTACATTGTCCTACCCAGTCATAATGCTTTTTACATACTTGGTCACCAGAATCTGGAAGTTAATAATTTACATTTGAAGCACACGAACCAGACCTTGTTATTCATTTGATAGTGAATGAATGCCTACCTTGATATTAGTGTCCATAGAACCAGAGGCCACATACTCCCCAAATGGGTGAAAATCAAGACTGCAAATATTAGCTTTATGACCCATCAAGGTTCTCAGAACTAAATTATAAAAAAGGTTAAGATTTCTTAGTAAAAAGCGAGTTAACACAATAGCTTAAACATAACAGAATAAATATGATTGTATAATATGCATTAGTTCATTGCTGGTAAGTAATAAAATTACATTTATCTGACATTTATATCAAAATGGTCTTGATATATACATAAATAAGACCATTAGAATCATTTAGGAAAAAAAAAAAAAAACACAGTAAATATCCCTTGTTATGTGTAGGTTTAATGTAAAACAAAATGCAGTATAGAAAATGAACAGTATGCTTTATTTAGATGTTTTGCTTACCAAAAATGTAACGTTATGTGATTTATTTAATAAAATGACAAAAATGTGACTCACTTTTAGCTGCTTCAAGGTCCCATACTCTTAGAGAACCAGACTGTGACCCAGCTACAACTTGCTCTTCTGTGCTGCTAAACTGGATGCATTCCACAGGGTTATTATGGCCTGTAAGGCTCTGCATTGAGAGAGAAAGAGAGACATACACACAAACTTTAATATTCACTAATTTCTACAGTAAACCCATTAAAATAATGTGTTAATTTTTATTTGACATTTTGTAAATGGAAACAATATGAAAATTGTGACTCTGTCTTATCGTTAATCTCCATTTTTAGGTGATCCTGTTAGTCTAGAGGAAGAGTTCTCATATACTTTTAAACTTAGTATCACTTTTAAGTACACATTCTTCAGGATCCTGCCCAAGAAAATATGTTGCCATTAACATTAATTGATATTTAAGTGTCAATGCAGAACTTATTGCTGCAATACAGTATGAGCCATGAAAACTGCTTTAATTTGAAAACAATCATAATAATGACTCCTTTTTATTGATTATATTCATTAATGTGTCTGCTAGGCTTATCCATCAGAGGGCAAATTTTGCATGCATCGTGGTAGGGGTGAAAATAGTAGTCTTAAGTAAATACCAACATGAAGCATATGTGGGTTTAATGTGCATGGAGAGAGTTCTCTCTGTTTGCTCATTATGTAGTTTGTCACAACAGGTCCGGAATGTTTGCAGCAATGAGTACAAGTGGCAGCTAGAGTAAAGGCTTGAAAATGAGTTATTGTATCAGCCTGTGATTTAGTAATGAACTTGGCACATTTAGTATAAATGCCAATGCCTTTGGCTACTCAAGTCTAAATCCATTTATATATATATATATATATATATATA
>JANRMT010062806.1:55464131-55487870 GCA_026402145.1 Polypterus bichir lapradei
GGCAGAAAAGTAATGAGACTGGCAACACTGCAAGCAATCTGGCAACGCTGCGCTGTTGTCCTTGATAGAGCACGTGTATCAGTACCCTCCCATAGCTCAGTGCGAGTTTCAACTCCTTCCGTTAACTACGTGATTTTTGTGACTGCTATTAGCGAAGTTGTGTTTTTGGTTGTGCGTCACGCAAAATGGAACAGCGGAATTTGGAGCAACGTTGTGCCATTAAATTTTGTGTTAAGCTTGGAGAATCGGCAAGTGTGACGTTTGAAAAGTTAAAACAGGCCTATGGGGAACATTCTTTATCCCGAGCTCAAGTTTTTCAGGGAGGCCTTCAACTTCGAAAACCAATGAAAACATCAAACGTGTGAACACTCTTGTGAGATCAGACCGTCGTTTAACATTAAGAATGTTGAGTGAACAATTAAATTTGAACAGATTTACCGTTCATCAAATTTTAACTGAACATTTGCACATGCAAAAGGTCTGTGCCAAAATGGTGCCGAAAAACCTCACAATTGAGCAGAAGGATAATCGAAAAAACGCATTCCTGTGGTTCCCCAGCCCCCTTATTCATCTGACCTCAGTCCGTGTGACTTTTTCCTTTTTCCTAAACTGAAAAATGTCCTCAAAGGATGTCATTTCGGGACTTTAGAAAACATCCAAAAGAGTGTAACGGACATGCTGAAGACCATACCGGTTGAAGACTTCCAGCACTGCTACCAACAGTGGGAACAACGTCTCCATCGGTGTGTTGCCCAAGGGAACTACTTTGAAGGGGATAACATTGATGTTTGAAAAAAAATAAAAACTTTGGTAAATAAAAAATCAGTCTCGTTACTTTTCTGCCACACCTCGTGTATATACATATATATAAAAATAAATAACACACACATTAAGCTGATAAAAATGTTCTTAACCAGTTGTACAAAGGATGCGTGGCTGAAAAAAATATATATTTCTTTATAATAGTTCTTTTATGAATCCAGCATATTTAGGTATTAGGAACCAAGCATCTTATGTAAGCCGATTCATCCATCTGCAATACATTTTTATCACCGGTCACTTACTTAATATGCATTACACCGATGCAGAAAGTCTGATGTCACATAATCAATTTCAGTAAATCAACAGGCAAAGGTCTTCTCGTCAACTACTGGGCTTATTAATCTTTTTGCCTTTATTTTTTGTCTTACTGGATTTATTCATTGAGTAAATAACCATGTATGTGGCTTTGAGAACCTTCTTGGTATTAGCTGTATACTGGTCTGCCTAAACAGTAAAGGTAGCACTATTATAAAAAAAAATAAAAGCACTCAGTTAATGTTCACAGTCTATAATTGTTCAGGCTAACAAGTTAACACCAGTTAAATATATTATCTTGCCATATGTATGTCTGTTTGGAACAGTTTTCTCTCTAATATATTACTGGGTAGTTTGACTACAGCACGGTGCTGAATTGCCCACTGTTGTCTACACAAGTCAAAATTAAGCAACTGCTAGTTCTCAGTATTGTGTTTCACAGTTTACATTGGGTTCTATTATGCTTGCTTCTTCAATAGTCCATTCCCCCTGGAAAAGAAATTAATCACCTATAAATTATAAACTATTAAAGTTGAGTACTTTTTACTAATGTCAGAGCTGAGAGAAATGCTGCATTGCAAGTGTCCCCAACTACTTTTGTTTGTGGGGCCAAATACAAACAACAACATAAACCAAAGGCCAGTACGTTGGCCTGAGTTTGTTTCATAGACATTGTAGATTGCTATAATAATATTGCAATAAAAACTATTACTACTAAGTGTGAGTAAGTAGGTAGGCCAAACTGCAGTACTTTGACAAAGTGACATGTGACGGGGCAGGTTGAAACAAGAGACCTAAAAGGCAGGGCAGTGCTGTGCTGTGACAATGAAAAGGGCCTGATCCAGGTCTACATTGAAAGTCTGTTCCTCTTTTTCCTTTTGATAATGTTCAACGAAGAAAATGATTATTCACAGATACAGGTGGAGGTAAACATTATGAAGAGCAGTATTACAATCACTCCTGTACATCTGAATTTGTGAACATTGTTTATCTAGATACCACTCACACCGTTATTGCTTTTTCTTTAAGGAAAGGTGATATTTCTAAGATTTCCAGTTGAAGAGATGCTTAATCAAGGTATGCAGGTAGACATTTGGACTCAGCAGTTCACTGACCATCTGCAGAAACAAAGAATGACTGTCGAAGAAACAGGATATAATGTGCGATTCTGAGGCTCTCAATCAGTCTTTGCATAAGTATTTTCATCAGTAAATTCTCAAATGTTTGTTTTCTCTTAATGTTACTGCAGCTAATGAAAGTACAACCCTTCCCAGTAAATTGTGATCAAAATGAAGTCAACTGAGTGGAAACAGCAGTTATTTCCTTGCATCTGTGACACAAAAATACACACATGCCATTTCTTTGCTAAGATTCAGAAAATTCAGAAATGTCGTGGGCCTTTTGGCTCAGAAGTCTGCCTAAAAAGGAAAAACAATTCATCTCATTGTTCACTCACATTCTTCAGCACTTAGCTTTGCAAAGCAAGCACATACCTTTATGCAGCAACAGTCTGCAATATTCTGCTCACCTTCCCTCTAGCATGGCTCTAAGAAGGTAATACTGCAGACAGGAACTCTCACAAAAGACAATCATCACTGTGTTAATGATGTTTTTCACTGTTCTCACACAATCTGGCACAGAACACGGAATAGTGATCGATGCAGTTAAATGCCATTAGTGCAGAGTTAACAGCAGCTAGCCTTCTTATCAGTCTCTTTTTCTCTCAGTGATGACAGACATGATTTGGCCCTAGTCAAATCCCTTCCACAACTGGGTAAGTTCATTAAAAGTATTTTTGCCAGTTAAACATCTGATCAATGCATTAGAAGCAAACAAATCAACTCTGCCTTAAATTTCTCTCCTACAAAAACAGACACCTGTTTTAAGTCAATCCTGTTCACAAGGCAATCAATGCTAAGTGACAAGAAATATGCTTTCAGTGAGCATAGAATAAAGGCAGTTCTCCACCAAAACTTCCACTCTTTTCACTGCACTATTGCTTGATAATGATACTTTGTTTTGGCAGTTCCACTACCATTGTGCTTGTGCATTTTTTTTTTAAATGGTGACTTCCCTTAACTCCTCAGAGCATTTTTCAATGTCTGTTATAAAATACAGTATATTTCAAGTTCAGGCAATGTCAGGTCAGTTTTTTCATCTCTGAGGTGTTCCCAGACATGTCAACTGTACCTGTGAAAAGATTTCTGTTGATAACACAAAGCAATAAATAGTTACAGCATTTGGCACCATTGGCACCCCTCCCAGGTAATGATGGCCAATATATACTGTATATATCATAAAATGTATATAAAATAAAATATTTATATAAAATATAAATAACTTCTCACACAGGCACACACACACATATTTATTATATATGTGCACACATATCCCCAAAAAAAAAATCTCACATTTCCTTTTCTCATCTTTGGCAGTATCCTTTTTCAGACATGGGCATGTAATATATTGTAAATGTCTCCAATGCAGCTTTTAAATGGTATAAAGCATGTGACGGCCTAACCTACTGAGCCAGAGCCACCTTACCGGAAACGCCAGATCAGTGGTGTCACCCTAGTATATCCACCTGCTTTTTAACGATGAACATCCTGCTAATGCTTCATCCCACAGGGACAAGCTTGAGCTAGGTTTATTTAGCACAGGCTGCTGCAAATTTTGATACATGTCTATATTCGCCTGTTGCTTTCTGTAGTTATATGAGACAACAAACAAAAATTCACACTCTAACATTGGGCTCACTGAGTCAGTATGTAATGTCAGGGCAAACCCTTTGTTCAAAATTGGCTATGACTGGTGACGTTGGAAACATCATAGTCTCCACTATCCAATGGTGCGAGTTTTGCAATGGCATGACCCACACACCCAAGAATCACCAGGTGGTTCAAGCCAGTAATGGAGGCTGTGTTTATGGGTTATGTTGATTCGCTCAAGAATTCTTCATCGCACATAAACGTGTGAGGGCTTGTTTTGTTCAGGAGAACCTGCTGTTAAGTGTTGATACGTTACCTGTATATTTTTAATGTTGCTTTGTGAAGATATACGCAAGGGCTATCCGGTTTTTGGCATGCGATTGCCATTTGCTCTGTCATTGTGGGGGCTCAGGGCATTGGTTGAAATCTACTGCTTGAGACCTTGATTGATGTAGAACACTTGGGTATTCCTTGCACAGAAAAATTTATTTTTTTTGATAACTTTGCATGATGCTGCACATGCATGATTTCATGCCAGATTAAAAGTAAACTGTGCACACCCATGGCTTTCAAATTAGGTATTGCTTATGTTGGTGTGTGGTGTAGCTTGTCAGTATGATGCACCAAAAGGTGTTTTAAAACATTTTTTGAACCCTTGTTAGCCCAGTACCGGGCTGCTTAGGGTTTAGGGGGATAACTTATTTCACCATACCAATTTACAATTATTTATCAACTTGGAAAATGTGTCAAGTTTTTTGTTTTTTTAATTGATTTTATCATCTTCTGCCTCCTCCTTCTGCTACGATCAACAAAACAAAAAAGAAAATGCCACTTAGTTCCGACATATTGTGTTGATATGCTTTTAAGAATGGTGGAAACTGAATAATCATATGGTACAATCCAATCTGAACTTTTTTCATTGCAACTTGCAGGCATCGTTAGTGAGCAGTGAAGTGGTTGTGGTGTTTTCCAGGTACTTTAAAAATAGCTAAATTCTGAGGACATAGCCAACAAGTCAGCTTAACATTCATATATTGTGGTAAAATAAAGCAAGAACGGTTTGTCCAGTCAGAAAAGAATTATCTATTTTAGATATCAACTTTTATGTTTTGGAGCACTGGCCCATTGCACATTTATGCAAGACTTGTATACACTGGCAGTAGGCTACCGATACGGATACCATGCAGGTATATGTTAGCGGTGGGGCAATGGTCTAAAACAGCTCAAAAGCCACCTAGTGGTGAGCCCTGTCCTGATTCTGTATTTTTGTGAAATGATCAGAGGCCAGTTTGGAGTACTCTGTGGGACAAATTTGGGCTGTAGGCCACCTTATGAAATTCCACTGCCATACTGTGCTAGCTTGTGAAATACCTGTCAATTTTGTCCATGAATAAAACTATGATGTTCGTAAATCCTCTCTCACTGGTATGTATGAATCACATTGGACTGGCTCAGATTAAATTTTAAGTGCAGTATAATGCGGGAATACAGGACGGTCACATTTATATTCAAATGTTTTTAAAATCTTAAAATGCAAAACTAAATTCAAGCTTTCTGGTTTCTCTAGTGGGGTTTACATTACATTTAAGTTTTTTTTTTTTTTTTGATGTGGTGTAATGTGATTGTATTTTCAAAACTTTCCAGATACATCCTATTTATATGTTTGGGCTGGAAATCATATATTGTCATCAGTAAAATGGACTCCCTCAACCCCCCAAACTTTCTTTTGGAAATGTGTGTTTCTAAGGAAAAAACACTCCAAATAAAAGATTATCAACAAGGCAAAAAATATGGATTACCATTATACAGTTGGGCTTATTGATTGCCCAGATGTTCACTCGACAATCTTCCCCACCAGTTGCCAATAGACGCCCAGATGTCTTCCCCAAAACCAATGATGAGACATTGCTTGAATGAGCAACTATCTCCTCTGAAAGAATAAATAGAAAAAATGTATGGGTCCATTCTAATAAAACAATCCCCCAAACCTACGGTCTACACATAATAACCAAAAAGTGTACATTCAGGAATGCTGTCCAATATTCATAGAAACTGTAAAATAACAAGAAGAAAATTTAATTACTTCAAAATCTACTGTGCTATCAAGTCAACCTTATGGTATACTATAACTTACATTATGGAAAACAATACCACATTATCAGAGTACAGTACATAAACACCAAACACTATTAATACCGTATTTTGACTCTAAATTTAAAAAAACAAAAGAAACAGAAATCTTCAGTGAAATTCATATATAAAACTGCTAAGTAGGATCTTGGGCCACACATTGCCTCTAATCCTATCATTTCTAATAATGTTTAGTTAATGGCACTAAAAAGGAAGAAAAACCTGAGGATTTACGTATTGGTTCTTTATATAAGGGACATTACAGGACTGCTGATGTTTTCTGTTCTTTCTTACAATTCTGGGCAGCTCAAGTGCTTTTACAACTTGTTTTAAGCAAAGTGGACTGAGACCCTTGAGATGACAGCAGTTCTTTGCTAAGTGAAATGAAGATGTTTCATTATTTACAGCTATAGTGTGAAAATCATGTAATACGAGATCCAAAGGAGCAGAATTCAGAATATGTGGACAAAAAAAACAAAAAAACAAAAGGAACTTGACTCTTCTTCACTTTGATGTAGTTCTTTCATAATGAGAAAACTGAAGCAGTACTGGGCCCCCTCCAGAATGCATTGGCAAGTAATCTAACCTCATTACTGTTAAAATATACTATGTGCCAAACAACCTTAACCAGACAACACTGGTTCATTAAAAACAAGGGATGCTCCGACTAGGTTTTTTAATCTCGATACTGATCACCAATTTCATATTACTTAGTCTGCAGATTACAATACTGTTTTTTTTTCCTTTATCTCTTCAAAAAACTTTTTACACGAATCTACTACATAACCAGACAAACAGAAGTTATGTCCTATATTAAAGTGTATTTTTATAATTAAACTATAGAGCACAGGTGTTAACTATTAATTTTTTATTAACAAAATGAAATTCTGTAGTCTTACTGTTCAATGACAATAAAATA
Source organism: Polypterus bichir lapradei (assembly GCA_026402145.1). Taxonomy (NCBI): domain Eukaryota; kingdom Metazoa; phylum Chordata; class Cladistia; order Polypteriformes; family Polypteridae; genus Polypterus; species Polypterus bichir. The sequence continues at coordinate 55,470,966 of JANRMT010062806.1, forward strand.
CTAAAACAAAATTTCTTTAAAATACATTAACTAATAAAATATGAACAAAAATATTATGCATAATACACATGGCATAAAAGAAAACGAATAGTCTTAATAAATAGGCCATGGATTTAAAACATTTAAGTTTTAGGGAAAAAAAATGGCAGTCATAAAATGAGCTAAATACATTGTTTAATACAACAATAAACAAAATTTTAATGATGTGTTCCTCAGATAAATCAAACTATATACAGTACATGTTACAAACATGCCATTTTCTGCCAGCAATTATATGTGCTTATTAAGCAACGTGAATGGCCAACTATTAGCAATAAAGTGACAACATTCATAGAATGGCAAATGACAGACTGCTTCCAGAACTTGAGATAAAAAAAAAATAATAATAATAAAAATAGTACTCACGAAGTTTCCAAGATTTCTTAGTTGTGCTGCTACTCGCCATCCTAGGAAAGGATTTTTAGGGAGACCTATTTCAGTCTTCTAAATATAATTTGAATAATTTAAAGTAAAAAATAAAATAGCAAGCTTCTCTTTGCAAAGGGAGGGAGGAGTAAAGGGGTTGGGCGTGTTCAGTCTTCTTTCATCCCAAGCACATGAACAGCTCAATACTTATTCTGTAAAAAAAATAAAAAATAAAAAAAAAAAAACAAAATCTATATTTAACAAACACACATACACTATTAGAGACAGATTAGCTCACTATAACATGTCTCCATTAGACAACATAGTTTGTTAACAACAACAGGCTTAACAACCTATACTCTGGTTCACCCTGACTGGTATGTTATACATGACAGATTCTAAATGAATGGAACCCAATAGTGTCCAATGCTGTGAAAAATGCCAATGGAATAAAGAACAAAAATTCTCACTTAACTTGTGTTGCATATTCCACATCTCCTATTCATTCATTCTCTGCTATAACAAGAGATTTAAATATTTTCTTGGCCATCGCTACAAGCTACATGGGTTAAATAACATATTTAAAAAATACACATAATTTTTAGGTAGAATATTCCTTTGAGCATTTCTTTGGAATTATACTCATGCCTCTCATGTCATTCACTACCAACCGACCACTTTTATCATCAATCATGTTCACCTTACTTGAATGCACCCTTTCTCTCCACACTGTTGGACTTCATAGGAACAGTGCCATCAGGCATCTCCTCCATATCATCCTTTCCTCTAAACTTATCCTCCACTTCCTCAATAGCATTCCACAAATTCACACTTGTGTTGTATGTTCCATTTTCACTGGCCATATTCTTATACAAGATGAATAAGGTCTTTTATGTCACTATGGATGACACATGCACACACCTTCCAAGCATGTTAACATGGGTATGTTATCTGTTAACATTCGGCAGCTTGGTTTACATTTGTCGCCTCAATTGAAATGGTGACCTTCATTAAATTCTTGACAAAAAATTACAGGGTCACTGGAGACACTTATACTTACTACATATAAATTTATTAGCATGAAAGTTATATTATTTCATGCTTCAAAGTGATTTTTAAAATGTGCTTTAAAATCATTTCAAACGAAAATAAACCTTAGTTTTTTGTATACTTTAGGAGACAATGTTTACTAGTCACACCATCAGCACCAAAGAAACAATAGACTTACATAAATATACTGTAACTACAATGACATTCCATCATCCAACCCGCTATATCCTAACTACAGGGTCACGGGGGTCTGCTGGAGCCAATCCCAGCCAACACAGGGCACAAGGCAGGAAACAAACCCCGGGCAGTGCGCCAGCCCACCGCAGGGCACACACACACACCAAGCACACACTAGGGACAATTTAGGATAGCCAATGAACCTAACCTGCATCTCTTTGGACTGTGGGAGGCAACCCACGCACTCACGGGGAAAACATGCAAACTCCACGCGAACCCAGATCTCCTAACTGCGAGGCAGCAGCGCTACCACTGCGCCGCCCCTGTAACTACAATGTACAACGCAAAATACATGCAGGCACAGTTAAAACATCTTTCCCATCGATATTTCAGAAAACTGAAATTTTCATTGCCAGTATTTATTCATCTTTGGAATCTGTTTATATTCGGCGTCCCTAAAAGTTAAAATTTTCCATCCTCTAGAATTTATATTATCGAGCACTTAACATGAGCGGAACTGGGATATCTTTTTTATCTTTTTGACGAGTCATTTCAGATTGCACGTCCGTCAGGTTCTTACGTTTATTTACAATACGCTAGAATATTGGAGACTTCGTCCAAGTCTTTCCAGGAAAGAAACGACTCTGCAATTGGCATGTGGCCACAACTGGGAACACTCATTCAAAGTTTTTAAATTACAACGTAAAGCAATTTTAGCGATAATTTCTATACTCTCCAGCACATTGTAAAAGGGTACACTTTAATAAATGCCCCATACACATTAATGTGGATTAAGGGTGTATCCGGTTTAAAGCTACGTATCTTGTTTCCTGAACAGATCAGGAACAGCAAAATGAAAAAGAGGCACAATCGAAGGATTAAATACCAACATTAATGCGGCTGGACTGACAATAATTGTTTTCATATCTTGCCCTTACGATGCTTTAAACAGAAATACAGTTCTCAGTTTATGTAACAATCAATAATTCTTTGAGGACAACAGGGACTCAAACCTACTATTATTCCTGAACGCTGGAATTAACGACATCACAATTATAACTAACTAGTCCCGCGATAAAAGCTCCGCTTGGTTACAAATAAAGAACACCTATACATTTTGCAAAACATCACGAACACAAAAGATGACAGCCGGACACAAACGACTCTACGTTACTAACGGACTACTGAACAAACGCATTAGAAAAGCTGCAACCCATAAAGCAAATTCGTTTCTTTAAACAGATTCGAAACGAGTGTATCCCGTACATGCGTTTAATATTAAGTTCTAAAACTAGTCGGTTACCTTTCCGCTCGAAACGTTGGAATTTTCAACAGGTCTTGACAAGGATAAAAGCTTTTCAGTAAAAAAAAAAAAACAATCACATATGTTTCTGAGTCAAATAAATGTACAAATAGTAGTATGGCCTGTAGTGCTTGTCACACTTTTCTCCATCGGCAGACTTTATTGGTCTTCACTAAGCAACGGTTATGTTTTTCATGCTCGCCCTTGAACTCTTCTTTTGATGCAGACAGAATCTTCTCCTCTACACTGCAAGACTCAGTCTTTTTATGTCCTTAATACGTCCAACTAATGTTTCGTATAAAATGCTTTCCCTGACTCTTTTTCATTAAGAAGACTTCGTGTTGTCGCACAGCAGTCGTACCCTTTCACCGTAGCAACCAAATGAGCCAATCAGAAGAACGGATGCTGAAGCAACCGAGTTCGCGCAAGCGCATTGTCACATACTCGAGGCGGCTATTTTTAAAACAAGGCTGAAATTAACAAAGAGTGGAACTTTTGTTTGAACCCACTAGTGAATTCGGTGCAGGATGAGATAATGAAAGCGATACAGCAGGAGATATTTGCAGTACCTGGAAGAAAGTGGATGGAACATTTGTGTTCATTAAGGGATACATTAAATACTGGCAAAATATGAAATTAAGTCGGGCAATAGGAAATTCAATGTAAGAAATGCATTTAACATAAACTCAGTATAACTGCAAAATGGTATAAACAAAGATGTTTCCTAAATGAATTTAAAGAATTAATTTAAAAATGCACAGAAAATATCCAATTCAGTAATATTTAACAGCATAATGACATAGGTTATATCAATTAAATGTTCAATGTTAAATAAGCAAAATGTGTCTTTTGTCAGCATACCGGTGTGTATGTGTTTCCTTTAGAAATTAATTACTGTATAAACGGGTAACATGACAGAAAGCAGCGATTCAGGGCAATGGTGGGAAGGCATCTAATATGAAGACGAGCAGCAGAGAAACAGACAGTATAATTTAACACTATTTATTTACGACTTCTGTAAAGTGGGGACAAATGGGAATTTGACACATTTCAATATGCATTAGAAAGGCTGGGGCTGAAAAAATTAAAAAGCGAAAAATGCATTAAAAGGAATACTGTACTGTATTTGATATACTGTACAATACTGAAATGGGGCAGCTTATTGAGCAGTGATTTTAAATCCTAGAGTGGACATGTTTGGGTTTTATCTGTCTACTATTGTTATCTCCCACATCTCAAAGATATACAAGTAAATTTACTCCAGTATGAATGTGTCTGTCCTGCAATATCTTGTCATCCATTTACATTTTTGGCTGATGCCTTTATTCAAGGTAATGATACAATTGTTTACATTTCTTTTGGTTTTCCAATTGGAGCACAGGCAGGTCAAGTGACTTGCTCATGGTCACACAGTGTCAGTGGTGGGATATGAACCCACAACACCAGGGTTTGAAATCTAAAGCCTTAATTATTACACCACCATCCAATTCATAGCTCTTTCAAAACATATGGTAAACTCTACTTGAATAAAAAGGAAGCTGTCTACTACCCTATATTGTAAAAAACATACTTAGAAAATGGGCAGCTATGTAGAGAAAATGGGAAAGAATACTGTCTAATACAGAAAAGAAAAATTAGGTAAATAGTATAAGTATGGATTTTTTTTATTATTGTGTTTAATTATTTGTTTATTTATTTTAATGCTTTTATTACCAAAAGAAAGGTAAATATTAAGGTATAGCTCCTGTCATTTCAGTTGATGTGAAGGTAAATTACATTTGTATATAACTTGGAATGTGATTGGTTAAATGTGCACATATTTATAAGCCCCAATGTAAAGCATCTGAACACTTAATGCAAATAAATTATTGAATATATTTATGTTTTTTTTTTCATAAAACAAATCTTTGGTTTTCATCTAAATATTCTCCTAAAGGTAAAGCAATATCTCACATTAATTTGTTGATTTCCACCTTTACAGAAACAAAAGCTGAAATTTCAGTAACATTGTGCAGACTTTTGTATCTGTATTTGTTGTTTCTCTTTTGTCATTTGTTAGAAAACTTGAAACAACCAATCAATATTTTATGTATTTCCATTTAAAAGGATGCACCATCATAATAAACTTTGTAGAGTAAATAACATCATAATATAATACTCAGTTGACAGACTCATGAGTAAAATAAAATTAAATCTTCTAGTACATTTGTAGACAGGTATAAATCTAAATACAGATTAAAAACTACAAAACAGTAGCAGAAGCACATACATAACTATTCAACATTTGCACTTATGAGCATGTACAATACATATCTAATGAATACTACTAGAACTTTGTAAAGTCTGGTTAAAATGTAATGGAAATTAGGGTAGCAGAAAGTCAGGATATTAGAAGATCTCACCAACTGGCAGAGGAGAAAATCCTCTAAGATGTTCATAGTCTTTGAGCTAAGCAAAGTTACAATTAAGTTGACCAGGAAAAATTGGCTGCCTTTCGTCTCATGGATATCCCACAGTATCAAGTACTGGAATTTAAAATTGCACCATAATATAATGATCCAGTTTTGTGAAAATTCCCAGCTAAACTGATAACTTGTTACATTGAAAGGACCACCTGACTTAAATAGCCCCAAATGTAAATCTGTTCATTAGCTTGAATGCTGGCTAGAAATAAAATTATTTCAAAGGGATATGTGATAATAACTGCAGTGGTTATGGTTTTTAAAATACACACATGAATTAATATTATGATATCTTGCTTACTTGGAAAACACTACATTTTCAGATCAGCTTAATCCATACTACCACAGACGGCCTTTCTGTATTGTGGTATATACAGGTATGCTTGGTTTAATCACATTAGGTGTTTCTGTTGCTGAACAGAAGACTTACTGACATTTTGCATGCCTTAATCCAACTATCCTCTGCTTAATCTAATACAGGGGTGCTGGGGCCCATCTCAGCAACAATGGGCACACGGCAGGATTAATCTTTAGAGAAGCACTAGTCAATCCCAGGTTGCACTCATGGTCACACAGTCACACACTTCGAATAGGTCAATTTAAACTTATCCAAAACCCAATAAACAGGGGACCAGGGGCCTCATGGATAATGCCTTGTGTAGAATTTAAACTAAAACATGGAGTACAGATAGAACTAGAAATGTGCGTTCGCACAAAAAAATTCAGATGCATAAAGCAAAGCTTTACACAATTTCCCTTTATCAATCCCAATCAATGTGAATTTTAATGCACATGCACAAGCCTACAGCCCCACACCAACTACTCCCAGAATTTTGCCAATTTGAATATGCAAAATAATATAAATAGCCCCTTCCGTTTAGTGTTTTGTTAAAAGACAATGGCAAAAGCACGTGGAAAACAGAAGAATTTCAGCGAATGCAAAATGGAGGTCCTGCTCAGTGAAGTGGAGGCAAGGAAAAAAAAAAAACATTATTTGGTGGCTTAAGCAGTGGAATAAGCAACAAAGTCCCACAGTGCCCAAAATAAAAAAAAAAAGGTCAGATATCAAGGTCGAGGTGAAAAAGCGAGTTGCGGCCCACCCTCTGAGTGTCAACACCACTGGTGGAGGTAGCAGAATTCTGGGGCTCACACCGTTTGAACAACGAGTTGCTGCAATTATTGGTAAGACACTTGTAACCAGCATTTTACCAGCAGGTGAGGGGGGCTACGACATCACCACTGGTGAAGGTGAGTTTTCATTTTTTTTTTTGCTTACCATTATTCCTACGCGTGTAAATAATTTGCATGTTTAATAAAGCAAACAAGCAGGCAGTAGATGATGTGTTACTGTTTATTCTTTTTCAGACAATATTACAAAAGGTGACCCCAATGCCAGGGATGTGACTGCAGGCGGCGATGGTGCTGCTGTGCCAGACGACCATCTGGCCATGTGCTGACGGATGCTGAAATAGTGGATGCTGTAAGAGATGTGGCCAATGAACTAAGGAAAATAAATGCTGTACTACACGATATTGACCAAAAATTAAATGATTAGTTAAAAAATAAATGCTGTTTTCACATTCTGCTAATTACATTTAAATGATGCTGTAATGCAGTCCAATTTGGCTGATCATTTGGTGGATCTGGACCAGGCTCATCATACTGCATCTCTTCAGGCATGAGCAAGCCATGATTGTGTGCCATATTATGCAGCACTCTACCAGTCTTATCCAGGCAGCATCAATGGCCCTTAAATTGCCCTATAATACTTTCTTCCACTGCCTGAGCTCAAGAGTGGAAGTCATTATAATGTCACTGTTAATTCAGTCAGTGGGTTGGCAAGCAGGGTACCCGCTGTCATCTAAGTAATTGTGTTATATGGGTACATCATACAGATAACTTACAATTTTGACCAAAGAGATAAAACTAAACGTCTTATCTTACCGAGAAGCCAGCCATCACACACAACATCATTTTCAAATTTGTTCCCAACACTACTATTATTTAGAATGAATTATGAGATGAGCCAGGCCATCTCTCCACATTAATAAGATGTATTTTCACATCACAGATAATCTGCACAATAATAGAGTGGAAATGCTTTCTGTTTAAATAAGCAAATTCATTCTCTGAAGGCACCTTTATAGCAATTTGAGTGCAGTTGACCATTACGATTACATTTGGAAAAACGGATGTTGCTGCGAATTGCGCTTTGAGGTTTGCCCATTCAGCTACAGTGTATTGAAATCTTATATATCTGGATGACAAGAGGATACCATCCCATACAGCTGGCATGGCACGACTCAGTGATGGTTATGAAATACCCGATTGGTCAGCCAGTTCGCACTGTGGCTAAAAACCTGAGGGTGGAAAGAACTTGCAAAGGAGCAGGTACAGCAAAATTCCCGAAAACTCTGTCTTTATAAAGCCAGTGCCAGTTCAACACACAGTTCCAAGAGGATAGTTCATGGAAATCAAAATCAACTCAGAAGCCAGTCATCATCATGGAACAAGAAATCAGTATATTCTCTAAATATGCATTCTTCTAATTCTTCTATTTGTGATGTCTTCTAACAACACTAAAGCAGCCATGGTAATTGGAATAGTTTGGCCATTCCGTGCAGCATTATGTTGTTACAAATTGATTTCAATCAAGTGCTTTAAATTTGTAAATGATATGCAATTAATTTTAGTGTATTTGATAGGGATGTAAATGTAAAAAAGAAAGGGAAACCACACAGAAACAGTAGCACTGCTTTGACGCTGCGTACTTCCGTTTACAAAACTGAGCAGAAATGTGTATAGGAATGTTCTGAGGCTGCTGTGATAATGTGCGTATTGCTACACCAAATTTAGTTTTTACACATTTCAACATGAGTGTGGAAACGGACATACAAAATATTTTTGTGTTTATACACAAGGCCACAGCTCAACAGCTGAAACCAGTGTTGCATAGATTTATAAAACCATTCATCCTTTTTGACATCTATAGCAAAACTTTTCCGATCTGAACTGTAAAATTCTAAGCCTAAAGCAGTAGCATGTTCAAGTTGGGGAACCTCCCTAGTACAATTTAGATTATATAATTAATTCAACAGTGAGACTCTTAACTGTGGAAGGAAATCACAACTTTTGAAGGACAAAAGAGAAAGCCTGTACAAACCCAGAGAAGGTGAGCCATGCAAGAATCACACGAAAAAAAGGTAACAGAATCATACAATATATACAACATATATTACAAAAATGTCAATAGAAAAAATTTTAATAGCTTGAAACATTTATAGGCTGAACAAAATGTACCAGTCCTGTTTGTAAAATAGTGCCTACAAGATGGATTCAATCTTGGAAGTTTTGACATTTAATTATTATACAACATTAAATCATAGTGGATTTAATTTGGCTTTTTTGACATTCACCAACAGAAAAGGACTCTTTAATGTCAACATAAAAACAGATTTGTACAAAGTGGTCTAAATGAAATACAAAAATAAAACACAAAATAATTGATTGCATTAATATTTACAGCCTTGGATCTGTGCGGAAAGGTCTGTATTAGCTTTGTACATCTGAACACTGCAATTATCTCCCATTCTTCTTTGCAAAATTACTCAAGCTCTGTCGGGTTACATGGGGATCATGAGTAAACAACCTTTTTCAAATTTTTGCACAAATGATAAATTGGATGAGGTCTTGACTGACCTGGTTACCCTAGTACTACAGCATTGTTGTTTTGTTCTTGTGTACATTTGACTTTATGCTTGGGGTTGTCTTCTTGCTGGAGAACACATTTTCTCCCAGGTGCAGGTTTGAGTCTTGAGTTTTGCTGCATTTGTTTCTCCCTCTACCCTCACAAGCCTTCCACAACTTGCTGCAGAGAAACCTCCCCACTGTATAATGCAGCCACCTTCATGCTTATTGGAGGGTCCATTTTGTTTTCATCTCACTATATACTATAGTTGACTTTGGTCTCCCATGGCTTACCTCAAATTTAAGAGAGTCTGGAGCATGAGAATCATACAAGCCAATAACTCTGAGGCCATTCCCACAATCTTTGAGAAAATATGGCCTGTCCAAAAACCAGCACTCCTAGCAATATAACACAAGTAGCATAGCCCTAGGTACACATACAGTATATATACACAAAAATTGGAAATATCTACAGTACTCCAACTGGGGAGATCAATACAAATACTGACTTTCAAAAACACTATCTTTACCTTAACCACTCTATAAACAAGCAACTTAGGTCTAACAGAACCCTTATTCGTGGCAGTCTAAGCGTAAAAAAATCAAACTTAGCAAACTCAGTGAGTGGATGGAGAAGGGAATGAAATCAAAACAAAAGACTGCAAAGCAGGGTTAGAGAGTGTGCAAGTGTTTCCTTGTGGATGGCTAGAGTGGGGGCTTTGGCTTTCCAACAACATTTAAAAGATAGCCAAGATGCCATGCACATTTTTTTTTTTAACAGTGGCTTTCTCTTTACCACTCTCACATAAAGCTGTGGGTGGTGAAGATCCAAAGCAACAAGTTGTCTCTCAGCTCTCATCTGCTGTAACTTGTAACTTCTTCATTGTTATTACAGGTCTCTTGTTGGCCTCCCTCACTAGTCACCTTTTTTTTAATTTACAGCTATGCTGTATTATTTCCTTTTCTTAATGATTCATTTATCAGGATTCCAAGGGATATATATAGTGACTATGATATTTTCTTGTATCTATCCCTTGATTTGTGCTTTTCAGTCACCTTTTCTTTGAGGTGCTTGGAGTTTTCATTTTTGTCCTCAATGTGTAGGTTAGGCCAAAATGCTGATTCACCACAAGTTGGCCCATCTAGGTTGAGGTGCAGTTATACATAATCAACTGAAATCCCCTAACTACAGACAGGGTATCTCCATTGAACTAATTATGTGACTTCTAAAACCAACCGGCTGCACCATTGATAATATAGGTGTGTCATATTAATACTTAAGCAAATTATTTTATGTTTTATATTTGTAATAAATGTAGACTTCTTTGCAGTGATCGGTTTCCACCTTTACATTCAAGTGTCTTTTTTAGTGTCAAAAACACCAAATTAAATCCACTGTAATTTAATGTTGTTTAAAAAAGTAAAATGTGAAAAATACCAAGAGAGTGAATATTTTTTTTAAAGGCACAGTATATTGCTTGCATTTTTTTAAAATCCTGTGATTATAGTAAATAAAAATAATGATCCAATACACAATAAAGTTTAAACTTAAGAAAATAATGCTTTCATAATGATTAGCCTTTCCTGCAACTCTAAAATACAGCACAATACGAGTATTTTATATATTCATTTATTCAATACTTTCAGACAAATCGAGATAGAAATCTCACGTGCTACTGCTTACATGAATACATAAAATTGGAATACTGACAGGTTAAGTTACTTTCTCAGGATCACAAAGTGCATTTTTGACAGTTTTTGATTTATAGTGTAGTCTTCACCAACAGGTCTAGTGTTATGGAATCATATTCCCTTCCAATTACAGACATAGTGCATTTAAATTTTAAAAATTTTTCTCCTACCTGGTTTCTAATAGTAAGAGATTCTAATTATGAGAAAAGATTTCTTGATTTTAATATATCTCCAAATTTAATTTCTTCCACACTGAACATTAAGCAACCAACTCAGCTTGAATCTCTCAATCTCCTGTTGCTTGGAAAACTTTATATATTCTTAACTCAAACTGAAGCTTTCAAAAGGTAAACATTTAAGCTTAGATGAGAGAAAGTAAATATACTTACAAATAACTCTGTTGGACAGTAAAATAAATTCACTTAAATTTACTTAAACACAAATGCAAGAAATACTTTGCAAATACAATAAAATATACTTTATTAAACAAAACTGAAATGCAGAACATTGGTAAACCTTTCCTTCTATATTTGGCATAATTATATTAAAAATGACTATACATCTTTCCTACCTTTCCCACATTGTTTATTTGCTATATAAGACAGGAAGATATGCAGTTTAGAAAAATCTTAATATGTGTTTCATAAATTAATTTTTGGAATATTACTAAACCAAGTAATAAAACTAATCTGATGAAAGCAAGAGTTTTTCTTTGTAAAAACAGGATACTTGCAAAACACAAAGTAACATACAAGTGAGTAATGTAATGTAAAGATATACTATACTCTAAATTCTATTTAGGCATGCTATGTATGATTGAGCTTCAAGCTAATATAAATAATATATGTCAACTTGAAACCAAGGTACACTTCTGTAAATCTTACTTGAAAAATGGACAATCTAGAGTGAAGTTCAGGGTTTAAAATTTTCAGCCAGGGAAAAAAAAATATGCCAAATGCAACAATAATAAAAACAAAGATAGAAACAGTAATAACTAGAATTTGGATTTAAACTAAATTATCTTGTGTTTTGTACATACTAATAACTCTTTAATGTAATACATATATACATATATCGTAAGGCACCACATAAGGAGTATAAATGAGTTTATTGTTTCATAAAAGATCTGAACACTGTGTACACTGAATGCAAATAAAAGTGTGTAACAAGCAGCACGGTGTATAAATACACAAACACAATGACTAACTTTTGAAAAAATTGTTAATAGTTTATATTGTTGATTGTTTCATATGATTAAATCAAAATTGTATAAAAACACCAAAACACCACATTTTGATTGCACATATACAATACATTATAAGCATTACTAATAAATATCTTGGGTGGGAAATGGTTACTAGAGCCTATGATAATTAACACTGAGAACAAGCTGGGGTACAGGGCAACCGTATGTACAAAACAACAACTTAAATGATTCACTATATCCTTGAATTGTGGAGACCAGAGTCACAGTGGAGGAAAACACTAGAGTAACAGGTTACCTTCACAAAAAAAGTCATGCTCTATAAACATAACTCAAGCATTAAAAAGTTCAGAAGCAGTAGTACTAACTCCCAGGCTATCTTAGTTGTTTCTATATTTTACTAACTCAGTTTCTGTGTTAATTTACCTGTTTATTAGCTCTATGCTGATACAGCACTTCTTGTACTTTTCTCTCTTCCTGTTGAATAGAAAGACTGATCCCATTTCACATACAGTCCCAGAGTAAGTAACATTTCCTGAATTTGTAAGAACTTAATCATGATACTTTTCACTTTTTGTAAACATAATATGACAAATATACTATCTGCTTTGCCTATCATATATTCTATACATACGTTCATCTGCCCTTATATAAAAAAGACAAATATCTTCTTTATATTTAAGTTATAAAAATCAAAGGACGTTTCTGACGTTTTCACATTTCAGTGCAAATTACTTTATATATTACACTTTGATGACAGACAACAGTTTGTAATTTTGATTTTGAAAGTTATTATTTAGGCCTTAACTTATTATGAATAATACTTAATATTATAATAATAATACTTCCTATAATGAAGGTTTGGACAAAATATTAGAGCTCATAATGAGGTGTTAAGATGTCATATATGTATCTATCTATTTATCAGAATCATTGTGCCATGAGTATTCATATTAAAACTCTTGACAGTATTACTGTTTATATAATGCCAGAGTTACAAACAGAGTTTTTGCAATTACTTGCAAAGTGGATGTGATATACAATTATAAGAAGAGATCATTTTAAGGAAACTTCAAAAAAAAAAAAAAAAACACACACATTGAGGGATTACCTGTATTAGCTCTGGATTTTTAAGACATAATCACATTTTTGAATATGCAATAAACAATGAAAAAAAATGAGGATTCAAATTATCTCCTTCCAGTTTAATGTTCCAAATATGCCCAAAAATATTTTCCCAAACCGAAGACTTTTAATGAGCTTATCATTTGGCAACTGCAAAGAAGTTAAAGGAAAAAAACAGCCCTCCAAGAGAGGTGGACAACAAATAAGTTAAAGTATAGAGGAGGGGACTTTTACATAAAAAAGCTAAACCCAGTTTAAAATTTTCTCATTTGTCGTCTTTCTTGTCTTCGTTGCCTTTTCTCATTTACTTCTTCATTTCCTGCAGAAGATCGTTCAGCTGAAAACCAAGGTCCTAACAAATTAATCCAGAGGAGATACAAAGCCCGAGCTGGACCCTGTCAAAAACAAAAATAGACATTTGTAAATATCAAACATTATAATATTACTCCAGACAAGAAACAATAATAAAATGTTTAGCTCACTGCCAATAACAAATGCAATTATTAAGTACTGTGTCTTGTAGCAGTACATTTCTCCAGAATGTATTATGCTGAATAATACTGTTTTCTTTTTTCATCCACCAGTATACCATGCTGAAAACAAATTATATGCTTGGCTCTCAATGTTAGTAATAGTGGACAGTTTAAAATACCATACCATACCGTGTTCTAATGCCCACTTAATCTTGAGCAGAGTCGCAGAGGGCTGGTACCTATCACAAGGTCATCACAATGTGAACACACTCATGCACACACCACACATCTACATGTCTTTGGACTGTGAGGGGAAACTGGAACACCCAGAGGAAACCCATGCAGACAAGGTGGGAACATACAAACTCCTCTCAGCGAGGATCCAGGACATGAACCCTGCTCTCCTTATTGTAAGGCAGCAGCACTAGGCACTATGCCACTGTCCTGGCCAGTTTAAAATACATACATATACAAACTCCTCACTGCTACTTCGTGGGTTTACAGTAAGGTGGGAAACCTGGCTCACTAGATGTTTATTTCTATTTAAATACTGCCACATATTAATCTTTATGACTATTGTATTTAACTTTCTACTCAGATAAGCAGAAAAATGGCTTTGCAAGAGTAATACTCTTCTTAAAAGCTGCTGTTTAACTGTCCTCACTGTTAGGCCAGGAAAGCTTAATTAATAAATAATACTAATTTCATCCTCTAGTCACACTCTTTTGCCTTCTTTGAACTATATTACTGTATATAATGTTTTCACAAAAGTCAATCATTCTGATTCCTAGAAAAATAACTGCTATAAATAGGCAAAGGTGCTTATACCACCTCCATACAAATCTCTATATTGCTTGTGATGGATGGGCACCCCAGCTGGGATCAACCCAATTTCCTTGCCTGGCCAAAAGGCCATCATAATGGGTGGTTAGATGCAAGGCATTCCCTGTTACAGCCAGGAAGTTGGCATACCATGGCAACTGGAAGGACAGATGGATGAACTGGCCTTACCTGGCTGGGAGGTCAGCCTTAAAAGACTATATTCCCACAAAACCCCCATTCCCAACCGAAATCAACCCCCAAGAGCACTAGTGTGGCACCAATCCTGGGCTGGTGTACTTATAAACACACCCCCAGGACATGCAAATTACTGTAACTGTGTTGAAGCCCTACTGGCTTCTGTGGGTGCTGCCAGGTGGAACTGCAAGAAATAGTTGTTTCTACTTTGGGGGCTTTCGTTTGACCCGGACATGCTTTCTCCATGCAGAATCCTGGCATTGGAAGTATCATTTGGGGAGCTAGAATCTGGAGGAAGAGGACAAAATTTGCCTGGAAAAGAGTGGTGGAGGATAAAAAGAATAAAAAATTGTGACTTTTGAAAAAAAAAAAAAAAAAAACCTGTGAAAGGAATTGTTTATAAAAAAAAGAACAATTGTTTGAATGCAGGACTGCTGTCTGTGTGGTTATGTCTGAGGTTTGGGGTGAGAGTTGAGGTACCCCTATTTGTTACACTGCTTTATTAAACACAAACTGTCTGTTTTTTCTGCACTTTATCATGCCACAGACTTGAAATCTTTCAAGCGGGTAATTCTCACCATAAGTCAGTTTTTTGACATATAACTTTCAGCCTTGAATCCTCCCCTAAGAACTTGTTGGGTGCTAAAAGCAGCTTGGGTTCAGAAGAAGAGGTATTAATACTACACTATTATCTGTCAAGAGAGAAACAGTGTCCTGTGTGTTATGAAGAGGGTGTGATGGTTCCCATGCATGCTTTTCAAATAAGAAATCCAAGTTCAATTCCTTCCCATTATATTTAATTTTTACTTAAGCATTTTCCTCACTATTACCATCTTTGAAGTTGGAAAATATTTCAAAAGGTTGGTTGTACTTTTTATAACATATACAGAATTACTAAAACAAATCACTAATGAGTACTACCAAAAATTACTGTCACTTCCTGAAAATTTTAAATAATGCAAGGGAAAAAAAACATAGAATTGAGACAGAATCAGTATTCTTTTAGACATTTTAATTAACAAAGAAATTGGTGAGACATTTGGTTTTTAGTGTGTTATTACAAAGCTATAGAGACTGTTGGCAGCTTTACAAGATTTTAAGTGACTTGCTCAAGACACCACTGAACCTCTAGAGCAGATGGTAGATCGGAAAGGTAGTGCAGATAGATCACGTTGCATTCAAAAAAAATTTTTTTTAAATGTTACTCTATCATATATCCTCCCAATGGCATTTGCCACTTGATTGATATATAGGGCGGCCAGTCTGAGATCTCTTTTCTTCTAACACACTGGTCATCCCGCACGCACGATCAAACGCTACTGCAAAACTCCTGCTATCTAAGTGATCTAGTTATCCTTCCAATTAATATCGACTAAAGAAAGGATAAAAAAAAAATTGGTTATGGGCTGGATGTGGAATTGGAAGAGGATTTCTTTCTCTCACAATGTCACAATTGAAGTGCGTTTGTCTGATCTGTCAATCTATCATTGCTATACCAAAGAAGGAAAATGTGGAAAGGCACTTTCAAACTGTTCATAAAAACTACGAAACTGACTTCCTTCCGAAAAGTGATCTGAGAAAGAGAAAGGAGAGGGAACTAAAATCGCAGTAAATCGGACAGCCGTCATTTTTCACTCGGCTGAATTCAAAAGCAAAGGCAGACACACCAAAGCATCGTTCCGGGTGAGTTACACGATCATTAAGAATAAGAAGTCCTTCCAAGATGATAGATGATAAAAGATGCCTTCGTTGAGGCAGATGGCTAGGGAGAAATTCCTGCTGAGATTTCAAGACCCCTGGCCGGAGAAAAAGGAGTTTCTCCTTGTCATTAAACATGCAGAATACAAGCAATTTAATAACGATCAACGGCCGCTAGACTTGGCATTTTTTTTTCTGATCTGACCAACATGTTGAATGAGCTTAATTTACAGCTGCAAGGAAAAGAGAAAACCATGATTAGCTCAGCTAATGCTTTCAAATGAAAAATGCAACATCTGTACTCAAAGCTCCAGCGCCTTGATTTGGGGAACATCCAAAAAACCTCACGTCAGAGCTGGGGATGCAATGGAAGGCGTGTGCGCAACTTGACAGCATACGCTACAGAGCAGATTGAAAATTGTCTGTCAGACTTTATCTAATGGAAAAAAGTAACAATTCGAGTGTTGCCCAATGTAGTGGAGTAAGACTAGCGTTTCTTCTTCACAAATGTACTCAAGTAAAAGTAAAAACTATGGTGCAGTAAAACTACTCTTAGAAGTACAATTTTTTTTAAAAAGTTACTCAAGTAAATGTAACTTGTTACTATCCACC
>JANRMT010062806.1:55488270-55546922 GCA_026402145.1 Polypterus bichir lapradei
TATATATATATATATATATATATATATATATCATTTTTAACCTCTACTGACATTTTGATTATAAGCATTTGCAACCGTGTCTAATTAACTGGGATGTTAACTGCATCATTATTATTGTAAAAATAGAAGAGGTGGAATATTGTCCTTCTGAAGATTTAAAAAGCTGTTGCTAAGAAACATATAAATAATGAATACCTGATAATTTATGAAATAATAACTTTCTTACTTGGCAATAACTAATTTTTATAATTTCTATAAGTAGCTTTGTGCATCTTATATTCAATGCATTCTAGCTGCAGAATTTGGGGACAGTAGCTGGCTCTCTGTTGCAATTATAGGTGTACTTGAGCTTGAGGCCTGTTTCTGTGGCAGAAGAAATGAGAGTTCCTAGTATGTAGCAGTAACATGTTAACAGAAACTAATCTGTTTAAAGATTACCTATACATTTTCTTATAGTATGCCACATTTCCTATACAGTAGATGATAAGAGTTCAATGGTCATTTTCTGAATTTATTAATAGCATAAAGTAATCTAGAGGTCTATTAAACATAACAAATATACTCACCAAAAGCCAAAGATACCAGAAATACATGGATATAGAAGTCAAAACTTGTACTATCGCAGTGAGTAAAATCACATCTTTCAAATGTCTGAAAAGTATATAAAACACATCTTTCAGATTATATTGTCTCCAAAACTGTACCTACACAAATCTGACATAAAAAAGCAACACAGTACATTTGAAAAATTATTTCATTTCAACTCTAAGCACTCTATCACCCTGACATGAAGGACCACATTTTAAGCCTGTAATACAGCTGAGCTCTCTAACTTGAACTTGGTATAGGCCTATGAAACTCAGTAAGAGACTGGACTTTGGATTTATGAACACAGACTGCCTAATTATAAAGATAATCAGAAAACAGACTTTTGAAACAGTGTGGCTTTCCAAAATGTGAATGGCTACCATATTATACCACAACCATTTTATTCAACATTTTTTAAAGTTTATCAAATAGTTAAAAACCATTAAATAAAAATTGCTTTGTAAAAGTTGCAATGCAAGTGCAGAAAATTAAAAAAAAAAAAAAGAAAGAAAAAAAACTTCGAATACTTTTACGTTTACTTCATGATAGGATTGACCACATTAAGGAAAGTTAGACATGGCTGTTTGTGTTAAAAATTAGTATTAGATAAGTTATTATGGTACAGTACAGGGAAACATGTGCCCCATTCCATAGTACAATATCTTTTATAACTGGAGGCGACTTGCACTTTGAGCTACATTTTTTTGTATGAAAATGTGCTATATAAATAAATGTTGTTGTTGTTGATACTCTGCACTTAAAACTGTGAATAAATAGACTGCAGATGCAAAAATCTCTAATTATAAAATGCTAAGGGCTGTTCATCTGTCACAAACCAATAGGCCTTGAACCTTGATCTTAATCAAATGCTTATGACACAACACGTGCAATGGTAGCAAAAAAACTGGAGGTGCTCCCTAACTTGCAGACATAATTGAGCCTTGAGTGTTTTTTATGATAAGCTGTGGGGTGTGTATGCCATAGCTGACAGGAGAAACACAGCAGCAAACACTGTCACGAGCCATGGGAGACAAGAAAAGAGCATATGCGCGAGTTATTGCCATGGCTGACAGGAAAAGAACAGCGGTGACATCTGCAGTTGTATATATATGAGGAACAACTCCACAGTAGGAAAAGCACATTGCTGCAGCCACAAAA
Source organism: Polypterus bichir lapradei (assembly GCA_026402145.1). Taxonomy (NCBI): domain Eukaryota; kingdom Metazoa; phylum Chordata; class Cladistia; order Polypteriformes; family Polypteridae; genus Polypterus; species Polypterus bichir. The sequence goes on from JANRMT010062806.1 coordinate 55,490,017, forward strand.
ATCTCACAAGTAGTGTTGAGGGCAATGTGTTATAAGTAACAAGCCTTGTGTAGTCCGATTACTTTTTAAAGTAATGAATAACATAATAAAATAATTATTTTATTGAATTAAAAATACCCACGTTATTATTATCTTAGTAGTACTAGGTATAAGACTAGAAACACGTGTTTTGTTATGCTGTTCCATTGTAAGGCTAAATCGTAGAGCTAATCAGAAAACAGTGTGCTGCGTCAAGTCCAGTAACAGAAACATATTAAAAAAAAAAAAAAAAATGTTAGTGTAGTTCTAATCCAGCCATCTTCTATAGGTATGTTGAAACTGTATGATTAAGTGGCTCAGGTCAGGGATGTAAAAAGACAATGGTTGTTATTACTTCATAGCACTGGAAGAACTCAATGTATTTATAAAACATAAAGAAGATTATCACAGGTTTTGTGCTTAATTTCATATTCAAGATTGTCAATGATGACAACATTTAACTCTTTTTGTTGGAGCGTTTTGGCAAAGGAGAACTCTAGGAACGTACTTGCAGAGGTTTTTAAGAATCCAGATTTCTGTCTTAACCAGGTTACTCACCTTATCTAGGTTTTGTGTGTGTGCATGTAAACGCACTGACTGTAAGAACCACAAAATAAGGAAATCTCTGTCAACTTCAGATTCAATGACATCAATTTAAATACTAAAATAGATCTCACTAGTCACTGAGATGTACATCCTAATGCAAATCATGTCAAAATATTACATAAAGAAAAGAATACCCAATATTTAGGTCCCTGCATACTGAAATATATCAATTTCAATATGTTATACTAACAGGAAGTTAACGGAAATGAAATGTATGCACACAAGTTTGTTACATTCTAAAAGATTACAAAGGAGAAATCAAGCTAAGGAAAAAGAAGACAACTATGTGTGAATTTTTATTCAGACCCTCAGTTTTTCATTACATGTAGCAGGCTGAAGGTGGAAATCCATGTCATTATGCACTCTTATTACATTACAATAAAACAAAGAAATGTGCCTAAAATATATATCCCATTTTGGAAAGTCACCCAATTTTTGAAAAGCCCTAACTACTGGATCAATTTCTTTCCTTACTGCACAAATTGGCACTGTGCTTTACACTTACATTTTGGGTGCTGTCCGAGAGCATTTTCTGCTCACCTATAAATATGGTTGATTGAACACTCACTCTGCCAGTCCTTGCTCCATATTAAGGTCTATTCCTCCATCCAAAAGAGAGCCATCCTCTGAAAACACTGGTTTCGCCATGGCTGACATGGACCGATAGCTTCCAACATAAACTGCTAAAGCAAGCAACAGCCAGCTCTAACAAAGGAAGAAGACAAAAAATATCACTATATGTAAGCATCTGCATGTCATACTAGAACAGAGGCAAAAGGATGCTTTGTTAAACTTGAAATAAAAATCCAGCTTTTCTTATAGACTTCATGCCACTAAACAAATTAGTATACATCTTTTTCCTACTTAATCTGAAAAATAATTGTGCTAAAAACCCTGAAAAAACATTTGTACATTTGTAAATGTTAATTATATGGGAGAACACAACAATTTTCAACATTTACACGATCTGGGAACCAATAAAATTGCTTATTCCTCCAATATATATTTTCATACCAGACCAACTTAAAACTGTGTAGCTAAGGATCGTATCTACTTCTGAAGGTATAATTCTTATCTACATACCACAGTGAAACACTGGAGGGCACTGTTGCCCCACAATACTTGAATTGCCTTTTGACCCCAGACTGGAGTGCTATATGCATGTTCTCTCCAGGTATAAATAGGTTTCCTGCTGGGTTCTCTAATTTCTTCCCACGGCCAAAAGACATGCTCTTGTGCCATCTGGCATATCAAATTACTGTGAAATCAGCGTGAGCATTTCACAAAAGTGACATACAGCTAGTTGAGATCTACATAACAAAAATATGTTATGATAACGTCGGTGTGACCTTATAAAAGGAGGGCTTCTGGAATCTCATGCCGTGGAGGGTGGGACTGTCCAAGCACATCTTGTAATTCACTGTGCCACCATGCATAATGGTTGAATGTAAGACAGCAAAACAATGGGAGCCACACCTCTCCTTCTTTCTCATGCCACTGTATGCAACAGTGAATGTGACAGACTTAGAGTACTGGAGGCATGTGTTTTGCTATATCTGATACCTTCCACCATGATATTTCTGAAAGCAAGAGTACGGCAGGCAAGCATCATACTCTATTTTCCAGTGCATGCTGCAGGACACGAGACTGAGTGAAAGTATTAGAGGACTTTGCATCTTATATACATAAAACATGTCACTGTGTGGAGTGCCAAGCTTAAGCTTTTCATCCTCTTTCTTCATTGTGGTGCTGCCAGCTTACTTAAAACTGAATTCCTTTAAGTTTAATCTAAGCATGTTAAAATTATATGGTACTTACAACTTCTTGTTTATTTTAAACCACAGAGAAAAAATAAATTGTACAGTTGTTCTGTAAGAACAAATACAGTATGATCATGTCTAACTTACCCAAGTCCAGAATGTAGATGAGGTGTAAAAGATGACAAGGTTAACTACACCATATATCGCCTGTAATTTAAAAAATAAAATCATTAAATAATAATAAAGTAGGTTAAGAGTGAAAACACTATAATTAGTATACTTCTTTTGTATTCTTAAATGGATACTCCACTTAAAAAAATTTATTTTTTTTAAATATGTCACTTAACCCATTTGTATTTTTTTAATGTCACTTATACCATGTACTTTGTAGTGATAGCCAAAAAAAATGTTTATTCTTATGTTTTCAAGCAGAATGGAAAGAAAGAGGTTCATGATATAATAGAAAGTAATAGTGACCAGTGCTATACAATGGCAAACAATGTGAAAAAACGGCAACAGAAAAAAGAAAGAAAAAAAAAAAAACACTCAAAAGTACTCATGTCACACAATCCACAAGTCCGTTATCTAGTTCACTGTCCAAAACAATAAATTAAAATACTGTTAAATACTTATTTCTGGAATTATCAGTGTGCATATAAACAGGAACCTAAGGCCAGGTTGTATATATATATAAGTAACATATACAAAAAAAAAAAACACTTCTGGGTGGAGAATTCCTTTAAGTGCATTTGTTCTGACTTTAACATTTATGAGTCACAAATGGTACAGGCGATGTGTGACAAACGTTTATGGATAACAGATATAACTGCAGTTTACATAACTTTCTTCATATATTTTATATACCTTACTGTGGCAGAAGAAAAAACATAAAGATCAAGAAAAACCTATTCCCAGTTTAGCAAGGAAACAAAACATGGTATATGGATATAAAAAAAAGTGAAAAAGATGCAGTAAAATTACTTTATGAAATAAGACTTCAAATATTGATAAAGGAGATGCCATTAACATGTTTTTTCAAATGAACAAAATATACAATTTAAATGCTACATTAACGATAATTGTCCCCATGTAGAACATCAGTTTCTCAAGTACTAATATAAAATATAGATTTAATAAAGTATTGAACATGTGTGTTAAAAATCAAAACATGTCTCACTTACATTGGCACCTAAAATAATCCTCATGTAAAACTTGAGGGTATCAGCATTTTCTTCCAAGATTTGTTTCTTGCCTTTAGTTCCAACCTTCCCTTTGGGCTACAATAAAAAATACAAACATTTGACCACATCTGATCTATTTGGTCAGCTACTCTAGCAGATGATATTACAGGAGTTAATGTCCAAAGTATCCTCATCTTGAGGTTTTAGCAGCATATTCAGTTTACATTATTATATTTATATTGTGCATGTAGCACATTTATAAGAACCTTTTACATAAACACATCCACATCCTCAACCTATGGGTCATGTCATTTTCTAAACTGCTTAATCCAGACCAAAGTCACGGGGTATACTGGATTATAACCCAGGCAGCACAGGGCGCAGGGCAGGGACAAATCCTGGACAAGGTGCCAGCCCATTGCAGGGCGAACACATACATTCCAGCCAAACACACACTAGGGCCAATTTACCTAACCTACGCGTCTAAGGACAGTCAGAGCAAACCCACGCACACACGGGGAGACTATGCCAACTGGTGTCCTTACTTGTCACAAACCCTGGTCTCCTTCCTGCTAGGCAGCAGCGCTACAATTGCGCCATCGTGCTGCCCTCTCTACCTGTTTACCATCAGAACATCAACATCAGTCAATAAGTTGGAGGAGTTGCATGTATTGAAATCATATCATATTTGGGTGGTCTCACAAAAATAACATTTAAAAGCACTGTCAAAACGTTCAGAATCATTTAGGCATTAACATACATGCATGCATACAGTCTCACGTCCAAGACATTCATGCTACACCGATTTGAATACACTAAAGTATTATTTTTAACGAAATTGAATAGATGAATTGAACATAGAGACTGATTGCGTTGCAAATACTGATTAAATAAAGCAGCAATATAGCACTACTTATAGAAATTCTTTTTAACGTCAATGACAGCTACTATAACATTAAAAACAACGTTTCTATATTGATGATGTTAAACACAAGGAGCAGCCGATACATGCTTCAAAGGTCTGTATTGAGTTTTAGTCATCTCAGACGTCGTTATATGCAAAGCAAACTTCACAGTGTGGCATATTCTGTCATTCTTCTTCAGCAATCACTAGACACCTACTTTTTCGACATCTAAGTTTCGATCTATCAGAAATACATGTAGTCATTAAAATGAAACAATCCCCCTACCGCCATGTAGAATGATACTGCTGTCTTTAAATAACCAATAAAGATAGAAAATTCAAAGACGATCAAGACGAGCTAATTTGCTAGCTCCTAAGGGTCATATCGATTTAACACATCAGCAGTCTCAAACGACTACTTCCGGCTGTCACGAGGATCTTCCGGTAGAGAGTGCAAAAGACGAACAAGAGACGACTAAGTCCATATTGCCATCTGGCGACAGCGCCTCGCTACTGCAAAAACTATACTGATTTAAGGCAAGTGAAGAGAAACTTCTGAAAGCATTTTCTGAACACTTTTAATCTTACTGCGGTTGTGTATTTCATATTAATTCTGTGTTTCATGGTCATTATTGTCACGTGTACAGAGTGCAGTAAAATTCTTATATGAATGTGCTCATGGCTTGATTCACCAACAGGGTAACTTGGGTGGCACCAAACTTGCCGGCTAAGGTGCCTTAGCATATACTAAATTTTCATCAACCCGCTATCCAGGAGCCACCCCTACCCCACTGATTCTCACAATTATAAGCCTGTCCAATGAAAGCAACATAAAAAGCTTTGAGAAGTAAAATATGAGTGGATAGGTCACGAAGAGAGCAAGTGTTTAATGAGTCACTTTTATTAGACTGTATATTTGCTACTTAAGAGAAAAATACAAAGTATTTTTACAAAGTGCACAGTGGTGCAGTGAAAGGAAAAATTTTAATGTTATATAGTTTATATATATATATATAATCCTAAGCCTAAATGTGCAACAATTTTATGTGATGTTTTTATGTCACTTTTTTGTCACGCTTTAAATCAGACTTATTTTAAAACCTACATATATATATGTTTGGTATAATTCTTTTGAGAATTTATTAAACTTTAATGTGATGCTTCTAGATTTTCAGATTCTTATTCCATTTTTAAATTACAAACTAAAAGATATCAAGAACTCACATCCTGCGAGACGAGACTTTGTGCCAAGAGATTTAACCATGCCCACGGCCGGAAATAAAAGACAAAGAGTAGGACAGCTGCTGTACAGGCTTTTAAATGTTTGAAGCGCAGCGCAAGATGGAGATCACACGGCACAGCAGCAGCAATCCAGCTGCTGAACAAACTGTATTTGTTTCCCATTGTATCACCTTTTAAGAGGGGGTTTTGGAGGAGAGACCGTGTCTCCTTGGGGTGCGTTCAGTCTCTCTCTTCACAATGCGAGTGGCAGAGACGTGAAGTGGCTGGCGAATAGCGCAGTCCTGGGGTATTGGCGAGCAAAGCAAGTACGGGGTGAACCCCCTAGTATATATATATACTATATAACATAACATTTATGTTCTTCTGGAATACTGAGCTCCAGGGCCGGATTAAGACGAAATTGGGCCTGATGCTGTAGCGCAAAAAAGGACTATTTTTTCTCGGCATTGGTGCATTTGCATTCGACACTCACTGTACATGTGCACTCAGACCAACCAAGGAGCCTTAACTGCTTGCGACGCAACTAGCCAGCCTTTATTGAACATGAATAATAATAACGATGTAATATCGTAACAACTCGAAAGTAACATCAAACTATGTAACATCAACACTCAATAGCAATTGTCTGAAAAGTGCACTTAATGCAGAAAACCTAACAATGAAATACACAAAATGTCGCTATTCTCTTATGAAACAGAATAAGAAAAAATGAATTTGCAGAGACATTGGGTCAAAGTGACTCAGTTCAGGCTCTTGAGGGTAAAAATTTGCTCACGATTTAAATTTCATAATAGACCAGAATCCTGTCGAGGATATTAAAAATTTTCTAAACATCCATGCCGGGCCTGCGGGCCGGCTTTTAGTTTTACATTTACAGATAACCATTTAAATAGACATTGATTTTTACTGTACAACTAACTTTCACGGTGAAAAATTTACTACGTGGCACTTACCGAACAATAATAAAGTGGCAAGAATCTCCAAGATATTGAAAAAAACATAGCTAAATTACTAAGTAAACTGTTTAACATAAAATTGATAGCATTAACTTGAAATCTTCGGTTAACAATAAACACAACAACGTTATAGTTACGTCACAGCTCAAAGAACAATAGTAACTGTATAATAAGTAATGCTGTGTCTAGGTGTCCGAAAGTTGAACTCCAAATTTCATTCTAAGAATTATTTTGAGGTTAATATAGCAAAGGAAAACTGTTCAGCTTCCGGAAAATTCTCGTCTGTTTTCATCTGGGCCTATTTCTGGAATGGGCCTAATGCTGCAGCATCAATAGCACCCACCTTAATCCGGCCCTGCTGAGCTCTGTGAATAAAAGTTCTTACATATGGGCTCATGAGTTCATACTGCTTTCTCACAATAGTTGTTACTCCTCGTTTGTTGTTTGCTTTTTTTATGTACTGCAGTCTGTTCAGTTTGTTTTCTTTCTACAAGAGTGGATTCCTAGCTGCAATACACCTTATAATACCAGCTCTTTTAAGACTGCTTTGTGAAGTGATATGCTTTGGTGCATACTTCACTATTTCCAAGCTTCTTCTTGAGGTGCCCCAGTATTTGTGATTACCATAAATTACACCTCTAACACATCTGATATGATTAATCATGTGGTTGCAAGAATTTATAAAATACAATAAATGACTGGTGTGGCCCTCAGTTGTATTAAGTGGATTAGAAAATCTTGTGATATTTTATTATTTGATTCTTTAAAAAGCATTCTGAGAAAACTGATTACAAAAGCAGTCCATCCAATAGATTGTTTCATATGCAAAACATTACACATTCATATCCATATATACAGTACTCTACAGTAGGTTTAATGGGAAACATTAGCACCAGCTATTACAGAAATGTGCTTTCTTTACTCAAATCTTCATTTCACAATGTTATGATTTAATTTTTTTTTATGCGTGTAGTCAAGATGTTCCCATATATGTTGGTCCAATGCTGGGCTCTAAATCTCTGAAGTCTTTGAAAATATGCACATATGTACATTTGCTAAAGTGGATGACAAAAACTTTTCGAAATGTGCCTTTAATATTATAAATATAGGCAGGATGGTGGGACAAATGTTGGTGATGCTGCCTTACACATGAAGCTTTGAATTCTACATTTGTAGGATTTATTTCCATGCACCCAAAAAATTACGTTTTATGGTTTTTGTAGATTTTGCATATTCTCACTGTGTCTTTGTGGGTTTTCTCTCCACATCCCCAAATATGTGTGAGTTTAACTGATAGCTATACCTTATGTCTGCCCTATGTGTGTATGACAGTGGGCTGTGGGATGGACTGGCAGCCTTCTCGGATTTGTTAATACCTCGTGCTGGTGCTGCCAGAGTTAGCTCTGTCCCCCTACCCGTCCTCATGACTCTGAATTTGATTAAGTCCAATTGACAATCTCATGTTATTATAGAGACCACTTTTTTGTTTTTGTCACTTAGAATAGAATTTCAGTTTCCCATTAGGGCTCCATCCCCTACAACTGTGTAATGGATTAAGAGAGGTCAAAAGCAATTGAATGGATGGACAAATTAAATCTGTTATAGATAATCATTTATTTACATGTATCAAAATATACATGTTTTTATATATGCTCTTGGCAATTTCAATTACAGTGTTAATATACATTTAATTGTATCTGCTCTTGAATGTTTACATAAAACAGATGTTCCAAAAGCATATTTATAAATTCTACCCAACACTATGAAAAAGTTCCATAAGAGGTTAGTACAAGTGGTTCTAGCTACAAGTCCACTATTTATTGTTTTTATAAAGGGTTATATAATTTAAAAAAAACAATGCCTCTTGACTGCTTTCTTCCATGGAGGTCTGAAGCTTCAGTTCACATGAGTCTGTCTTTCTATATCAGCAGTTTACCATATCACAAACCAGTGAATTCAGCTGGCAGCACGGGTATGACTTACTTTGTCACAAATGACATGTTTAAAAATAAAACTGTTTCAAATATCCAAAAAGTGCTGCCTGTGTGTTCTTTTGTAATCCATGAAACTTAACCAAAGTTGCATTTTTTGGAACTTGCTGTATTCATTTTAGAGTTTTGGGTATGTGAGTCCTGTTTTAGCACCATTAGGTTGTGGCTAGAGGAATCAACTAGTTTATACTAGAAAATCAGACAAAAAAATTGTTGAGAATCAGGAAATGTGTGGATAAGTGCTGAAGGTAATATAATAATAATTAGTGTGTATTTGAAAAATGTTATCTGCACTTTGCTATGATGAATTCTTGGTATCTTTCCTTTTCAATACTGTTACTCTGCTAGGACCTTAAAGACATTTAAACTTGATATATTGTAATTTGGTAATGCTCCCTCCCATCTCTAGTAGTTTGGATTCACAGTTCAGGTCAGTGACTATCTGTGTGAACATTGTGGTTATGTGGATTTTTCCATAGGTTATCCATTTTTTTCCCCCATATTCCAAAATTGCATTTGGGTCCTAAATTGGGATCTTGAGGTGGTTTATGGTGGTGGGGGGTTTTGGGGTGACAACACCCTCTATCAGTGCTGCTCTCAAACCCTCCTCTCCTCCTCAAAATCTTTAAATTGGCTCAGTGTGAGTTAGTGTCTCTTGCTGTGGACTAGTGCATCATCAGGTGTTGGTTCCTGTCTTGCTGCCATAACAGATTTCTGCTCCAGATTAATAAAGACTGGATCAAAAGGATACATTAATGAATAGAGGAATAATGTAAACTCAAATATTCCTTCACTCACCTTAAAAAGCTTACTTATTCTAATTCATGATTAAAGGGGGCATCCTTAAATACAGGAGCAACCCAAAATCTGCACAGCAGATCAGAGTTTGGCCCAATATCTTAAAATAATTTTAAGTGTGATCAATTTTTTTAAACATAATGAGAATTCAATAGTTTTGACAGACCACTGATCAATTTTAATATTTAAATCTTTGTTTATTTAAGTTAGGACTGGGTGGCATAGTGAATCAGTGTCTGCTCACAGCTGCAGGAACCACACAATTACATATCACAGGGTTAAATGACTGAATAAGAAACAACATCAAAAAATGAATTCTGGTGTATATTAACTGGCCATGAAATGGATATAATCCAGAACGTGTGATGTGATACCTGACAGAACAGCAGGAAATCGTTTTTATTTTCATGTGAGGCTGACATGCAAAAGCACACAGGTCAAGCATGATTACATGGAGATACAATATGTCAGAAATAAAAATGAAAACAAAAGCATATTAATAAAGTGTACAAATGAAAACCAAAAGTTGTAGCTTAACACCACTTTGTAGCCAAATGTTTTTGAAAGTGGAAAATAGGCTCCCTTTTACCAGCTGCCATGTTCAATAATGCTGAAATACAAAGAAGGTAAAATTGTGGAGTGTCAGGAAACACTTCATCATCTAATAATAAATAACAATGACACTTACTTTACTGAAAAAAATATGTTTTCTGTATGTAAAATAGTTCAAGAAAATTAGTTACAAATGAAGAAATTCTGTATTTTTTTGTGGAGCAGCTCACCACATACCCATTGTTCTGTCCATATCTGATTAATGGTAATTACTGGAGTGAGTCAGACGTGAAGACTGAACCAACAACCTTGCTCTCTAACTGTCCAGGCCATCACTGCCTAAGATGTCTTGGATGGAGTCTGTATTGATGCTGTTAGATCAAAGATTCAATGCTATATTCAGCACTTAGTACAAAAGGCAACATCTCATTTGAAGCTGTTGGATGACTTTATGATAAACCGTTGTCAAAACATTACTGAAAAAGGCAAAAAACAAAATCCATCACACTACCATGTGCAAGGAGAGATATCAGCTGCTTACATTCATATCTTTCAATGTTATCTAGTTCAGATACTCAATTTTTTACCATATTTATAATGGTATGATTTGATCTAAACACATTGCAATGTGCCATCTATCCATCCATTATTTGTAGTACTTACCCTGTGTATTGCATTCAATTTACCTACATACCAAAGCTGTAGGAAGTTGAAATACATTTTGCAAACTTTTGAATTTCCTGTCTTATAGTCTATATTTTCTAACCATATAGTATTTTCTTGAGGACTGTGGTACATTAATATGCTGTTCCAAAAAAGAAAGGCCAGTATGTTTAATTTCCTTAGGTTTGTCAAATAATTTCTTGGCTTGAAGATATGAGCACCAAGCCTGGAAATATCCAATATCTTTTCCATTGTAGGAGGTGGCTATAAAACATGAGACCTTCCTGGAGCCAGTGAGAGATGGAACTTCAATGTTTAATTTACATTGATGGTACAGAAAAATGAGCTTTGTATAAAACAAGTCTTCAGCCCAAAACGCAGTAATCATTTTTTTCCATTTGAACAGATGCACAGGTGAGCTATATCACTCTGCAATATATTTGTTTAGGAGTTTTAAAAACTCAGCCCTGGAATACCTCTGTTGGGTTTTATTGCATCCAATTTATTCCTGACATCAAAAGAATGACTGGTTTAATTACACTTGGTCCTTAGTTAGAAATAACTGAACTGTATGGAATATGATTTGCAACAGCAAAAACAACATATTTTAAATAGGTCTCTTTACATGGTTATATAATCCAAAGCACTGAACAAACGACTTAAAACAATCATGAAATAAAACTCACAAAAAAAATAAAAACATCACACATCAAATGTCTAGACAAATGTGCATGACTGCAGTCAGAAGAAATAACAAAGTCCAGCTCTGCAATCTCAGTATAACTCAACTGTTCTTTCCGTGACCCATACTAACAGTTGGAAAGTAGTTTAAACAATGGCGGTAAATACACACAGAAGACTTTTACACCAATGATGAATAAATTACATTCCCAATTTTAAGATTTTCCCAGCTTAAATTACAATATCTCCAGCCTCTTGATTATGGTTTCCAGGTAGACACCCTACAATTAACACTTGTTTCTGTCCACTGCTAATTGACTCTTTAAAGCTTTCATTTTCTGGAAATAAGAAAACGACAAATATAGACAACATCCAAATTAAGATGAAGTACAACGTGAAGAACAGATTGACAGTTAATCAAAGACAGGGAGAGCCAGCAATATCAATTTCTCAGTTAATAAAACTGCCTTTCTTGTCTAACCCATTCTTTAAAGAGTGAGGGTAGAAATTAGCCACCTAATGAGAAATGTTAATATAACACGAAAATAATCATCCATAGGGATGCTCCAAGCTTGAAAGGTAACACACAAATCCATCAGCTGCAGCTGAAACATCGATCATTTTCTCTTACAATGCCATTATATGTGGCTCAATTCCAACATCAGGTAATGAAAGACACTGCATAACCACCTATTACTGCTAAGTGTTAATTCAGGACTCTGAAAACCCCTTCCCAAAATAAATATCTGTTTTTAATACTCTATATTTCTTTACTTATATCTTGGGTGCCTTTGGTTTTCTCAGTAGTCTCTTCTAGAGTCCATATTTGCTCCTGTGTGGATGTCAGATGGATTAGCATGAAACTGGACAACAAAGTCACTTTGTGATCTTCAACTTCAACATTTTTTTTTCTAGGAAAGGGCATGTAAACTGGTTTGGTGGGAGGCACTGGCTGAGAGGTGACATGCTGTGAATGAAACAAAGTTGCACATCTAATTAAGGAAATCAGATAGCAATGAAGTATACAGTCACATGTACAGAATACAGCAAAATTCGTTTTTGCAGATAATAATTAACATGCAGAATGTCACCACTTTCCTGCACTTTGGATACTGAGTTTAACTACCTGACCTTGAAATGTCTGTCTTTCTTACCTGAAAAATCTTGGCACACAGTTTACACTAATATTTTTTCAGTATATTGGTGCAAATATATATCGAAACATATATAGTTAAACACATTGTGAAAAATGACTATTTGTATCTATGCTGCATACAGTATAATTATGTATATTGTCACAGCTGAAATAATCAAAAGCCTAGCACCCACTAATGAAAAGGGGAGTCAATTATACAGTAACTTGTCTATAATAGTGCACAGATATACTATACTTATGTATGCATATATGGTAAGTACTGAGTAATTACAAATTAAGTATAATGGAATATTAAATATCAAAAGTAAGCAAAGAAAGAAGAAAAATTTTAATTAACCAGAATGTGTTAGTTGCTATGCTAGGCATTAGATGATAAAGAAAAAAAATGAAAAAGCAAGGAACAAAAACTTAAATGAAAATACTCTCAGTGGATGAAATTAGGAGTAAAATTTGCAATTGAAATAAAATGTATGTAGACATAAAAATATTCAGGTGATATTAAAATAAAATTCTACGACTTAAGAGGTTTGATGGTCTGAGCTAATTTGAGAATTTGAATTTGATTACAAAAAATTAAAAGATAAGGCCTGCCAATATGGCAGTGATGGCCCATGAACCCCTGGGCACCCATGGGACAGAAATCAATTGTCAACATCATCTCCATTTAGGCTCTCCATTTAGGGAGAATATGTTTCATTTTTCAAAATAACTTTAAAATCTTTGCATTGAATATCAATGCTGTGTCTTAATAATGAATGTCCCGGTGTATGATATACAAACATATTACATATTATTGACGTCTCTTTTGTGATATCTACACACACAAGATACATACATCAGAGGAGCATCAATTTGCAAGGTCTGGGTTGATATGGATAACACTGGTCTATAAAAAAAATGCTTTTTTCACTCCTGTCAAAAAGTTTTATGTGTTCTTTATAGATTGGAGGGTTCTGAATCGAAATCTGATAACAGAATTGCTCTGTCACATCCAGTGTTTCAGAGATGAATATTTAAAATGCAAAACTCTGAAGGTATTTCACATTGGAATGACCAACAGATGTCTGCTAACATAGATTCATTCCACTTTCCACTATAACATCTTTCCACCTGAGTGATGTTCTGATGAATCCTCTCTCCATGTTCTTGGGGCAAAATCCCAATGAGAGTGTAGAAAATGGATTTTTATAAATATGTTGCCTACAATTGCTAAGCAGGAGGAGAGAAGCTCCTCAACTAGTTCCTCGTAGTTTTCTGCCTATGTATTCCCAAGAATATTGCGGCACAAGCTTTTTACTTTTCTTCAATAAAGGAAGGGTATCGTGGCCTCTAGGGACTGTTACAACACCCCAGACCCCAGACACAACTACATGCACAACAGTCCAGGTACAATTAAAGATGTTTAATAGCAGTAATACCTTCTTATAACAGTCTCTGTCCCACTCCCTTGCCCACATCTGACTCCGATTCCGGCTGAGCCTTAAACCCCTGAGTCGAGCGGAGGGCTTGCTTTTAAACCCAGACCCTAGGAGTACTTACAGTGCTCAATGCACTACCTCTGGGAAGCACTTCTGTGTCAGACATGACTCCAATGGTACTTGTGCTGTTAGTATTCTACAGCTTCACCTGGCTGCCCCCCCAAAACCTGGCAGGGGAGATCCATGGGACCACAACTCCCATGCTCCCCCGCAGCTGTCCACACTAGGGCCCTCCAGACAGAATGCTGCCACCTGGTGTACAGGGGGACGCTCTGTCCATAGTAAGCAGTCCACTCACTGTCCCTGCATCCCTGGTACACCAGCCCAGTCAGTGTGTCTGTTGCTGGGATGCCAGCCCTGGTGTAGCTGCTGCTGCAGCATCTTCTTGTGCCCGTGTTCTGGCATGGAAGGGGAATATCTCCAAACCTTAGTGGTCCTTCTTTGCCCATGGCTTCCTGGCTAGGTAAGTGAGCAGGACCCATCCCGGCAGGGAAGCTCGTGGTTCCCTAACCGTGTGTATCACTTTACTGTTTGCTTACCTGTTATCTGGTCAAGACAATGGATGGATCAATTTGACCACGCATATTTCTGTAAAAAAACATCTAAACTACAAATACCTCTGTTCTGGACAATAAAAATGCATCTTTCTAACTTCTAAATATACATTCCTGACTAATTTGAAGGAATAAGAGAGAGAAAAAAAACTGAGAGCAAACACTTAGTTTTGGACTGTTTCTACTTCAACTAACATTAAAAATGAGGAAGGGTGCCATTTTTCAGCTCAAAGTAATATTGTGAGCATACAAAATACTAACACCAAAAAAACAAAGGCGTTGTTTATATTTTTTTAAAATAAAGAATTTTTTACAAGACAGTGTTTTTCCCTGAATCCGATATCTTGTGGAAATGGTTTATGGTTGAAAAATGCCAATTTCAGAAATTAATTCAGCACACCTAAATCTAAAAGTACACCAATTGTTTTGTGTGGAAGGATTTTAGTACAGACCAGTGTAGTCAGTCTTTCATGTGTCATACCATATGCCGGTAGTTTTAATGCAAATTACAACCATTTCTATTGAAACTGACTACTTAAATGAGCACAGAATGTTTAAATATGAGTAAACATTTTGTTTTTTAAACTTTTGTGACTTAGAGCTGCATTTACCTGTAAAGAGCTGTGCATCTGTAACTACGGCTGAATTCGAGAAAAGAATCCTTTCATTCCAGATTTCTTGGTGATGACCTCTGCTATCCTGAGAAGTTTTGGAGAATCAGTTTTTGGAGGGATCAAATATTTTGACCCTTTAGCTGCCACTTTGCTTTTTTCATCTTTATTCAGCATCTTTCTAAGAAATAAAATACAATGAACTGAATGATATGTTAAAGGGGAAACAGAAAATAACACATAACACTTCGTTATTTGTCTTTTGTTCTGATTTTAGTGTCATCTACTAGCATTTCTAAAAAGGTACATTTCTTTATTGAAAATGATATAAATCATCTTCTAAAATGTTCTGAACAAAGGCATCCATCCATCATGTTTCTAAAGCTAAAATTTCTATGTGTAGTTGGTGCTAATCACAGTAACATCAAGAACAAGGGTAGACAACAATCCCAGACAGGGTTCCAGTTCATTGCAGGACACACTTGCACTTGCGGTTTGTAATTGCTGGTTAACGCAACACAAGAAAGTGAGAAGAAGTGAGAAAAAAGCAGAGCACCCTGAGAAAATTCACATTGTCATGTGACGAATATGCAAACCCCTAAACCCAGGCTAAAAATCAATCCCAGGTCAGAGGTGTTGTGAAATAGAAACCCTATTCACTATACTATACAACACATCATATGACATTTTTAACTAATTACACTGGTACAGAGTATTTAGAACGTTAGTACAATCTAGATGAGCACAGGCCTATTCAACCCAGCAAAGCTCACCAGTCTTATCCATTTAATTCTTACAAAATAGCATCAAGTCAAGTTTTGAAAATCCCAAAGGTTCTAGTGTCTAGTAGCTTAATTCACGTGTCTATGTTTCTCTGTGTGAAGAAAAACTTTCTAATGTTTGTGCAAATTGCACCATTAACAAGTTCTTGTTCAACTCATTTTTAAATAACAGTCTTGATTCCCAGGGTCAGTCTGTTTCTTATCCTGTTCAAAATGCAGGCAATCACTGAAGTATTGTGGCATCATAGAAATAAAACATAAAAGTAAAATGGCGGTACAAATGTATTTTTGTGTACTATACAAAAATTATCCTCAATTACACCTTTTTGTACTTTAGAGACACAAGTCTGCTGTCCCAGAAGTATTAGGAGAATGGCAATACACATTTCATATATTCAGAAAAAAAATACTTAAGTGAATGCATTAAAATAAACTATATATAGTTAACATATACTGTATAATAAAAATAAAGTTAAATGAGCCTGGTTTTGAATCCCTAGTGGCCTCACTGCATGTATGGATTTTTCTATTTTTCTATTGCTACTCCAGATTTCCAGCTACTCCCATATCATATTTGCATCCAGCCCTCCAAAGTATGTCCTCCAACTTACAGGGAAAACGTGGGGGTCAACAGCACGGTTGGCACTCCAGTCACTGTCAAAAACCTCACACTGTTCAAGTGTGGTACTGAGATGTCACCCATTGCATGGTTGCTTTCGGATCCCAATCCAGGTGGTTCGTGGTGTGGTGGGTAAGGCAACACAATATCAGCGCATGCTCCCAACCAACCACATCATAAAGATGTGTATTAGACTAAATGATGGCCCCAAACTGGTCCAGTGTGGGTGTGTGCATAAGTGTGAACTGGTATGAACTGTCACCCTCTAGGACTGGTTTCCGCTTTGCACAAAATGTTTTTAGGATGGGCTCCTGCATTGACAACTCTGAAGTAAATTAAGCAGGTTAGAAAACTGGATGAATGCATGGACAAAAGAGCAAACAGAGAGGCATATCAGCTAT
Source organism: Polypterus bichir lapradei (assembly GCA_026402145.1). NCBI lineage: Eukaryota > Metazoa > Chordata > Cladistia > Polypteriformes > Polypteridae > Polypterus > Polypterus bichir. Next base: position 55,506,970 of record JANRMT010062806.1, read on the forward strand.
CATTAATAACCATAACAACTAAGTCATTGCTTAGCATTCATACTTGCACTAGCAAAAGGAATTCTGCTTATACTAACTTGGCCTTTTTGCGTAGCAGCTTCTGTGACTCTGGGTAATGAATTAATATTTCATTTAAGTCTTTTTTGTCCAAGATGAAGAGATTGGCAAATCCATGGGCCACCACATTAGCTGTTCGCCTGTTTCCACCTCCAACAGCAAGCAAGCTGTAACAGAGTTGCAAATTTTAAAGAAACCAAATCATGAAACAGCACAGCTTTACAAAAATATTTAGTGATTCACAAAAATACACCCAAGGTCCACTTGGAAACTCTGGAGATCCTTGTGGGCTGGTTAATACTGATATTATGGAGTCTTATATAAAGAAGGGAGCAGGTTAAAAGTGTCAAATAAAAAGAAGAGTGAGACCAACTTCAAAACTACCCACCAGCCATTCAGGAAATGCTACTGTATTTTAGGGGGGAAAATACAGTAATTCAGGTAACTGTGGCAAAGAATAAATGATGACGATAACATATTGGGTTATAAATTTCTTACTGTACATTTCTGACATTCCTGTAGCCATTGTTTTTTTCTCACTGTGTAGATAAGAAGGGTAGAATGTCTTTAAAACAATTGTTTGTTTGTGTATGCATTTGTATTAATTCTTTCATAGCAAGATGTCTTCACTAAGTTCTTTGTAATATATTAATTTTTGTTAGTAATTTGAAATGCTAAATGCAAAGAAAATATTAGCATAGGCCAGAAAATTACAATTAAAGATCACCTCACAAAGGTAAGCATTTCTACTTACTTATTTTGATTTGGGTATACAGGCCATGAAAACATGTCAATGCAGCTTCTTTCTTATATCAGTCATTATGATCACTCAATGATCACTTTCATTTACTTGAGTCTCACCCTAGACCTCTGGTTACCCACACACCAATAAAACCCAAATTTCGTGTTACTTTTTAGGGACTTGTAGAGTTCAGTTGCTATATTAAATTATGTATACTTATATGTGGGAATGGCAAGCAGTATATGTTGGGCTGTTTGGTTTAATCTGATTAAATGTGTGACTGCAAAAGCAAGGAAAATTCCAAGAAAAAATGTGGTGATAAAGTTCCTTCCATAATTAGGTTAGATGCTTAGTTCTAGGAGTTTGCATGTTCTCCCCGTGTTTGCATGGGTTTCCTCCGGGTGCTCCGATTTCCTCCCACAGTCCAAAGACATGCAGGTTATTGGTGCATTGGCGACCTTAATTGTCCCTAGTGTGTGTGTGTGTGTGTCCTGCAGTGGTCTGGCGCCCTGCCCGGGATTTGTTCCTGCCCTTGTGCTCCAGCAGACCCCTGTGACCCTGTGTTAGGATATAGAGGGTTGGATATTAACTGACTTCTTAGTTCTGGATTGCAACATCTTCTATCCAAGGCTTTTTAATTGATACAAGTACTTCTTTTTTGTTTGCAGTGTCTCCTGAATAGAAAACACCATTTTGGGATTCCGTAGCTAGGATATGAAGTGCCATTGCTGGAGCTGTTGTTCCAGGAAGTCACATATGAAGACGTTACTAACGTGACGCTTAAAAAGCTGATGTTGATAGAAGTGGCACCCAAGAATGCTTATCAGTCTCAGTTCAAAGATTCATGGCTGAAATTTGTGGCAAAGTTCCCTTTGCCAGTTACTGACTCGAAAAGTGAAATGGAATCAGTTATTTACATTTTAAAAGTGCAATTAATTTAGAATGACATGTAGAATTATGCTTTTCCCTTGAAATTTTAGCTATGTGTTGATCAATGTTAAAAAGGCCAGTACAGTTTTGTACTCTAATGCAGTAACATGAAAAGATTTGAGAGCATAAATAGTTTTTGAGCATGTCATATAAAAATGCAGACTATTTTGCAAATGACATGTAACTGAGAGTTCTTAGCTCAAGGGACACTTACAGTACATTCCCCGATGTAGAGAATTCTGTTTTAGCTTTCTGTTTACCATTAAGCATTCTGTTTAGTGCGTAAAGTTGTCTCTGAGCACAATCCCTACAGAACTACTCCCTGTTCACTTTTCTGACCGGTACTGTAGTGCTCCAGACAATCATATTTATTCTAGAACAAACTACAGAGCACCCACCTGATTTCCCCAAAGACAGATCCAGCCCGCAGTGTTACAAAGACAGTCTTTCCCTCTGGACCACCCAATACTTGCACTTCCCCTGCCTTGATGATATACATTTCTCTTCCAATTTCTCCCTGTAAAACAACAGCAGAAAATAATCTTTTTTTTTTCTTTTAATAAAAGTGACATTAATCTTTAAAATCTTTCTGTTTACAGGATCCTTCTTAACATCAGACTCTATCTTACTATATTATGATATTCAATGTTTGTTTTGGCTGGTACATTTACAGATTCAGTGTTCTGAGTGTAGAGATTATATGCTCAGTCATTAGAGTTGTGTGGAGTTTGAGAATGGTGTTATATTTTTGCTTTGCGTCAGTAACCTCAGATCCTTCTTATTATCAGAGACTGTCTTATTACATTTACCATATTGTAGAACTGCTCTGTGTTTGCAAGTGCCAACTCAATGGTTTATTGCTCATTTAATTGTTCTTTTTGATAGTTCACTCTCATTAGAAGGCCTGCTTGCTTTAGCCACATTAGAATAGCAGTTGTGTGATTGAGGCAGGCTCCACTGCAGCTGGAATTGAAGCTGCTCAATTAAATATTGACGGCTTGCTCATACTGTGGACGACTCACTGCGATGTCATCCCCAGCTGATGCAAGAGTTGGCACCATTAAACTATTCCCTTTCTATGTATAGAGAGTAATGTAAAGACTGTTTGCCACAAGTATATAGTGATGAAACACCTCACCAGTGGTTTTGATTAACATTAGCAATACAAGCAGTGACTATAAAGCACCTTTTTGCAAACATAGTCCCCTGGTAGGTACACTACAGACTTCAGTCTCTTCAGCATGTCATAAATCATTTGAAGATCACAGCCCTGAAAAGGAAAAGATAATCAAATGATGCAAATCATTTAAGGATATATCAAAGATATATAAGTTATTACCAAAACCCACCTGAAAGAGTGGCACCTTGCTGACAATACTGTAATTAACATCCACTGCAATATCCAGTCTCATCTTGTCAGGCAATTGTATAAGTAGTTCCTGTTCATCTGAATGGAATCCATATTAAGTTAAGGATTTATTGTTGCATTAAATCTAATTAATCACAGTTGTAATTGGATAATTGAAAGACATTCATTTGCAGATACAGATTCATTCACTACCCTAGTGAAACTAGAAATTCTTTTGGAAAATGCACTATAGATTTATTTGTTTTATATGAAATTAGCATATTAGGTTCAATTAATTCTTCGTACTGCAGTGGTCTGGCACCCTACCCGGGGTTTTTTCCTGCCTTGTGCCCTGTGTTGGCTGGGATTGGCTCCAGCAGACCCTCGTGACCCTGTGTTAGGATATAGCAGGTTGGAAGATGACTGACTGACTGACTAATTCTTCATATTAGTGAAGTTTAGAACATTACTGCATTGTCTGAGACAAGTATTGCTTAATACTGAACAGTTATTAAGACCACAATTAAGTGATATTTGGACTCCTATATGTCATTGCTCCATCCTGAATGCTGTGAGAGGTACATTTACAGTGATTCAGACTATGGAGCCTGAGATGAATGATTCTGTGTGTGCTTATAGGAGTGTAGAGGTGTTTGGTGGAATAAAGTCCAAGGTAAGTGGCTGATGGCTTTTAGGTGAGACAGCAAGAGGAGACTAGTGCTGTAATTTGTTTATAAATGATAAAAACTGAAAGAATGTCTGTTTTCAGACAAGACATTGACTAAGTCAACTTTCTAATTATTGCCTTCAATTAACATAATTAACAAAGGAACAGACTGCTAATCTCTCACTTGGAGGGTCTGGGCTTAAATTGCATAACTCTGTTAGGTTTAATGAATCTCAGAGTGTAGTACACCATAAACAAACAAATAAAAAAACTGCACATGACTGCACTTTGTGATAATGTGTCCTTATATGGGGATTCAAAAACTGGAGATTTACATTCACTGCTATCATCTAATCATTTAATATTTGCTGCTGAAGTTTTCATAGACATTAGGAAAATAAAAGAAGATACAGTAGACTAAAATGACATGCTATAAAACAATACTGGAAAAGTAAAAAATAAAATTATGTTTTAAATCAAAAATAACATTAAATATCTACTTTACAAGATTTACTTTTTGTAGTTATCAACTTATAATGGGTAGTCATGACAAATATTCTTAACTAATAGTATTCTGTAACTAGCACTTATTATAATTAATTAAAAAACTTCTGCTGTTGTGACTGTAAAATATATTATAGTTAATGAGAAGGTCTACATACATATTGATAAGGAATTCTGAGAGTAATGCAGTATGGTCCAAATTCTATTGGATTGGTGACACCAGTGGAGCTGTCCCACACTCTTCATTACTCTGTAAGTACCATCATCATTGCCAATTTAAACACCAGCTATGAACAACTCAAATATTTCATTATGAATACTTTTACCTGACAAGAACATTTGAGAAACACATTTCATCTACTTGAGTTCTGACAGAAAACCTCCTTACCCAACATGCCTTGGGACTCCCATGTATATTCATACCAGGTTTTAACCCGATTCTGAACATCTCTGGGAATTTTATAATTGTTCATGTAGTTGATAGTAGTGTCCATGCAGGATCTGTAATAGTTTTTGCCAGCAGTTGCAGCCCCAATCACATCCCTCATCTAATCATTAAAACAACAAACAAAGGAAAACATTGAACATTCTTAACTGCTTGGCAGAATAGACCACACAAAGGAAACGGTGGGCTGAGTACCTGTCCTATCATGATAGAGAAGGCAAAGACCCCACTGAAATAGTTTAGAAGCTGGAAGACAATCTCAAAGAGTGTTTCAGGATCAGGCAGTCCTCCAATGGTGATCAGAGTTTTCACAGCAAAGTAGTAGCAATGAATATAGCTGGAATTAAAAAAACAAAACAATCATAATAGATTATTATAGCCTCATCATTTGGTGATCCATTCGGAGCTACTTCCTCCCTTGGACCCATATAGGCTCTTGCCCCTGCAACACTGAGTTAGATTAGTACATTTGATAATGGGTGGATGGGTCTCATCAGTATTGATTTAACATTAAAACTAAATAACAAATTACTTGGCATTGAGCTATCATTGCAGCAAATGTGTAATTTAACATGGATAAAATCAGGCTTATAAGTGAAAAGTTCTCTCAGCTATCCTGGTTTGTCATTAGAGGAGTCAATTTGTAAATGATCAAGACTTACATTTAAGGTGACTGATGTGCTGCCATCGAATAATTTTGCATTATTGTTGCCTGAATATCTTTGATATCTAGCTATTTGTAGTTTAATGGTTTATGTCTTGATTTCTAAGTTCTGTTATCCACCAGGTAACCAGAGTGTATGCCAGATTTCATATACTCAATGTACATTATACATATCTGATTGTATAAAATAGTGCACGGTAAACAGATTTTAACGACTTGTAATGACTGATTAATGGTTGAAAAAAGATGAATAATAATAATAGAGTGAGAGAAGATAGCTTAGTTGATTGCTTGTGTCATCATTATAGAACAACTGTAATCTCATGTTGTACCCATGGCTAAAACTACTTTCATGGACTAATAGAGGGGGTGCTGAGAGAAATGAATCTACACAGCATACAAAGACAGTAAGTTTGGACTGAATTCAGAGAACACAGCAGTAAAACAAATTTGATGTCAGCAGGTAGGAATCAAGTTAGAGTATAGCAATGCAGAATGATGACCAAATTGAAAAGATAGGAGAACGTCACTATTTCAGAAACTAGCAAGACTGAACTCACAGTGAAATGATAGAAGGTTAAAGACGCACTTCCTTCTAAACTGGTGATTAGACAACAGAAGAGCACCACTTAATATCAGAGGCAGCATCAAAGTTGCAGTAGGGTTTTGAGATGATATCTGAAAATAGGCATGACTTATCATTACTGAGTATGTGGGAGTTACAGAGCCTGCTTATAGTTTGACAGATTTGTTTCTGTCAGACAGAGGTAGCCTGGATGCTGCCTCCTGTAGTTTTGAACCACATTGTTGATGGTGTCTATCAGTGTTCTTAGGTTTCTACATATGAAGTTCAATGTACACTTGGTAAGCTGTTAATATGCAAAACAAAGTTTGTTTCTCTGTGTGGTCTGAAACTTCTCATTTGGCTAATGTTGTCTGAATTAAAATGTGCTTCCCTGAAAGAGATTATGCAGCATACCAGAAACAGGGAGACAAGACTAATTATATTAGAAATCCAAAAATAGCGGAAATAAGCATGTCTCCAGATCTGAATCTTCTAGATTTTTGAAACTACAGTATATGTCAGGGTGAAACATGTTCTGGCAGTATCCAGTATAAGGCAGGAACTAACCCTGAGGTGCCATTGCAGAACACGGTCACACATAGGCAGAGGCTCCCTGACTCCTGACCAGATTAGAGTGCCTAGTTGATGAAACAAACACATCTTTGGAGAGTCAAAGGAAAAATCGATATATTTGGAGAAATGTCCGTGCAAACTCCATTCTCAATCACTGCAAATTATTCAGATATTTTTTTTTCTAATTCTTGATCGGCCTCAATCCAATTAACAGTCAATGGGTGGCTAAAGCAAAACCCATTAGCATCAAGTCTAAGGCAGGACACAAACCAGAATTAGCCTCCAGAGCTCATATATTCACAAACAGGCATAACTTTTATACATGTTTTTGGAATATGTGATAAAGATCCACTAAGGCAAGGGGAAAGCATTCAAATTCCTCATGGACTACAGATGTGCAAGAGATTTAAATCTAAGGTGCTTAATCTGGAGGTAGCAGTGCTAAACACTGTGCCACTAGGTCACCATCTTCAGATATTTGTTACATCCAGTCTTTAAATTAGAGCTGATTGTCTAAATATTCTTTTTGTTTTCCTTTTTCATGAATGAATAAGCACCAGTTTTGTATAAAATGGCGGTACAGGTTTATAATGTTTCACATGACTACACTTGTACTGCTCATCTTAGGTCAAATCACTTATTTCTGAAAATGCATATCTTTTGTGATGACAGGATACTGGTGTGAATGATTTACTATTAATAGGAAATTTCCTGCTTTAGAATAACCTTTTTGAATTTGGTGACCTAGCTACAACAGAGGACATTAAAATCATAACATTATCAAAACACAAAATCCAATTCAGGGTCAAAGGGGACAACAATATGTTTCGATGTATTTGAATTTAAATTAATATAATAGTGAAACATGTGGTAATTTTTAGAGTAAGATGAAGTGTTGTTAAAATTCAGAATCCACATATCAAAGATTCTTTTGAAATAAATAGAAGTATGTCAGATCAAACTTAATTCAGAGCTGAAACTGGCAAAAGGCAAAACAAAAACACATAAGCAGATTCAGTAAATGGGTGGATGAACAGAAAATGTCCCAAAGAGAATTTTTAATACAGGGGCTCAGACCACTGTGTGAAAGGATTGTAGACTTAAAATGAGAGCAGTATATACATTTATAGTGTCTGTCAGCCAACAAATAAGGACAATTCATTAGTCTCTTGCAGTATCATCATATCATACCTGTTTCCGAACCCAGAGTACACCCACTTCGTTGATCCAATCCCTTCATAGTCGGATGCCCAGTAATAAAGGCAGGAATTGCAGTGTAGAGAGTACAATAAATATCCTGTTGTCCTGATGACTCTGAAATACAGGGATAAGAAAATCATTCAGCTGAAGTGAACGTTTTATCCACTGCAACTTGAAAAAAATTAGCTGGATAGTTCAGTAGGCTGTAGAATTTTTGTACACCAGCTTTAAGATCAGCTTTAATCTCTCAAGGAAAATGAAACCTGGAAACATTTTGGGAATACTGCCCACCACTCCTTTTTCCAGCCTTTTGCTTGTTGGGCATCTGATACTGTTCAGAGATCAAATGTTATTCTGTTTTCTCAAACCCTGCTTAATGTTAAATATCATGTGTATCAATCTTTTAGCGTATCATTAGATTGAGAATTAAAACAGAAGATTAAAGTAATCACTGGGATACTGTATCAACTCCCCATTAGAGCCAAATGTACCCAATGTAAGATTTACTTTCACAACCTAGATACGAAGTTACCAAAACTGTATTTATGCCAGCACAAGGCTACTATATGGGGTGGTTAGGAAACAGATACACAGCATGGAGTGTACTTGACAGAGACAATGTGAGGTTGAAGAATTAAAACACCCTTCAGACTGAAAATGAAGTTCAGGATTTATTTGCTTTATGTTGCTAATGTGTCACAGAGCACACAACCCCAAGGAAGGGAGAACTCACAAAGACTCCAAATCACCCATTAATAATTTAATGATCCCACCTATTCCACTGTAGGGTCACAGAGAAACATAACCTACCCCAGCACCAACCAAAATGGGATGGCATGCAATTCCATTTTAAGGCCCACTCACACATACAACTGCATCAGGCCAGTTTAGAGTAGCAAATTAACCTGACACGTTGTCTTTGGGAAGTGGGAAAAAACTGGAGTGCCCCCACAGAAAAAAAACACCTCGAAAGAGCATGTGGTAAATGTGCAAACTCCACTCAGTGTCCAGGCCAACAGTGAGGCAGTAATACTACCCACTGTTTTACCGTGCTTGCCTTTAAAATTTCCAATAATATACATAAATTCTTCTTTTACAAATATAGACTGATTGACAAACTATTTAAATCTAGCACTGTATGGCATTTTTCAATTTTCTACCTTGCCTCTATGAGTTTTGTAAACTACTTTTGTGTGGCTAATTGTCTGGGCGCCATCCCAAAGATGTGTAGGTCAGGCTGACATTAAATTGGAGTGATGTGACAAAGTGTGGGTGTGTGCATTAATGTACCCTGTGATGCCTCCCATCCAGTTCTTATCTTGTGCTTGAAGCTGCTAGGATAGGCTACTGCTCCCCATAAACCTACAATGACAAAGAACAGCTTTGGAATATAGGTGGATGGATAGTAAATATTGGCTGGCATATTACACATACATATCCGCCCAAATTTAGTTAAAGTAAAGTAGGATACATTCAGAATTATTCTTATACCATAGTATAAAATCAGGTGGAAAGACCATTACCAATATTCACTGTTAGATTAAACAGAGCCTTTCAAGTGTTTGATGTCCATTGTTTTTTAATGTAGCAATTCCTGTATGGGATACAAGTCCTAACCTAATCCACAATGAATGGTCAGCACACCAATGTACGTCATCCTGATATCCATCCATCCATTATCCAACCCAGGTCACGGGGGTCTGCTGGAGCCAATCCCAGCCAACACAGGGCACAAGGCAGGAAACAAGCCCTGGGCAGGGCGCCAGCCCACCACAGGGCGCACACACACACACCAGGGACAATTTAGAATCGCCAATGCGCCTAACCTGCATGTCTTTGGAAGGAAACAGGAGTACCTGGAGGAAACCCACGCAGACACAGGGAGAACATGCAAACTCCACACTTGGAGGACCCAGGAAGCGAACCCAGGTCTCCTCACTGCGAGGCAGCAGCTCCACCACTGTGCCACCATGTAGCCCCGTCCTGATACACAGTACACGTATTCTATTGACAAAACAAACTGACTTTCACTAGGCGTTGCTTGGAGAAAAATAACACATTCACTCAAAAGGTTTCAAGTGCTATGAAACAGCAAAAATACCTTGTGCTTTATAAACTAACTTAAAATGAAAGTGTTAGTTTTTTCATGTACTTACTGTAACAATGAGTAAACCAACAAATACTACCAGATGTTGTTCATAGATTTTCACAAATGTGTTTAAGCCTTTTAATGTTGGAATGATTTAAGAACATTTATGTTAGTCTTTTGAAATTGAAACCCCTAATAATAATAATAATAATACATTTTATTTGGAGCGCCTTTCAAAAAACTCAAGGTCACTGTACAATCAGGTTAAAAAAAATGAAAACATTCAATGACTAGAAAATTTAAAACCCAAATAAAACATCAGATAAAACACCAATAACAGTTACAGTGAATAAGCAATTTTGAACAAATTCTTCTTCTTCTTCTTCTTCTTCTTCTTATTATTATTATTACTTTTCTTTGTTACTTATTCATTAATATTCTCATACATCCATCTGTTATCCAACCCGCTATATCCTAACACAGGATCATGGGGATCTGCTGGAGTCAATCCCAGCCAGCACAGGGTGCAAGGCAGGAAACAAACCCCGGGCAGGGTGCCAGCCCACTGCAGGGCTTAATATTCTCACCTAGTCTTATTTGTTTTTCCTTTTCTTGTAACTTTCTCTTTGACATCATGTAAAGCACTTTGAGCCAAATTCTTTGTGTGAAAGTGTACTATAAATATAAATGTTATGTTTGTCACGTGATATTCAACTTTATTTAGTGTTAAAGCTGCTGTATGTCATGTCACATTATCATGCATGGGTTTTTACATATTGCAGTTTCAGGAGAGCATGTGGTCTAACTTCATGATAAACAGGACTATAAATATGACAGTGGGAACTGTAATAATTAAATTCACCATAGAGGCCATGAAATACAGAATTTGAAATGGTACTTAAAAGTATTTTAGAGAGAGACAGAGAGAGGTTGATGTCTTGATTGTAGATATGATCCAGAGTAATCAGGAGCAAGTCAGAGCAAAATTAAGTACAAGACTACTGACACAATAAACATAACTATACTGTATATTCTCAATTTCAGGCTAATATAATGAAGTGCATAGCATCATCCCAACTATGAGTTAGGATGTCCAAGGGCCTAGTCGCAGCATGCTTATCTTCAACTGGTACAAGACTACATTAGCATGAGATAGTAGAACATGACTTTGCAATAAAATACTAGTTGGTCACTGAAAATCTTATTAAAGTCATAAGTTTCTATGTATATGTACTAAACAATATGAATTGTACTGTTGGTGATTTCTGAGCTTTACAACCGAGTAGCTAAGTCTTCAAATGTTCTACAAATTGCTCCCATGTGTCAGGTGAAATATGTATGCATTTTTTTGAAATATGAGAAAATTGTACAAATTACTTCTTATTATAGTTAATTCAAACATTATTCAGTTATTCAATCCCAAATTTTCTAAATTTCCTCATATGACAAACTTTCACTGTCATATATCCAAGGGGATTTATTATGACAGTGTTTCTGGGGGCACACTGTGGCTGCAGGTTTTTGTTCCAACCAGCTTCTGTTTTTAATCGGACTCCTGGGTTAATTAAGTGTTATTTCCCAAGTTCTGCATGGGAACAATATAAAAATTAGAAAACTAGATTTGGTAAAAATAAAAACATATATATATATATACAGGTATATATATTAAAATGTACCAAGCAGTTATATGGGAAAGGTGTGTTTTTTTCTTTTTAACAATATTTTCATCTTGATTTTCATTTTACTTTTCTTGGTGTTCTAATTGTTTAATTGATCCATTATTTACTAATTAGTGGGTCTGATGCTAAAGTAGTTGCAGCCTTTGATTATTCAGTGTTGTTTGCCAGCGTGTCTGCTCTGCTCATTTTTAATTGCGATTAATAAGATACAACGAAGGGAGAAAACTGCACATAGAAAGGGCAAAATATAATGAAATCAACAAAAGAGAGTTAAGCATTTAAATCTATAGCAAAAGCAGAAATATTTCTAAATGTCTTATAAATGTAAAACTCATGTTGCTGTGCTTTTCTGAATGCAGAATAAAAATAAAATAATACCAGCTAATTAAATGAGAATGTCACTGATTAGGAACCTGGTTGGAACAAAAACCTGCAGCCACGGTGGGCCCCAAGGACCGAGGTTGGGAAACACTGTATTATGAGACAAGCATACATGGTGTCATCTGCTTTTTTCCAGGTTTCTATGACCTTGTACCTTAAAAAGCGTGAAAATACATTTTAAATATAAATCAAGGCTTCCTCACAGGCATACAATGCTTACCTGTAAATGTATGCTTTGCTAAGTATTGCTTCTAGCCGGTCATTAAACTCAAAGAAGGCCATATACTGTGGAAAATTGGAAAATATACATTAAATATTTCAGAAAGGAAGATGAACAACAATCATGAAAAAAATAATCTTTTGGCTCTTTATAAACATTGACATACTAAACTGCTTGTTAATGTAATAAATTAAAAAGCACTTTTCACTTATCCCCACAAATATACAAAGTGGCCAAGCCACAATGGGGGCAAGTCAGAACCCATCAGTCACTCCATTTTTGTGTCTCCGAGCAAGTCATACAGATTTCAGTGTGCCCTTTGCAAACATACATAAACAGTTATACAGTATTGTGCATTTGTAATCTGCCAGTTATTTGCCATTTACTTCACCAAAGTAAATGTGTTACTCATCGATAAGTGCAACAGAGACAGACATTTATTATTATCAGGGGCACAATTAGCTTGTCAATATGCTTCTTGTGAACAAATAAAAAAAGTTGTCTTATAATGGCTTACAGTAAGCTGATGATGATATGCATATTGTAACAATATAAAAGTAGAATTAATTAGATTTTGATTATTTTTGTATCGATTCACCGCTAGTTAATTTCTTTGTTCTCCTTATAGCAATGGGAAGTGAAACACAAATCAGGCTTGATGAACTTGTCTCATCATCCTCTTTAATAAAACCCTTGTGTGCGTCCAGGTGTCCGTGTGTGTGTGTCTTCTGGTGAAGTGCGCATGCGCGGGGCCACACAGCACGTGTTCAGTCTCTTCCTGTGCAGAGAGAGAGACAGATACACACACAGGCGCACATGAGTCACGCACACACACAGGCACGCGCGAGTCACACACACGCACACACACGCGCGCGTCACACACACACACACAGGCGCGCGGTGTCCGTGTGTGTCTTCTGGAGAAGTGCGCATGCGCGGGACCACACAGCACGTGTTCAGTCTCTTCCTGTGCATTCCCTGCACAGAGAGAGAGACAGAGACACACATAGGTGCGCGCGAGTCACACACACACACACACAGGCGCGCGCGAGTCACACACACACACAGGCGCGCGCGAGTCACACACACAGGTGCACGCGCATCACACACACACATACAGACGCGCATCACACACACACACACACAGGCGTGTGCGCGTCACACACACACATACACACACGCACTCACACACACAGGCACGCGCGACAGACAGACACACACACAGACACAGAGGCACGCGCTTAAAAGACACACACGCGAGAGACACACACACGCAGGCCCGCAAGAGAGACACACACACACATAGGCGCGCGCGTGCATTGTTGCAATGTTACTTTTCTTGGTTGTTTATTAAATTACAGATTTTTCAAATGTTCATTTTTTCCCCTGTGCTTAAAACTCATTAAAAAAAGAGTTTTTAGTGAGCGGGTCATAAGGCTATAGCGCAAATTCTTGCAGTGTTAGTTTTCTGTTGTTCAAGGTTTTCTTAGTGTTATTAAATGTTTTTACATTTAGTTTACTATTACGCTGTGCTTTCTATGGTATAGTTAACTATATTTGTGCTTAAAAACTTAAAAAAATATATATTTACATACAGTTCATACAGTCTGGAACGGATTAATTGTAATTACATACAATCCTATGGGGGAAATTACTTCGGTTCACGACCAAATCGGGTTACAACCAGAGTTTTGGAACGAATTATGGTCGTGAACCGAGGTTCCACTGTATTACTGTCAGACAAAATTACAGGCATTTTACGGAAATACAAACCAGTATTATTGAGAGAGAAAATTAAAGGCACACAATACAGTGACACATATTACAGCCACATACAAGGTCCCTTGCCATTTAATATAGACTGCTCATACAAATGTTTATGCACTACTGTTCTAGCGCCCGTTATTTTAACGGGCTTAATGTCTAGTTTCATATAAATTTCCATGTTTGAAAAACAAATGTGGATTTTTTTTCATTTCAATTTTCTTTTATTTTACATTAGACAGTGTTACAGATGCTTCTGATCATATTGAATGCCTAAAAATTAAGCAGAAAGCAGACTTCAGATAAAGGACAGTTTATCAACCTCATGTGTGTATACTGTAGAGTATTAGTAAACACTTGTCTTCAAGAAACAGAATGTTGAGTAAACTTATTGGTTTGGTCTTTCTGTGTAAATGCCATAACACTTGAAATCATACAAAATGGTTTGTAATTAGTACCTTGTAGGTGATGTTTGTTGATGCATAGTATAAATATAGACAGATTTCTTCCTAAGCTACCATCTATATTTTATGTCTTTTTCTTTTTTTTCCTAGGAAAACAGATCCACTTAGTTCACTCCTAATCTTAAATAGACACTGTAAAATCTTGAATAAATTGGAGCTAAGAAAATCAAAACTGGCAACCAGATTAACATTAAAAATGTTATATTTTTAAATGCATACAATTTTTTTATTTGCCTGTCACTGATGGGTAGTGTTTATTAGCACAGCTGAAGCGAACAAAATAAACCACTTAACTGGGTCAAGAAAAGGAAGATTCCTTTAGTCTTGGAAACTACAAATGTGTTTATTCAAAATTAGCAAAGTTCTGCAACTTTTAGTTTGCTTCATAGGACAGTTCTGGCAATAATGTGACACATTCTCAAATAATTCCACAAGCCAAATTTCTTGCAAAAATAGAGAAAAAATTATATTACAAAGAAAAGAAAAGTTCTTTCTTAAAGAAATTTCTGTTTAAGGCTTATTTATCTTGTTTCATTTCTCTCTAAGTTTGGTCATTTGATGGGCGACAGGTGATGCCTCAGCACCACACCAGTTCTGATCCCCAACAGGCCTGACCCCTTTGGCTCTCTGATGGTTTTGACTCTTCCAGGGATGAGGTGCCTTCAGTATACTGTGTCTCTTCGGAGAATCCTTGGGTACTGTTGGCTTGGCTTTGTGTTAAATGAGCAGTTGCTCACGGAGTCCCTGCATTGTGAGGGAGCGTCAGTTACGGCACTATGGCCATTTTGCTGATTCCCTGAGGGTGATCTGGCTCACAAGATGCTTATTGTTGAGGACCCGAGTGGCTGGACCTGGCTGTGGCAGATAGAGGGTCATTTACGGCGGGTGGAACTGGGTCGCGTGTCTGCTTAGGGGGTTGCTAACCAGGATCCTGAGCTGCTTCGTCATGTGGTTGTAAGTATGACATGACTTGACTGTCTCGCGGGACGTGAAAGTGTCTCTCTGTCTCCCTTCAAAAGATCTCTCTTCAAAAGATCACGTCTCGTTGCAGGAAAAAAAAGTCTTGTCTCCTCCCAAGATTTTTTTTTATAATAGAGAGATATGCATATGTGTTTTGTTCTGTATTTAAGGAGCTCTAACAGTTTGAAAACACATAATTCCTTTTGATGGTCCTTCTTATACAGTGTGGTTTGTGGATTGTATAAGCACAGGGGTTAGTATAGAAAGCATGAAGAAATTTTAAAAAAGATGACAATTGTGAGTTTCCTCCCACAGTCCAAAGAAATGCAGGTTAGGTGCATTGGCGATCCTAAATTGTCCCTAGTGTGGGCTTGGTGTGTGGATGTATGTGTGTCTGTGTCCTGTGGTGGGCTGGTGCCCTGCCCAGCATTTGTTCCTGCCTTGCGCCCTGTGCTGGCTATGACTGGCTCCAGCAGACCCCCATGACCCTGTGTTAGGATATAGTAGGTTGGAAAATGACTGACTGACAATTGTGGATTTTCAGTCCTTTTCTAAAACTGGAAAATAAATAGACAGTTCTACTGTAGTTTTGATAAAGAGGTTGTTACAAACAGATCCAGTGGCCATCACCATACATCAAGTGGGTGCTGACAGCAGACACCTAATGGTGCATATGGAGTTACTGTTGTCGAGAGCTGTTGTGCACAAGGCCTGATCTCCCAGTGGCTCACATTTACTTGTTTGTAGTATTTGTTAAAGTTTGCAGTTGCTTTTGTTACATTTAGACAAATATAGACTTTCCTGTGCCAGAACATGCTTAATAATGTTATAGTTCAGTTCCTGAGAACCCACATAAACATCACAAGCTCACCTGAAATAAATGTTTCACTCATGCTTTAACTTACTTTCAATAATCGCGGTGTTCGCAGAAGAGGGTTATATCCAAGTTTGAAGTACAGCAAATCCAGTGGGATGAGAGATATCAAATCCATCTGAAATGCAGAACAACACTGGCTCATAAATAATTTGGAATGACAATTAGACTTTTAAAACAAACTAATTTCATTGCATTTTGTTTATTTGTTATGCCTAAACAGCTACTGTATGTACTGCACACAGCTACAATAATTTCAATTAAGTGTTAGCAAAGTATAGCACCTGCAAAAAGGAATGAAATTTCTCTCACCTTAAATTTTAAGGATTTCATATAATTTTCTTTCATGTCCTTCTTGTCAGTCTAAAAAACAACAAGAACAACTTATATAAACTTTACAAGATGCATTTTTGAATCTGAGCTAAGAGTTTTAATTGAAAGTACAAATCAAGCCTCTTTTGTTTTTTTATAGCATTTTCTAGCAGGATGGCTTTTTATACATTAATGAGAACAGTGTTTTAAGTACAGAAGAGGCAGCTGTTTGTTCAGAGATTTTATAAAAATTTCCAGGTGTGTGTATTGTATTGTATTAGAGGTCAGCTCTGAGCCAACTCTGGACAAAAGAACATTTGGTTTTAGGTGGTGGAACATTAGTAAGAGTGTTTCAGGTCTAGTCTGTAACAAAGTCTGCTTAGAAGGTTAATGCAAAAATATTTTTATGTATTTTTGAAGACATATACAGTAAATAGCATTTCTTCTTCATACACACTCCTATCCCAGCTAAAGAGATTGGGCCATGGTCATAGCCCTGATGTTCCATGTCAAACTCTTGAAATGACATGTGATTATTTTTATGAGGTGAGTACATGACAACTAAGGATACATAGTTTGTAAAATTCAATGAATGTTAACAAATATATTATGTTTAGGAGACACCGTTATTCAAGGGGACTTACAAGATCAGAGAATGCTACATTTGCTCTCATTTTTTACAATGGGGGGCCAGGCAGGTCAAGTAAAGTACTTACTGTCACACATTGAATCAAAGGAGGGGATAGAATTGGCAAGTTTTTGGTTTAAAGCCCAGCAGCCCCCTATTCTTTAAGCCATAACATCTGACATGTGTTGTTAGAGACGATGCACCAGAAATACTTGAGTTTATTACTTTTCTAATGCTCAGTCTTATTGCTTTTCTTATTCATCTTTAAATTGTAACTTTGTCAAAATGAAACAAACATCGAATTATGATATTTTGCAAAAAAAAAAAAAGAATAACAAGGGAATGATTGAATAGGAATTAAAAAGCAAGACTGCTTTGCTTAAACAATGTAATTATAAAGTAGTAAATTATATTGCAGTGTTCTGCACAAAATCAGTAATTATTAAATAAAAGCATAAAATGTGTTATGCTGATGGTTGTATTAATGCTTTTATAATGTCTTTCTATAATTTTTATTATGTGGAGATTATTATAATTCCTAACTGAACAGCTTGCAAATTTTATTATGTGTTAGTATGCTGTGTGTCCTTAACATTTTGTCATTCTGAATGATCTTTGAGAGAAGACTGTAGGAGATATAGAATGGCATTCAGCAGCTCCAACAGCATACATTTTATTCCTATTTGTGAATTTATTTGTTCATCTTTTTTCAGAAAGATATGTTGCATGTCAGTTTATTAAACCATGCTATTCATCATAAAAACAGAGACTCTTTACATACCCAGACAGTTGGAACTAAAACATTTTTGTCTATAGTGTTTTACATAAAAATGCCTATATGAGAGTTGCATATTGGTGCAGTTGTTAGCACCGCTGCCATATAGATCTAGCATTTTGGATTAAAATCTTACACCTAATTATTTTCGTGTGGAGTTTGTATGTTCTTGTTGTGTCTGCATGTTTTTATCTGAATGGTGTGTTTATCTTTTCACATCCCAAAGACATGTACTGTATATTATTTAGAGTTTGGATTATAAACAGGCCTCATGTAGATGCACGTGTGACTGGGCTCTATGATGGGCTGATTCTTGCCTTGTGGGTAACATTACTGGTACAAACTCCAGTCCGTATAGCCATGAAATTGAATAAATAGGTTTGAGAAGGTTATGGTTGTATTTATTTAGCTTGTAGGTTGTAAGATCATTGGGTTTGCATAAAGAGTCATACCATGTCATACACGCAAATTTTAGGAGTGTGGAACATTTGTAAGCATAGAGAAACAAATAGGGAACACTGAGGGATTGACATATTGGTATCCAGTAGCTCTTTCAGTTAATACCATCATGAAAAGGTTATCAGTTTCCAAAAACCATTGTCATCCCGTTTTTCATAAGAAACTGCCACACATCCAATGCTGTGTGGATGGGAGCATTGTTGTGATGCAGAAGCCACTTGCCTGATCGCCACAATCAGGCGATCATAATCGGGTCGTTTTCTCTGCACTGCATCACGCAGTCACTTGAGCACTTTAAGGACTCTACTTGGTCAAATGATGCAGACAGCAGTCTAATACACGCATCATTTAAAGCAGTTTGTTCTAGCAGATGTTATAGTGAGTGTCATTTAGGGTCAAGTATATAAAGGTCAGCTCCATACTGTTTCTTGTATCTGAGACTAGATTACTTTACTTGTGTTGCGCATTGCTTTAGATCTTTTGGCTCCTTTTCCAGATTTCTTGCTTTACATTTTTCATTTTGCTTTTTGGTTTCTGTATTAGGCTTTAATAAAAGATAGGACTCACATTTGGTTACAAACTTCACTTGGTTTCTGACTCAGGTTTTAACTCCCAACAATCCATTTTCCAACCCGCTGAATCCAAACACAGGGTCATGGGGGTCTGTTGGAGCCAATCCCAGCCAACACATGGCACAAACCAATCCTGGGCAGGGTGCCAACCCATCGCAGGAGGCACACAAACACACCAAGCACACACTAGGGCCAATTTAGAATTGCCAATCCACCTAACCTGCATGTCTTTGGACTGTGGGAGGAAACCGGAGCACCCAGAGGAAACCCACGCAGACATGGGGAGAACATGCAAACTCCATGCAGGGAGGACCCGGGAAGCGAACCCGGGTCCCCTAACTGCGAGGCAGCAGCACTACCACTGCGCCACTGTGCCGCCCTATCTCCCAACCTTTAATCAAAATCAAAAAAAATTTCTGCCTTTCTCTACAGCACCTCCTGGCGGCACTCATAGACCCCAAAAGGGCTGCACCAAACTCCAACTCCAATGAAGCCCTGCGGGAGTCCTAGGCACTACTGCAACCCAGGGGGTTGCCATATAGTGCTGCGGGGGAGGTAACGCTCTGCATATATGCCTTCTTTTAAATATTACAGTATAGTTTTGTTTTACTGAAATGTTTGTTTAAGTATCAAATTATAAAACGTGTGTAATGCGCATCACAGATTACACTTTGGGGTGACAGAAAATAAAAATTAATGAAAGGGAAAACATAATCCAAGACATATAGAAGAATTACAGACAAGAGTGGAGAAAATGCTAGATCAAGTGTAAAAATTAGTTTTCATTTACAGCTAGTTAAATGACAGAGAGATTAATTACTTTAGAATAGTGGAAGATTTAGAGTCATCTAAAAGAATAAAAGGATATGAAAATAATGAGAACAATAAGAAGAAATTAAATTCATCCAGGAAGTTTTCAAATGGACCAAGCTGGCACAGATACTCACAATAATATCCCCACCACGTACAAATTGCAGTCGTGCTTGGAAGATGAGTATATCAATGATATATATGAAGTCACACAGGAAGTCCACAGCTAGCCAAAGGTGGATGTTATCTGGTGTCTGGTAGGGAAAGGCCCACCTTACAGGAATTAACCAAAGGTTCCAGTTCCAGGCCATTGCAACAAAGAAAAGCCATAGGATGTAAATAAGATCTGTGATGGAAAAAACATCAATATAAAAAACTAAATAAAAAATAAAAACAGATTAAACCCATGTGTGAGTCAATTTGCGATAATTAAAATGTGTAAATCTAAAAAAATGTCAACTTACTACCTTCATATTTTCATTATTTTTTTCTTGGTGAGCTCCAGTGCCACAAATAGAACTGTTAAGATACAGCCAGGATATATTCCCTGCATTATATTAATTTTCTTTTTAACTATTGTGAAATTTTTTGAAGTTTTATTAATTTTATTGTAATCCATACAAATCAATCAAGTTTTTACAAAAATAAAAATTGAGTTAAGGACAAATCGATCCCCACCCCTGAGAGAGAGAGCAAGGCAAACGGCGTGAAATTTAAGGCTTGTAAACATACCTAAATTAATAAATTTGATAAGCCAATAGAGATGAATGCAGAAGACAAAGAAATACAGAAATAATTGCTTCCTCTGTGCTTTAAGAGCTTATTTTAAAATATTACTGATTAGATCCTGCCATGTTTTGAAAAAAGTCTGTATGGATCCTCTAAGTATTTGATTTTTTCCAATTTCAAATTGTATAAAACATCGGTTTCCCACTGACTTAAAAGAGGAGAGTTTGGGTTCTTCCAGTTTAGCAGAATAAGTCTGCATGCCAAAAGTGTAGTAAATGCAATCACAGTTTGTTTGTCCTTCTCCACTTTAAACACATCTGGAAGAACCCCAAACACAGCTGTTAATGGGTTAGGAGGGATTGTGAGACCAAGGCTGTCTGAAAGGTAGTTTAAAATTTTGGTCTAGAATGATGTTAATTTGGTGCAGGCCCAGAACATGTGACCTAGTGAGGCTGGGACTTGATTGCAGCGTTCGCAGGTTGGATCATGCCCTGGAAACATTTTGGAGAGTTTTAGACAAGACAGATGTGCTCTATATATAATTTTGAGTTGTATAATTGTATGCTTTGCGCATATGGATTTTTTAAAATATATTTTCTGCTAATAGTGTTTGTATTTATTTATTGTTTAGAATCTATGCTCTGTGCCTTCATTCCTTCTGTTTTACGAGTGGAACCCCAGGAGATAGAGGCACCCTGGCTTCACTGTTGCTCAGACTTCTCTCTGCTTTTATATTGAGGTAAGAAAGAGGATTCCAACAGTGTTTAATTTATCTTTTTAGAGTTTATTGTGAGTATTGATTTTCTTCATTTTGCTGGTTCTCATTTTTACTTTTATCCTTAGATTTTACTTATTTGATTC
Source organism: Polypterus bichir lapradei (assembly GCA_026402145.1). NCBI lineage: Eukaryota > Metazoa > Chordata > Cladistia > Polypteriformes > Polypteridae > Polypterus > Polypterus bichir. The sequence goes on from JANRMT010062806.1 coordinate 55,528,242, forward strand.
TATTTCATATTTGTTTGCCTTGAGTTTTCTTTTTAGGAGTGTTCTTGTCTCTGTTATTTCACCTTTTTGGTGTTTTTTTTGTTATTGTTTTCAAAACAATCCTCAAATTATAAAGGCTGTTGTTGAAATTAGTCTCATCTATACAGTTCTTCTCCTCAGGGGATCATTTTTGTATAGTTTGGGACCATTTAAAGTATAGTTCTGAACTTTTAGAACCAGGGCTATGTGTACATGTACAGCCCAAAGCCTGTCTGTGGTAGCTGGTGCCTGGCTGACTTGGGAGAGGCAATGCTTGGGCAGGATGGTGAGAGTCCCAGTCTGCCCTGTGGAACATTTCAGGCCTCATTCCCTTCCACCATGTTTGCATCTCCAATTTATAACAGGAGCAAGCCTGCAGAGAAGAATAGATACCCTCAAGGTCCAGAGTCCAATTAGCCACTAATGCTGACAGTGTTCTTCTTTGGCTCTGCTGGCATCTGAGATGTGCTTCTACGTTCATGTCCTGGTATCCCAGTGAGAACGTGCTGCCTGAATGAAGCAAATCCAATTACAGTTACTGCCTCTGGTGGGATGCTGTCCATTGGCATTAACGGCTGCTTTAAGCCCCCTTTAGCATCCTGGGGACACATACTATCATAGCTCGTCATGCAAAAGTGTGCATCAACTTCACTGCAACCCAGCATCATGGGCAAGGCCACATCATAACATGGCTTTTTATAATTTGACATGTGTCTGCTACCATTCTAATGTGAAGGTCCAGCTTTAACAGGCCCTTTATTTCAAACTCTAAATAAAAGTCAAATATTAAAGGATGACTGCAAATTTCTCAAAAATGGCTTTTACTAACAACTATTGTATTTTTGTATGTTCCATTATTGTGTCCATAAGAATTACTTATGAATACTTTAAAATCACTTCATTTTTTGGCCAGTGCCTCAAGACTCACTGGAGCAAAGGCAACCTCCACATATGATTTGATTTGTCTTGATACCTAATTTAGCTTTTTGGAGTTTTCCTCCTAATTTTGAATCCCTAAACCTCCAAAAAAAATCCCTTTTTATTTTTTGGACGATATTTTGTGAGGAAATTACACCCTTATGATAAAGAACAAACTAATAGGTGTCATCAGCAAAAATGGTCAGAAAAGCTTAAACTTGTGTGTGACACATCAAATGACCCAAGGGATTCATCCCTTAATGGCATATAAAGGGTCAAACTTACTTCTTTTCACAAAATGCTGAAAAAAAGTGGGGATCAGTAATATAGGCATGTGGAGTGTTGTTTTAAGCTATTTCGAGGTTGCTAATCACAAACATGGTAATATTTTTATTATATGATTCTTTCCAAGTGGTCCTAGCTCTCATGGAACCATTCCCAGAAGGTTAAAATGACAAATTTCAAACATAAGCATGTGGGGTGTTAGTTTAGTGATGAACTTTGGGTACGTACTGTATTTCTTTTCTTGGTGTATCAGAAAACAGTCAGCTTACTGGTAAGAGGGTCAATGCTGTCTGGGAAGCGCCAATTCTTCACTCGCCTCATCCAGGGCATAGTCTTGAACTTGCAGCAGAGCATTTCACAATAATGCTCATCCTCATCTTGTGCTTCCCCTGTTGTCTGCTGCTTCTGTTCCTCTGGCTTTGGAGGAGGAGGGGGAGGTGGGGCCGGTGCTGCTGAGGCAGCTTTTGTTGGAGCTGTGAACAGATGTTAGCAGATTTACACAAGTGACAAACCATCTAAATCAGGGTAGGAACCCTCCTTAAGGAGAGGATTCATGGCAGTGATGTACAATGTATTAGCTAAATGCTGCTTGAAACATTTAGGCATATATTTTTAAATTATATCCACTTGTGCAATTAGTGTTAAGAATTGTATTAAGTTAAAACTTTAAATTCCATTTCAGGAAGAGTATAAAATAAAATGTTTGAAATACATGCAGCATATCTATATGCTAGGGTCAGTTATTTTTTCAACAGCACAAAAACAAGTAGATATTTTATAGTTTCACAGTGTACTATTTTGGTGATGATTTAATCCAAAGTAATTTACAAATCACATGTACACTGAGACAAACAAATGGCAAACTTCACAATCACAAAGGCAAAGACTTTGCAAAGCACATTCCATCAAGATATATTTAATATAAATAAATATATCTGCAATTTCCTTTGAGATTAATAAAGTGTTTATCTTAAAGTACATTTTTGGATGCATGTTGTAGAAACAAAAAAATCACATCAAATACGTCAGCTCAAAAGGAGAACTGACTCATTATGTATGAAAAGCCTTAAGCAACAACCTGGGAAGAAACTGTACAAAAATATCTACTCACATGCGGAGGGGCTCTCATCTTCTGAGGATGTGTCAGGGTCTATTAGTTTTTCTTTCACTTTTTCTGTCCTGTCTTTGAACAGCCTGACAAGCTCCTGTAGGCGCTCAGTAACGATTGCACTAGATTGGCTGGTCACAGACGGTGGTCTGTCTTTATCCCTACAAATTAACATTCAGGTTTAAAGGTGACAGAGATCAGGATTATGCATATTATTCATATATTTGTTTTTTAAAATGAAAAATAAGGCACTGATTTAGGTGGATAAGTAGATATGTTAGAAATGGGCAAATACAATATGTAATGTAACTGATACAGGTTTTGCCCTTAACTGCTGCTATTCCTTCCATGGGAGGGTTGTGGGCGAGCGAAGCAAGCAGGGGGCAAAGCCCCCTAGTTAGATATATAATAACAAATAGGTACTTGGAGGAAAAAATCCCACCACATAAATATAATACAAAGTAGTGAATGGAGACAATCACAATTTGACTTCATATTATTTTAGACATAACAGGAAAATGGGAATTAACAGACTATGGTGAGCTGCCTGGCCTTGTCACAGCTACACTTTTTTATGCTTTTATATTAATAAGAGAATACTTTTAAAATAAGAAATACTTGTTGATAGGCTATCTGGAAAATAAGCCTTTCATTTCACATAATAATGGAAGATAAATTCTGATTATTTCCATAATACCTATGTAGACACTATAAAAATATCTCTTGAACAAGTAACACATCTTAAGAAGAGTAAGGAGTTTACTTGGAAATGTAAAGAAAAGCTACTTTGTGATCCACACACCAAAAAATATTCAACTTAAAAAGTTTTTGTTGCTCAGTGTCACTGCTTCACTCCTTCATTGTCCCGAGCTCCTTTCCTAGCCCAATCACTGAGATGCCTTCACATTCCCTCAATATTGTATGGGTTTTCTTTGAGCACTTCAGTTTCCTCCTATATCATATAGTTGGTATTGTTATTTGATTAGTATCAGTGTGGCTGTGTGTCCTGTGATGGACTATCATCAGATTCAGGGTTGATTTCTGCCTAGAGATTGCATAATCAAATTCATAAAATGGATCTGATTTGCTTTCAAATATCAGACTCTTTATGGCTATAGATTAATGTGATGCAACCACATAGAAAAGTGATCTAGTTGTGGCACTTGGTTGAAAGGTGGATGGTAGGTGGCAGGTGGTTTGCATCAGTGTTTCAGTTAAGGGAGAGCATCTGGCTGTTTAGGATGGGATATTTTTAAAATGTACTTTTTTTTTTCGTTAACATAACCCATTTTCTCTGTTGTGCTTGTTTCAAACACCAAAGTAACCTGTGCCTCACTGACCATTGCATATGAGAGTAAATAAGATGAATGCATGCTGCCAGGGTTGCAGGAAGACAGTGTCTTAGTGGACAATGCTGGGCACAAATCAGAGACCCTATATGAGACACCAGTCCACTTATACTTGGCTAGTGTATGCTTCCCACCTTTGGAGTGTGGGAAAAATCTGGATTACCTGAAGAAGAGTCGATCAGAAGTGGTGAGAACATGGAAATGACACAAAGACAGTGACTTAGCTCATTGGAGTTGTGTGGCTGCATTGGTAACTAGTGCACCGTTCATTATTAGTATAGAATAATACTTAATAACTAAAAAAAAGCAAACTGTGTTGTATATTTTATTATTAAATAGACAATCTCTCTTGAATCATATAAATTAGTGCATGCCATTAAGTAAATGTTTAAGACACTCACCCATCATCAGCTACAGGGCTTAACTGAGTAGGTGTATCATGTTGTATGGTCTCATCAGTTTTGCTTTCTCCTTGGGAATGCACCTTCTTCCTGTTTAAAGAGAATATTAGCCTTTAAATACAGTCAGGAATCCTATCTAAATAGCTTGCCAATAGCTCATTTAACATCTGTCTGTCCATCTACTGTCTTTACTGGCTTAATTTTGATTAGATCTCTGACAGCCAGAGCAAATATTTTTGATTAATTATTGTTAGCACTAATTATTCATCTGGGATGACCTTAAGATGAATGGTACAGTTTGAAAAAATATCACTATAACCTATCATCTACTGGTTTTCCTAAAACTGCTTATTTTAATTCAGTGTCTTAGGGATCTGGAGGCTATAATGGTAGCATCAGGAACAAGGTAGAAATCTTGAACAGGCAGTCAGTCCTTTACAAGTCACACTATCACACATGCTGACAGGCTGCCACTGTGCCTCTAGCTATTATTATTTTTTGGAAAGTTAGCCAGGTCTAAAATACTCAAAATAAAACCGGTTATATTCTAAGCTTTATAAAAGCTACTTATGGGCAACAAACACAGGAAGATACTCAAGACAGGATACAGTGTGCTGTAAGCATAAGCAAAGCTTGGCTGTTTTAACTTAAAAATTCTTACTCTTTGTCTGGGGATGAGCTGCTTTTCCAAAAATAAAATGAAAAAAAAAATTTAACATAAGAAGAGAAAACAAATTGTCACATTTTTCTATACAGTATGCACATTAAATTAATTATTTAGGTGTGTTCACTTATAATGTGAAAAGCGCCTACTGCTATAGCCATATGTGTCTGTCTGTCTGCACATAAAACAACAGTGAACTGGTTTCGTTAAAATCTGGCACACCTATTCTTCAAGGAAATTTGTCTGGACAGTTCAGTTTTCATTCAGATATCTTGAATACAGCTCACTGTAACCATTTTAACATTTCAAAATTTCTATGTAAAAAAAATTATGCATTTAAGAAGTCATCTATCTTACAATTGAAAAACATCCCATGAGACATCAACTATGAATTAGTTTCCTGTGTCAATTTTATCTTCAGAACAAAAAAAAAAGTTTATTTTAATTCTTTTAATTCAAAGGTCACTCCTTGTAGCAAAATCCACACAATAAATTAATTACTTTCCACGATTTTAATAACCATTTAAAGAATGTGGCTTTATCATACAGAGGTTTTTACAGAGGTGATAGTTGGTTATTCCAAGCCTATGCACAGATGAATGTGTGTTTTCATTTATTCCAGTTTAACATGACAGTATCTTCCTTTGTGATCTCACCTTCGAGCAACCATTGGAACTTTTGGCACAGTCAATGTCTTGCTTTTGCAAGGTGAAGTTGAGGTGATGGCATGGGGGATTTGGTCACATTCTTGGACCCCAGTGGAATCTACCTTGGAATTGACATCTTCTACGTTTACAGCAGGGTGAGGGCTCACTTTAGAAGTTCCTAAGATAAAAATAGATGTATCATCATCAAGATGCATGTTTTTTTGATAATACCACATTTTTCTAACACTTGTCACAATTTTATGGACAAGATTTTTATTTATAACTAACAAGAAGACACTTAGTGGTACACTACAAAATGTAAATGCGTATGAAATCATTCTATCCAGAATTTTGCTTTATCTCTACTTTAGGAACTGTCAGCCTCTCACAGCACATTATTGGTCCACCACCAGGCTCCATCCTAATGCCATTGTATAAATGTTTGACAGCCACTACTGCTATCAATAGCTGCTGTAGAAAGGCCCCATCTTAATGAACAGAAAGGAGAAAGTTGATAATACTGAAGAGGAACCATCCAACTCCCTAAATCAGGACTCATTTAGGCACAATGCTGATGTCAATTCCAAATTAACACCAGAACAGAAACACGAAAAGACATCTGGAAAGTTTTAAACATTTGTAGTCCTTTCCAGTGTTATTTTTATTTTATGTTTTTTTTAAAAAAACAGAATTAATCACACATTCAGTATTTCAGCACACAACAGAAGAATCTGTCACAGAACAAAATTTACACAAAAAAAACCACAACATGAGACAGTAACACATGTTTACGGCACATCAAGTTACAGCACAGCACAAGATATGAAAAACAGTCCAGGATAATCTTCACCTCGGGGCCGACTGGAGAAGCTGGGCCTCACCCCGCCTGGCATCTGGCTTTAAAAGGGTAGCAGGCAGCCAACGGAAGGGTGATAACTAAAGACGCTGAGGATTTCTAGTGTGCTGCTGGCAGCTGAGAGCTTAAAGCTGTGGGGATGCTAGGAGGATTCATGCACTAGATGATCTAACTTCAGGTCTGGGTTTGGATTAAGCATAATGAAGGCAGCTCAGGCACTTTGGAATGTGGGGTCTGGGGAGAGTCATGAGGCAACGCTTCAGTTTGGAGCAGCTCAAAAATGATGACACTAAAAATGAGAAAACAGGAAAATTTACAGTAGTGTAGGTCTTTACAGTAAAACTAAAAACCTAAGAAACGAATGATGAACCTTCAATGCTTGGCTGCTAAATAGATTCATGTTCTGTTGTACCTTTTAAGAATTATTTTGAATTCATAATTACTCAAGTACTACTTTTCAGATACTTACTACACGGAAAATTGTACATTTATTAATATTATTATTATTATTATTATTAGACAGTTGCATTTTCCTGTTTAATGGTTGTCCAGTTTAATGTTTTTCTTTAATGACAACACGTTACTACTCTTCCCACATTATTCCAAAGTTGTTCCCAGAAACAGTAGATCAGTTTTTGAACAAATATAAATTTTTATAATATTAGAAAACCTATAGCTTAAGTGACTTACTCTGATTCATCCAGGAAGTTTCTGAAAGAGAACGTACAACCTAGAGGTTTTTAATTCCAATATGCTAGTCTTCCATTAGCCTGTATGACTTTTGGCACTCTTTGAAGCCCATGATGTGCTTTGTGTGATATAAGAATGCTTAATAGGAATGCTTCATTATGTTGAAAATTGTAAGAAAGTCAAAGTTGTTTGACATCTGCCTCTCATTCATCTAATTTGGCAGACACTGATCAGATCCAAAACTTAAACTTTATAGGGCCCTGAATGAAGTGTCAGCGCTCTGTATTAGGCTTAATATTTCCCTGTTTTTCCTAACCTTTAAAGTTTAAATCAAAGTTCTTGATAGTAGTATTTTCAAATTCATCATTTAACTAAAGTCAATAGCAGGTTTCTATCAGTAGAAATATTTCTTTTCTAAATGTTCTGATACTAAATGTTCTGACTTCCTATACTAATTGATCATTTTATTTTAAATGAGTATAAACACAATGTATGTTGTTCAGTCTATACATAATCCAGGAGAATTTTATGCCTATAACTGATGTATAATTGAACTCTTTACACTTTGTAAGTGCCATGGAGGAAGGATACGCATTATGGCTGGGATGGAGGATGATTTCTTGCCCAGCATGGAGGCTGTAATGGAAAGATGATGTGATTTGAGACTTAACCCGGTCAGGGTGCATTACAATCTTCATCCCAACTAGGAAAGAAATTTAATAGATGGATTGAGTGAACCTGGATTTGGGAGCAGTTCATTCCACCACACAGCAGGTGGCAGTGTTCTTCTGGGCTGAACCCAATTAGGACCGTAGGGTGGCATGGGAATTGGAACCACGAAAACACTGCATTTGGGATCCTTAAGTGCCACTAGAGGGCGCTGTATGGGGAGGACTGCCCAGGTTTCCACATGACCCAGAAGAGCTTTGGTTAATCTGTGCCATGTCACTGGAAGCAGTACTTGCTTCAGTTTGAAAGAAGTCCACAGGGTCTTCTTGTGTTGTCAGAGTTGGGAGGCAGTGGGTGACACTCAATTAGAGGAAGGAAGGAGAGAAGAAATTTTGGCTGATTCTTGATTGGGAATGTGTTGGTAACAAATAAAAATCCTTTTGTTTGGACGCAGAGTACTGTTCGGTGACACTGTGTTTGTGGTTTGGGGCTCAGTGGCACCTTCTTGTGTTAACAAGTTTTTTTTAAATAAGGCATTATAATGCAATCTCATGCACTATATAAACTATGATGCTTTGTTTTAGGGTGAGATGCAAGAATGCAATCTGATGTGTTGTCAGTGAATTAGCTGACAATGTTAGTGAAACTGTGGAGTGAAAACACAGTGAAAACAATCATTTTATTGAAAAACCACATAGATTAAATAATTTTTGACTGAAGATTCATGTACACACTGTATTGTTGGTAAACCCTGTGAATTTACATGTTGTATGGGCTGTACAGTGTGTAAAGGCTCCTAACTTCATAAAAGCTCAATGATTTATACCTAATATTCAGTCTTTCAAGTGTGGCATCTGAACAGGATGCAGTGCTATGTGCTCTGTTTGGTACCAACAAGTGAACAACACTGACAGAATGAACTTGAATGAGCCAATGATTGAGAAGTTAAGGAGAACACAATGATTGACACTATACTATATAGCTATCTGTACAAACAAATCGTAAACTGTCTTATGAACTACTGTATCATGTGAAAATACATTAATGCATTCTGCACTAAACAAATATTATATATAGTATTTTATATAACTGCTAGAATTTGTCTCTTCTTGTACTTGTCACTGTTTTTTTAATCTTAGATATACTGTATATACTCGGCATTGCCCATGTTGAAATTTTTTGACAGAAAAGTAATTTTTAGTGAATTTTTCAAAAAAATTGTTTAATACAAATAAAGCATTTATTTCTTTTGGCTTTTTGTTTTTCATTAGCTGTCTACATTGGGTAAATGTGAGTTTTTAGTGTTTAAGATTAATATATCCTAATCCTTTCTATGATATTCTGGATTGAATGTATTTTTGATTTTCATGATTTGGTTATAGCAACATGTTTGAATGTTATATTATAATGGCATTTATTGTTATGCATTTACTGTATCTGGAAATTGATACAAGTTTTACAGTTTGTGTACTATCTATAATCATTAAAAATAAGACTTACACAACATCAGGAAAATGGTTATTCATCTCTGTGCAGTCTGTGGTGGGCAGGCATGCTGTTCAGGGTTTGTTCCTTACTTTGAGCCCTGTGCTTGCTGGGACATGCTCCAGCAGACCCCTGCGTCCCTGTTTGGGACACAACGGTATCGAGAATGACTGATTTCTGTACAGTGTAGTTTTAGGAGCTTGTGATATGTTTGTAAATTACTTGTGAATAGCAGTGCTACATTGTGTCATATTAAGCATTAATTAAGGATTCACAAGCCATATTCTGAATCTGAACTATGTATGCAACATTGCGAGACATACTGTCATCAATATAAACGTGAAAGAAATCATATTAGTATGTCACATTGAACAGAGATAACAAAACACTTTACTTATACTTGTAAACATAATGACCAAAAGAAGCCTTTTTAAGTCTTGTTATGTAACAGATTGCAACAAATAAACGCATTATAGGTAGTACCAAAGTAAAGATTTACCAAAGTATAATATGTAATAAAATGATTTTTCTTTAGTAGTGTCATTTACTTTCATATTATATTTTTATACATCAAATTAGTTTTATTTATGATAATAAGTTTGATGCCATGATGGCAGAACTGTTTTTAACTGCTGTATCACCGCTCCAGGAAACTGCATTTCAGGTACTGCCTGTGTTAAGACTGCATCATCTCTTCTTGCTTGCATGGACTCTTCCGTGGGTACTTCAGAGTTTCTCCTAAATCCCAAAGATATAATGAGCATATGTCCCATCTAGATCTGCTTCCAACCTTGCCCCCTCAATGTGAGTCTAAATTTGATCAACCAGGTCATAAATTGAATAAATGAAAGATAATAAATGATATCCTAAATTGAATGTCCCAATCAATATTGCTAGCAAGTTTATAATCTATCACTTGAGATGGATGCTGATTTTCTTGTTTTGTTAAAGCCACAGAATGGTTTGGATAGACAGAATTTTAACCACAGGGCTAGTTGTACAATAGATTAAAAACAGGATTACATTTTGTCTCATTCACGACTGATCTTGAAAGGGATTTGCACTAAGCTGATCAGGGTCAGATAGGATGAAATTCTAATCTGATCCTTGAAAACATCTAAGCAACTGAGATCATTTTCAGTACTAATAACCAAGCAGGATTCCTCGCATATATTTAAGCACAAGGCAAAAAAACCAAAAAAACAAAACAAAACATTGATCTTGGGAAATAGAAGCAAACAACTGATCATGTTGAGACTAAATTATATTTACAGAAATGAGAAAATGTAACAGTTTTAGGAAATTATGTTGGACAAGTTCAATGAAAATTTTCAATTGCAAAACAACTAACTGGTGACTGTGAACTAAGCTGTGATCCTCCAGTTTTTTAGACCCATTTTTACCTTACTGAATACTTTGTGGTATTAATGGCCACAAGGACAGTTCCAGCCCCAGAAGGGACTGTCGTCCATCAAATCGCTTGATCACTTACACATTCACACTGTGGAAATTTACAGCTACTAATTAAACTGAGATATTAATAAAAAATCAATATCACTGTTTACCACCTGATTATTAATCATAGCTGGATAATTATTTCCAGCACTCTTTGTTGTGCAATTTATAACATGTGTTAGTTTTAACTACGAACACATGCCGAGGTTTGTCATAGTGTAATTACTTGGATGTTAACTCTAGTTTAGATGCTAGAGGCATACTTCAGACGTGGATTAGTTTTTGTAAGGTATCATTCAAACATTCATCTTTCCATTTTTCCTATTTAATGTTTAGATATAATGGATGATGAAATTACAGTCTGTATTGGCAAATCCAATCCTGTATTGAACACTAGTCCATCACAGTTACACTTATACACACACATACAAACATTCTCTCTCATGGAGGTCCAGACTAGAATTACCAACTAATCAAACGTGCTCATCTTTGGGATGTATGTGGAAATCATATGTGGACACAAGGAGAACTCCACTCGGATGACACAAACCTTGGTTACTGAAACTGTAGGGCAGCATCACTAAATACTGTAAATATATCACAAGCTCAATATTATTTTCCCTATAAAAGTAATGAGGTACTTTGTATAAGTTTCAACTTTCTGAATACAGATAGTATGTGCAAGTACAGTATGCAGTGTCCTATTTTGTATGCCAAACAGTTCCAATTCATATGTCAAAAGCATTTTGCTAAGTGTTTCAGTTTACGTCTTAGCATCTTAGCATTTAATTTGTTAACAGTGATTATATAAATATATTTCTTACCGTCACATCTGTCTTCAGCAACCTGTGATTCTTCTTCCTTTAAGAAACAGAAATATTAAAATTGCCTGTCTTTCATTGTAGCATCCTAACCACAGGAGAGGCATTTGTTAGTTTAGAGGATTTATTGCCTTCTTAGATTTGGTTGTTACTTATTTAAAATCACTTTGATTGCTTAAAAAGATTTAAACAGTGCAGTCCATTTTTGCCACTTCATGAAGACCAGTAAACCAAGTCAGAGATGAAAAAGTCAGTCAGTCAGTCATTTTCAAACCTGCTATATCCTTACACAGGGTCACAGGGGTCTGCTGGAGACAATCCCAGCCAGCACAGGGCACAAGGCAGGAACAAACCCCGGGCAGGGTGCCAGCCCACCACAGGAGATGAAAAAGATACAGATATATACATGCATACAATGTTAGGTGTTTCCATAGAAAAGGAAAATGAAATATCATAATCTTTAGGTACCCAAATTCATTAATGAGTTAAAAAGAATAATATTCTGTTTTAAACACAATGTTTCAGCCATTCTTTTCATTTAATAGTTTTGATGTACTGCACTGAATATAAATTTTATATGTTTACCTCTTCAGTGATGGGAGGTGGTCGAATCACTTCTTCCTTCTCCAATAGCACCTCTCTTTTCTTTGGCAATGGTTGCTGTTTAACTGGCTCTACACATGTCACCACTTTTGCTGGTGGCTGTGTTGGCTGTGTTGGCTGTGTTGGCCATGTGGCTTCTGCTACTATGAACAGGTCTTCCCCTGGCTCTTCATGGGGTGGACTTGGTAAGCTGCTCGCCAGACACACCAGGCACCTGGATTAAATAAAACTGCTAATTTAGCAAAACATACAGCCTTCTTTAGAAACTGACAATAGTGTTACTAATGAGTGATATTAGGCAACTGTATAATAAAATAAAGTTTGAATTTAAGTTATATATGCTCTTAATTCATCTAGTTATTAAACCTGTTGTGAAAAAAATATTATATAAACCATTGGATTTAAAGTATGAATAGAAAATAAGTGCACACTGTGCCTGATGTTAAAAAAATAATGACAAACCTATCCTTTGTTTCTGAAAGCTACTTAATCTGGGGTTGTTAAGTTAATATCCCAATATCCCAGCAGTATCTGGGACTGGATGCCTGCAGATAGCACTGTGCACTTACACACACACACCATATCATACCATAACAGTACTAATTTGTGCCAGGTCAATTTAGAGAAGGGAATTCGGAATTAGATTAGATTACATAACTTTTATTAATCCCTTGAGGAAATTCAAAATGTACTTTACCTGTAAAAAAACTCTCATGGACATGGAGATCGCATTTACTTTCAAAATACATAGTGACTGGGTGAGGATTTAGTTCAGTATATTGAGTAGTGCTAATCTCTGTTACACTATGCCTCACAGAATGATGCTGGGACACAATTTTAACAATTTAAAATGAAAACTGCAGATATACTGTACATGTTGATTACAAGCATGACAAAAAAGAAAAATGGTATAGGGTAAGTCCACCTAGGAATAACGATAACCAAGCTGTGATCAACAGATACACATTTGCTTGTGAAAATTGCACCAGATATGTTAAATTTTCATTTACTTTAATTTGTATAATTTACAAATTACTTATGTCAGATGTATAGAATTTCAGTGGACTGAGGCCATATCCAGAGGAGATTCTCTACCACTGCGGTGGTCTGGCACCCTGCCTGGGGTTTGTTTCCTGCCCCAGCAGACCCCCGTGACCCTGTAGTTAGGATATAGTGGGTTGGTTAATGGATGGATGGATGGTTCTCTACCAAAGCTCCAAACATGGGAACTGACTTGCTGTGGCCCTCAACTGATTAAGCAGGCTGGAAAATGGATGGATAGAAGACAAATGTTGCACTCCATTGCAAAACATTTTTTAATGTATTTTATCACTTATGGACTAAAGAAAAGGCTTACTAAAGCTAAATAAACTCAATAATTGCAAAATTAAAATGCATAAAACAGTCCAATATCAAAACCTCAAAAAATCTGAAAGGTTTTCAAGTTCTGAAAGGTTCCTTTTGAAAAATAAAATGCTATTTAATTAAGATATTTGCAAACTAATGCTGAACAAGATGAGCAGGAGGAGTGTGAAGTGAAAATAATGACAACAAAAGTCACCGTTAAAATTCCTGGTGTTCTGATATTGAAGTCAATTTGAGCTTTTCAAGCTCACTTTTAACACATGATGGCAGCAATGTGTGTTAGTAGTCAGCCACACAGGCAAGTTGTCAATATATCACAGGGCACTTTCTCAGGCACACACCAACGCTGAGAACACTGTTCATCTAAATCAGCCTGAAAGCATGTGTTTAAGAGTAAACACACTCCAATACAGAAACCCAACATAGAATAGACTCTATCCCACCATATAACCGGGTCTAAGATCAATGCTGAACCTTTCAAGTATGTCACACAGCAGAGAGACTGATATTTATTTACATGAGAATATCTTAAATCCCCTAACAGAAGAGATACTGAGCAAACAGAATAGTTCTTTTAGACAGATGACTATAACTTTACTTCAGCACAAGGTGTAGATATCATTACACCTCTTAAATCTGCTGCAATATACTGAAAACATGACATCTTTACAAGTGTAAAATGTAAACAAGTTAGTATGTGTATGCAAGGCATAACATTCAGGAGTATTTGGATCCACAATAGTTTTAAAAGTTTGACTATTTTAAATGTTTCCTTATTTAGTTGATCATAGTGATAGACATAACATTATGTTGGTAACAGTCATATTCAAAAAAAGCCGTGATAATAGAATATAAACACGTTTTACTAGAATATTAGTAACTTGCGTAAAGTTTTCTTCCTAGCATCTTACAATATCATGTAGTTAAAAACTAAGTCCAAATAGGCTTGTGGCTCGGTAGCTTTCACACATGCTCGAATCCAACTCAAGTGATGTAAAAAATGTTTTTTTTGTTCTATTTTTAACTGTTGGTGAATGGTTTATGGCTAACTGTTGTTCATATTTTGTAAACATAAAGAACTACCTGACAAAATCTTAAAATCTATGTTTGACATCTCAAAATTCCTGGTTGCAACAGACTGTAATGGATAGCAGGTCATTGTGGCACTTTACAGATAAATTATAGAGTCAGAGAAATATATAATTATGAAAATCAGTAGGTAAGGTAGCCGTAGGTTTGTTTTCAGTGAAACATAAATACAGAGTAAAGAGCCACACTTAGAGAGCTGCATTCCTCTTTCTTTCATTTCTAAATAAGTGACTTTTTACTTCCCTTCCTTAATTTTTTTTCCTTTTACGGTTATAATGATCACTTAAGTAATCTGGTACAACTTCAACCAGTAAGAGAACTGAATTGGTGTTGCAGAATTTTGTATACGATGCAAGTGTGGCATGCTGACAGTCCCACTTGAGACTTCTCCAGCATTCTTTTAACTTGGGTTATTGAACAAGTAAAAGAGTAAAATAAACAAAATATACAAGTTAAAATAACCTCTCTCTCAAGGTTACTAATTTTAAATTCTGTAGTATTGAAATTGTCCAAAATGTTTCTGTTTTAAGAAGGACAATCTTTAAAACTCACCAGTGCTTTGAAATTATATTTTGTGAAATTTCAAAAATGTATAAAAAAGCTGGTTTGCAAATATTTTACTGAAAATGAAACTTTCCTAACAAATATATATGAAGAGCAAGTGTACTAAATTTCAAAGTAATCGGCCAGTAGGACCAAGTTGTTTCTAGTAGGCAAACAGACAGTCATGCAAACACACCTGAAGTATTGTGCTTACAAAGGCACACATAAAAGCTATTGAACCATTAGTCTTTGTATAAAGTTTACTGCTCTCAGTCTCCAGTTTTGCTTTACATAACTAGGATCTGCTTACTTGTAATACATACAATTTAATTCCACTCACCTTTTAAAACGTTACTTAATGTCACCAGCCTGAATTTGTATGGCATTCACACAAAGCAGAAGACAAAAACCTTGCAAACCTCTTCAGCCTAGGTTGAACGCTCTAAGAGGACAGCTTCCTCTTGGATGTCTCATGATAAACGGATAACAAGTTAATCCTGTTTCTTTTTCCTTATTCTAATAATCGGATTTAGTTAGAGGTAAAATCACCTATTGGTTTTGTACAAGTGTGTTGTAGATCACCGTCAGGCACTATAGATGATGGAGTTCAACTAAACTAGCAGTCAATGAAATGGTCAAATGGAATATACCACATCATTTTAGATAGTGAATGTAAAAGGGTTTGCTACACTAAATGCAAAGCAAATTTCCATCTGCTAAATCCCTCAAAGAGCTAGAAGCTTTCTTGCTAAAAGTATGGTGCAATATCTCACAACATCACAGTTTAGGATTTGGCTTATAAGATGAACAAATCAAATAACACCTGAAGTGTTTATCCTATAAGTCTATATATAATCTATGAGATACAATTCCAGGCATTCTATTAATTAAATTAAAAGTAATTCTGCCACATAAATGAACCATGTTTTAATATACCAGGATATATTATATAATATACTGTATAAGGAGAAACCCTTGGTTATTTAACTATAAATCTGACATCACTTTGTGCATAACTGTGTTAGAATTTCCAAAACTCTTGCCCTTTGTAATATACTTATAAACTTAGGTAAAGCTGGCGCTGCGTCTACGGTTGGAGTCCACCTTGTGCCATATGCTATCTTATACCGGTCCAAACAATCAATCTAAACTTCACATCTTTGAAATATGGGAGAGAAATTGGGGTACCTGGAGAAAATTTGAGCTAGGCATGGGGAGAATGTGCACATTACAGTCTGAGAGTTTTCAGAGCAAAATTAGAAGCCATTATTGAAACAGCCTCTCTAAAAATCTAAATAATCAAAATACAGGTATAAACCCTCACACAGAAATTACTATATGCCTTTGGATTATGTGAGAAAACTGGAGTCCACTTCAGGAAACTCACACATATGCAGTATAAGTAAAACATGCAGGTATGGAGCCCAAAGCTATGTATGCTATAGCAACATCAACCTTTGTGTTATGGTGGTTTCCAGGCAAAAGGTCAAATGCCTTTAATGCTAAAAAATTCGCACAACGCTTCGAACATTTAAAAGACTGTACAGCAGCTGTCTTTGTCATCTACTCTTTGTCTTTTATTTCCAGCCCCAGGCGGGGGTAAATCTGCTGCCACAATATCTCGTTTTGCAGGATGTGAGTTCTTGATATTTTAGTTTAGAATTCAAAAATGGAATAAGAATCTTAAAATCTAACAACATTACATTAAAGTTTGATAAATTCTGAAAAGAATGATACCAAACATATATATATATATATAGGTTTTAAAATAAGCCTGATTTAAAGCATGACAGAAAAATGGATTTGAATTTACCGCTGAGACATGTGGGGAAAATGTGTAATAATGCTCTCTCTTCTCCTTCCCCTCCTGCAGAAAGGAAGATCAACACTAACGAACATAACGTCACTTCCGGGGTCAGAGCACCTGGAACCACCTTTTCCTCACAGAATCTATCTTAATAGGAAGACAGATTGATTGAATGCATGACGTCTCAAATTTGTGCTATTACACGCATTTTATTTTATGCTTTTTTATGTATTTTCATTAGACAGGGTTTTCTTTCGGATGGCCCAGATCCTTTGTCTTGTGTTTTGTCTCATTACAATATATAAATGCAAAGTTGGCTGACATTCTATATATACTGTCTATATATACATATATATACCTGTATATATCCTTGGTCCTTGGGTTATGACGTCTCGACATATGACATTTCAAGTTTACAATGCTCACTCCCATAAAAACTTTAAAAAATCGAAACATGAGTGTTTCAGTTATACTGTTAGCGTCATACTTACAGACTACGTGGGCAAACTAGTTTGGTTGCGTGTGGCAGAAGAATATGCGGTAACGGAGCGTATGAGTGAGGGAGTTGGCAAACTGGTTTGGTTTGGTTGCGTGTGGTGAAAGTACGTGACGTATGAGTGAGGGAGTTGGCAAACTAGTGTGGTTGCGTGCAGCGGAAGTACGTGGCGTTTGAGTGAGGGAGTTGACGAACTAGTTTGGTTGCACGCGGCACAAGTGTTTAATTTGTGTTGCTTTGTTTGGTGACTTTTTGGCCCTTATTATGGCTCTTAAATGAAAGTGAGTCTTCAGATGGTAGTGCTTTGAAGAAGAGGAAAGCCACCACGAAGGAAGTGAAATTAGACATTGTAAAGAGATCAGAAGGAATAAAGGTAAGGGATTTTTTTACACTCTTTTTTTGCCATTTTTTCTGTTACTACAGTACAGTGTATAGTACAGTATATTTATGTCCTTTTCCTTTTTCTGTGGCTTAGTTGTGTTTTTATGTTCTAGATTGTGATTTTACAAATGTGTTAGGATAGGTAAGTGACTTAGGCTAGAATGTGTTTTGACTTACACCAAAATTCGGGTTACATCACTGTTGTGGGAACGGAACTGTGTTGTAACCCGAGGACCCCCTGTATATACAGTGTGTATATATATATATATATATATATACAGTAGAGTCTTACTTATCCGACATAAACGGGCCGGCAGAATGTCGGATAAGCGAAAATGACGGATTAATGGGAGGTGTTAAGAAAAAGCCTATTAAACGTCAAACTATGTTAGAATTTTACACATTACGAACCTAATAATCATGTTTTACAACAAAACAACAGAAAAAATTTACCGAAAAAATGAACTTACAGTTACAGAATTGTCTGAAGTTTAATACAGTATGTACTGTACTTAAAAAGTTCTGTCCTGTGATGATTTAAAGACATTTTTGATCGTAGTCTGCTTTCCTGACAAGTGCTGCTTCTTCGCTGCCAAGTCTCGCCATCTTTGCAGCATCATTATGTCGATTCCTGTAGCTTCTTCTTGTTACTCAATGTATTTAATTGCAGTTTCTAGAGCCTTAACTCCGTCACTCATATAGTCAACATCCGTATGAGCGTATACTGTTTACTACAGCATTGTGACTGCATGTGTGTGTGTTTGTGTTGTGACGTGCGAGTCCCCGTCTTGCACCTGAAAACACGAAGCTGAGTCTCAGTACTTTAGCAACACCAGCTTTATTCAGCTTAAAACAGCAACAGTGCGGTTATTTATTGTAGCAGGATCTGCCACTCTCCTATACACAGACACAGCAGTCAGGCAGGGCCGTAATACTGTGCCCTGCGCATTTATAATGTTCCTTGTTCCTTGTATCACCCATTGACACCAGGCACTTATAGCATGTCCGCGATCTTTTCGGATTCACTTTTA
>JANRMT010062806.1:55561922-55574729 GCA_026402145.1 Polypterus bichir lapradei
TATATATAAAATCCTAAGACTAAAAGTGCAACGATTTTGTGCAATGATTTTATATGACATTTTTATGTCACGTTTTTTGTGACATTTTAAATTGGGCTTATTTTAAAACCTACATATATATGTTTGGTATCATTCTTTTCAGAGTTTGTCGAACTTTAATGTGATGCTGTTAGATTTTCAGATTCTTATTCCATTTTTAAATTATAAACTAAAATATCAAGAACTCACATCCCACGAGACGAGACTTTGTGCCAACAAATTTAACCACACCCGGGGCCGGAAATAAAAGACAAAGAGTAGATGACAAAGACATCAAGATGCAAATCATGCAGCATGGCAGCAGCAGCAAACTAGCAGCTGATCGAGCAAAGAGAAGGTAAAAAAAAATGTATTTGTTTCCCTTTGTATCACCGTCTCCTTGGGGTGCATTCAGCCCCCCTCTTCACAATGCAAGTGGCTGGCGCATAGCACAGGCAAGGAGGGTTGGCGAGTGAAGCGAGCAGGGGGTAAGCCCCCTAATATATATATATTTGGATTGAAGCACTTGGTAGTGAGTGTCTTGCTCAATGTCAGTGTCAGGGACTAAAACAGTGATGTTTAGTTTACAACCCTTCATTTTTCACAACATATAAAGCTCACACTGACTACACAGTGAGTGCAATAAAACAAATTCTCTTTCAGCATCACTGTTCATTATATAATAGTCAGGTAATGCCAAAACATTTCTTTTTCTAAAGACAAAATCTCCAGCTTTATATTGTTGTTCTGAATAACAACGTTATAACACTACAAAACATAAATTACCATGACAAAATGGTGACTTTAGGAAGGGCATCTATCCATTTATCTATCCATTTTATCTACTTGATTATTACATTAGAGGGTCATGTCCAGAGCCTAAAACTAGGAGTGGTTCCACTCCATCATTGAGCACGTGTGAATTCACTCACACTTATGCATACTGGACCAGCGCTGGGTTTTCCGTTTACCTGGTATGCATTTCTTTGAGATGAGGGAAAATCAAATTTCCAGAGAAAATCAGAGAATATGCAGACATTACACAGACAATGAACAGAGCAGGATTCTAACACAACTCTTGGAGCTGTAAGACACTTTTACTGATCCCATTACACCATGTTTTCTGTTTGAAGAGTCCTGTCATTATTAAGGTTGCAGTTAAGAATAAAGCAGAATTTGCATAATAGTTTCTAATGAGTGTCTGATAGATCTTGAAAAATCATTATGTCAATTGGTCGACGGATAGAATGATCCAATTCAGTAATTAGATTTTTCACTGCAAGACATTCGTAGATATAACAAAGGTAATATAAATTGCTTCATACATGGATGCACATTACACTTTCATCTTCTGAATATGCTTATTCCAGTTAAGGGTCTTGTGGGATTTGGGTCTAATATGGCAGTACTGAGCCAAGCCAGGGACACTTGTGGACACACGTGATGAGCTTTTGACAGCTCAACATCTCACTCCATGAATTTTGATTAAGTAGATTATTCTTTCTAGTGTTGTCCCTCAGTGTACCTTAGCATTTCCAATGTCATTGCTGAAGTAAAGAATTTTAAGTGTGGATAGTAGACCACATATTTTTGGGCCCTGAGTTTTTTTCTTGATATAAACAGAGTAGAAGAGAGAGACCACCTCTGGTTAAGAAAAGTGCTATTATATGTAGAAGTAAGTATGCATATACCAAACCATTTAGTCTTCAGTCTTCAGTTAAAATCCTGGCTCCATCTTTGCACAAGAGTTAATCAAAAAGTAAAGGCAATTTGAAGACTACATGGTGCCTGCAACGGATTGAAGCTGATTCAATACAACACAGTTGTGATGGCTTATGGGTAGTTCGAACATACACAGTGCAGAGCTCTGATTTAAGTCTGGGTGAAGTGAAGGTCAAATTAAGATGGACATTCTGCCATAGGATTCCACCCTTGTTGAACAACATGCCATAGTGAGATTTCTTTAAGCAGAGGGAGTGAAACCTGTCAAAATTCACTGAAGGATGTTGGCTTGGGCAGATCAGTAAGCTGTTTAGGTGCCCATCTTGCACAAACTTTACGGTACCCCAAGTCTTCATGCACTATGACATGTGCAGATCCATAGCTGATAGCCAACTTAGCAGCAACGGTGGACAAAGTAATCCGTCGGTCTTCTCTGATGAAGGCATTCGCCATGTCAACATGGGCTTGTGTGAGTGATGTTGATGGTGGACCAGATTGAGCTTCATTGGTCAGCTTTTGTCCATTGAGGTTACAGTATAATTTTCAAATTGCCTTTAATTTTTGATTTACCCTCACAGAATCCACACAAAATTTGAATTTTACTATTCACAAAGCCACAGTGCCACATAAAAAAATTATGGAAATAAATGTTTTTTTTGTAAATATATGTCTGTTAAGACAAGAAGCAGTTTGCAACAGACTCTCTAGGTTTACAGCTTTATGTTTTCCATCCATCCATCCATTATCCAACCCGCTATATCCTAACTACAGGGTCACTGGGGTCTGCTGGAGCCAATGCTTTATGTTTTCTTTTATTAATAAGGAGAGCTCTAGAGCCATGGATTCAATTCTTGAACACTATCTGTATGGTGTTTGCATGTTCTTCTTCTCTGGGTACTCCAGATTACCACATTCCAATAATGTGTATGTTAGATTTGTTGTAAATTTTATATTAGTTGGGTATGAGTGTGGGGGTGTGAATGAGTGTGCCCTATAATTGATTTGAATCAACATGGGGATGATTCCTTATGTCCACCTAATTCTCCAAAAATAGACACTGGCTCACTGTAACTCTAATATTCATATCCAGAATAGATGGACTGACAGATACAGTCGAGGGTTTGAAAACAAACTGCCAATTTGTTTACACAGCTAATTAGATATTTGTATAGTTACAGAGGAAAAAGGAAACTGTTATAATTTGAAAACTTTGTGGCAGTTATTATTATTATTTCTCAAAGTTATGGTTGTGAATTACTCTACTAAATGTTCAGGACTGTTTAAAATTATGCATAAGGACAGAATGCAATAGTGCCAAGGGGGTCCTCTGCCATCATTGATTTGAAAGACCCACTGAGCCCTTTGTTTGAGGAAACAGGTACAGCACAAAACATTCGGAATGAAGCAGATGTGTGAATACAGCAGTACCAATTACTCCGGAAGTATGTGTTGTATGTTAGACTTAGCAGGGTGTAAAAGGAAACACAACTAAAAATATATAACTCCACACACTATTAAAAAATAGGAAGACAACATCTGGGTCATGTCTGATAAAGAGAGTCTGTTTTCTTAAACAACAAAGTGGACATTTGTGAGCAAAGTTTTTAGGGCAAAAAAAGTGATAGTTGTCTGAAGATTTTATAGTCTGTGCTGGGGTAGCTCCCCATCCTGTACTGGTGTAAGGAAAAATTCTGATTTCTCACAAGCCTGACTATATTTAAATCCCAGTGAATATTGTGCAACTTGTTCCCTCTGTAAATCTTTTACATTTTTGTTAGGGTGTTTCTCATGTCTTTATTTTTGTGGTGAATATCCTGAAAATAATATACCGGTCCATGGAGAGAACAGTACTGGACTAACTTGACTTTAACAAATGGTTTTCTGTTTGTTTCAGTTTATAAAAGTTTATCTTCTTTCTTCCTCTTTTTTTAGCTTTTATGAAATACTCTCTTCCAAACTAAATAAAAATGGGTTCACTGGCTATGACATTTTTCTTTTTGGACTATTTATTTTTATGTGAAGCCTTGTCATTTTCTAATTCTATATTGCATTGAAGCATAGCTCATCATTTTCAGTAGCCTTGAAGTTAATCTGCATGAGTTGTTACAGACACAGTTTTAGATCCAGATCTATTATTTCTTATCTTAGAGTTTCAGCTAGAGTAATTATTGATATCAAGGTTCAGTGGTCAAGGAGTTAAGTGCTGATAAAGTAGTAGACAAAAAAAAAAAGAAAGCTACACCTGAGGAATCTTCTGTTATTAAAAGATAAGCAGTTAAACAGTTCAACTGCTTTTTTTCCTTAATATGAAGCAGATAATTTTAATAATTTTATTTTTATTCTTCTTACAAAATACTTCCTATTATATTTATTCATTGTATTGCATATCTTGTACATAGAAGATAAGTTAATTTGATTTTAATGGGTAAACGAAATCTTTTTTTCAAGTAAGAGTCTATGACTATTAATCTGGTACAGTATGTACTAAAGAGAGTTTTGAAGCACAGGGCACACAACAACCTATTCGATTAATCATGCAGTGATGCGACCCTGTATTAAAAATTAGATCCTGGTGTGTTAGCTAATTTTCGCTGGATTTCCCAATTACCAATTTTGACTGAAATATTAAAAAGAATTATTTATAATCAATTTGTTAATTATCTTAACTCCATTAACTTATTTGAGATCTACCAATCTGGTATAGGCGTTTTCATGGTGTTGAGACCACCCTCCTGAAAGTATATAATGACATCTCTCTTATCACTGACTCAGGTGGGGCAGCAGTCCTTGTCCTCCTTGACCTTTCTGCAGCTTTTGATACTATTCATAGTGAGATCTTGCTGTTGCAGCTTGAGCATCTGGTAGGGCTTACTGATAGACACTTCTTACTGACTTTCAATTCCTCTTTTTTGCTCTCTACTGCTCCTGTTAAATGTGGTGTTCCTCAGGGATCAGTTCTGGGTTCTATTTTATTTTCTATTTATTTTCAACCTATAAGACCTTTAGGAAGTTTAATGTTTCTTTTCATTGTTATGCTAATGACACGCAGGTCTATATATGAATCGGCTGTGCAATTGTCTTGTAGAACTTAGATCCTGGATGGCTGACAATTTTCTACATCTTAATTAAAACAAAATGAAACTGCTTCCAGGAGCCAATTCAACAACACTACTGCAGAAATAAGGAAGTTATTAACCTCAGGAACTATTTTATTTTGGTATACTGTCTTGATATAGTCTGCAAAGATCAGTGCTGACATTGTTTTCTCTTCATGGTTACACTTCTGCAAAGGGCAGGTAGTCAGTATTTCTAAGTTTGTGATCTTTTATATTTCTCTTAACTGTCTGACTTGATTCCTCCTAAAGCTACCTTAGTTACCCCGCTATTCACCACTGTGACAAGAAGCAGCTTATGTCTGGACAATAGTGATAGGAAAGTAACAAGGCATATCTATGTCAGCCTTCCATCTTCAGAATCTGGAATATTTCCTTCCATTTCTATCAACACTTAGCAAAAGAAATCAAAAATAATTAGAAGCAGAGGCCCAAAATAGGGAAAAAATATAACATTGCTGTTATAAACTTAGAATGTTGCTAGAAAAACAGGACATTTTCTTTGACTTTTGTAAAACACAACACCACACATGATTGGGCTGTATTTTTTTTTTAAATAAATGAATATTAAAGAATTGTTTCTCTTGTTTTTTACACACCAGAGGCAGAATCAGGTTAGGCATTTTCAGAATTTTTGACATGCAAAAGGTTTGCCATCACTAGGTGCAGCAACAGCTCAGCCACGAAGTTCTAGACTATAGAAGCTCACAGAGCAGGGTCACTGAGTGCTGAAGCGCATAGTGTGTACATATTGCCTATCCTCTGTTACATCACTCACAGTGTAGCTCCAAAACTCCTCTGGAAGCAACATCAGCAGAAGAACTCTGCATCAGAAGCTTCATGAAATGGGTTCCCATGGCTGAGCAGCTGGAAACAAATCTATGATCACTTGACTGGACTGCGGAGTACCTACTATAAAGTTTAATGGAGGAAGGATAATGGTCTTGTACTGTTTTTTTCAGGTTCCTTGGTTCCAGTGAAGGATACTACTAATACAACAGCATATAAAGATATTTTAAACAATAGTGCACTTCAAACTTTGTGGCGACAGTTTGGGTAAGGCCCTATGAACACCTTTGGGATGAATTACAATACAAAATCAGTACCTGAACACACAAATACATTTTTGGCTGGCTGAATTGGTACATATTCCCACAGACATATTCCAAAATCTTGTGGAAAGACTTCCTAGAAGAGTGGAGGTGGAGGTGGTGATGGTGGGGGGGTTATTGGGAGTTGTCAACTCCATATTAATGCCCAAGGTTTTGGAATGGGATGACCGATTAGCTTAGATATGTGTGATTGTCAGGTGTCCACAACCTTTTGACCATATTGCATATATTTTCAATGACCATTTAGAAATATGAAAACTATGACCAAAACAAATTTAACCCAGAGGCAGTGGTTCAGTCTCCACGAAAATGGACATATTGCACGTGTTCCCAAAGACAAATGAAACAGAATGGGACAACAAAGGATTTAGTTAGCATCCGGCAGAATCCCCACGGTTGGAGAATTAAATAACTGTGCATCATGGCATGGAGTCAAATGGGGTCTGTAGGATATCCTGTCACACATTCAATCAAGTATTATGCAATCACTTTTAGGGAGTCAGTAATGCATAAAGGAGCTGAAGTGGATTGTAATTTGGCCTCCAGAGTGTCACACACAATCTGTTAATGATGAGTCTGAGAATGTGTCTATCCTTTGGTGTATACTGGCATTATGTAAGCATTACCCTATTAGAAAATGGCAGCAATTGTGCCTGCCTGGCTCAAAAGGTCTTAGGAAATCCATGATAAACTTTAATGTTAAAATAACCCTAAACAACTAGCAAGGATAACTGGCTGTTACAGCTTGTGATACCCCACACCATAACATATTACTAAAATCTAACTTTTTATATGTTTTAGACTGGCCCTCATGCATTTTTAATTCAGTAAAATGCAGCATCAGCAGAGCAGTAGAGCAATTGTTGAGAGAAAGGAGGACAAAGAAGCTGCAGAAATGTCAATGAGTGTCAGTGGAACAGTGCAGCATTGTCACAGCCTGTGTGTTTGCCCCACTCAATATACTGTCCTACTTTACTTACAAATTAATAAAGAATATTATATGTATATACACTGAAGGGGACGGCAAGTGTCCAGTAACTATGGTGGGTCAGTCTTGACTAAAGTCCAGGGTCAGATTTTGATCCCAGTGCATACCTCAAAAAAGATGACTCAGAATCGCAATTCAGGATGTTCAAGGGAGACATCAGCCTAGAAACATTTAAGAATGAAGCTCTGCCTCTGTAAAGTGCTGACAGATAGTCTGAGTATCATGGACATAGTCCTGGTTAAACCTTTTCTTTTTATTTCTTTATTTTGTTGTTTTTGCAAATTCTTTCGTGTTTTACAATATTGAAAATTATTTTATTTTCTTTCTTGTTGCATCAAAAAAATCATTAATCAGTACGGTTTAATTTACCAGTCATTATATATAATTGTCTTATGTTGACTGTATTAATGATTTTGCTTCTGCTCTTTATGTTGAACCTAGGGGTGCAGTGCCATCTACTGCCACATCTGTGGGATGACCTACAGCCTATGTTAGGTATGGGATGCCTCTGTTTTATTGCTGCTCTTGTTGTTTGGTTATCATCCTTAGATTTCTTTCTCTTTGCATTTTGTTTCAGTTTTTCTGTTTTTTGGAACTCTGCTCTCTTCTGGATCCTAGGTTATGTTTGCTTTTGTGTTGACTCTTAGAAATCATCATTTTGTATTTTGCTTATTTTTTTTTAATCTTTTGCAGATAAATTTGCAATTTGTTGGAAACTCTGGCTTTAGTCTATTGTGTTTCCCATTTTGTGATCTAAAACCCTGGTTTGTTTTGAGTGTACAGGCACTAATGCCTGCTTCTTGAGTTTTAGGGACAGGTTTACTTTGTGTTTGTAACACCTATTCTATTTTTAAGCCTGTCTAAAGTGAAGAACAATTGGGGAACCATATAGAGTGCTGGACTAAATAGGTGGAAAACATTACTGTAGTTTTTGGGATAGCAAAGTCTACTGGACTTTTTGCTGTGTTATTCCTCTAGTCCTCTAAGAGTCCTGTTGATTAATGTGAAATCATCTAAATTAGCATCATCCTACGCTCCCAAACCTACAATCAACATGTTCTAAGGTCATACTGATCCAAAGTTGCATTGTTGTCATTCTGTTATTGAAAGCTTGATGGAAGCAGTCTGCTACACATTATTTGTATTAGGGAGTATGCCTGTTTGGAACAATGGATTGAAACAAAACAGTATCCGTGTATTAAATATATCAAAACAAGTACATGACCACAGTGTCTTACTCAAGCAAATAAAGATAGTACTAGGGTGTTGTACCGTGTTAGCCATTATGAATGCAGTAAGAAGTCAAGCAAAATGACTCCTTTTATTAGCTAACTAAAAAGATCACAATATGCAAGCTTTCGAGGCAACTCTAGAAGAAGGAGTTGGAGTTGCATATTGTAATCTTTTTAGTTAGCTAATAAAAGGTGTCATTTTGCTTGACTTCTCAAAAGAACAAGTAAAACCTAGTTGTTTCAAAGGCCTAACTTCACAGGATAGCCTTTTAGCCATCAGGTGGGATGTCCTTTCAACTTACCTCCCTTGAAAAACACAATAAACACTGCCTTCTACACACCTCATGTTACCCTTACAGCAAGTCCAATGAGTCCACTGCACCTCTTCATTTTAAGTCAACTGCTGCCTCAATGAGTATTCATTTACAACCACTCTGTGATCACTTTAGCATCAGAGACTGCTTCAGAATACCCAGAGGATACCAGGCTACAGCATCTGGAGACATTACACTCCCATGAATAAGTATCCCTGAATGCCCACTTAGTGCTTATCTTTTGTAAGGAGAATTCCATTGTTTTTGTCCTGTTTTTTACCTGCAATTTCCTGAGGAATTAAAGGATTGTAGTTCAACACAGTAGGGGTCCATGAATGCTCTCCTTAATCATTTCAGTCCCAGAGCATCACCCTCTTTTTTTGCCAGTTAAGGAAGTAAAATACTTTATAAAGTAAATGCATTTATATGTGTATGGTACATGAAAAAGGAAACATTATTTATTGTTTTTTTAACTGTTGCTTTATTCAGGTTGAAAAATATCTACAAGAAGGCATTAATAAGTCACTGTCAATGCAACGTCTGAATAAATTTTACTGTCAACAATACAGTAGATCCATTTTAGCTCTAATAATAAAAGCTTCATTTTTGTTCTTGATGCAGAAAGGTTTAGATAAGTAACCTGAATGAATCACCACCACTATTCTACAGAAGATTTACGAGGACAATTTGGTTAATGGATGTTCAGCGGAATTCCTTAACAGGCTTAATGAAAGGCATGATGTTACAAAAAAGCTACAGAAACTGAAATATAGTGCCTGAAAAAAGCATTAATTCTCTTGGAGGTTCCCACTTTGTACTATTATACAATGTGGAATTACAATGGATTTCATTTGGCCTTTATGACATTGATCAACAGAACAAGACTTTTCAATGTCAAAGTGATCTCTATAAATTGGTCTAAATTAATTACAAATATAAAACAGTAAATAAATATCATCTAAGTATTCACACCCTTTTACTAGATGCACCTTTAGCAGCAATTTGTTTTCAGGTTTCTGTGAGCTTTGCACATCTGGGCACTACGTTTTCTTTCCATTCTTCATTGCAAAGCTGCTCAAGGTTGCGTGGGAATCATGAGTGAACAGTCTTTTTCAAGTCCAGCCATAAATTCTCAGTTGGACTGAGATCTGGACTATGATTCAATCACTCCAAGATAATAATAATTATTATTTGTAAGCCATTCTTGTGTAATTTTGGATTTATGCTTTTGGTTTTTGTCTTGCTGCAAAACAAATCCTGTCCCAAGGCTCAGGTTTCTTGCAGACTGCATCAGGTTTTCCTCAAAGATATCCCTGCATTTTCATTTTATCCTCTAAACCTCACAAGCCTTTCAGGCCCTGCTACACAGAAGCCTTCCCAAAACATGATGCTTACACCAGCACCCATTACTGTGGTGATGATGTGTTTAGTCTGCTGGCCATAAAATTCAATTCTGGTCCAGTCAGAAAATTAAACTTTGTTTTGGCTGACTTCAGAGTCCTGAATGTGCCTTCTAGCAAATGCCCTGGAAGTTTCTTTAACACTGACTTTCATAAAACTGTGACCGATGTAACATTGTCTGTAAACTCTCTCATATCTCATCCATGGCAGCAGTTCTCATAAGTCTCTTGACGGCCTCTCCAAGTAGTTGTCTTTTCACATGCTCGGGACAGCTGTGCTGCTATACTCTTTCCATTTCATAATGATGGATGTAACTGGACACCAAGGTATGTTCAGTGACTTGGATATTTTCTTCTCTCCATTTCCAGACTTGTCACCTTTTCAAAGGCATGCTTGGAGTGTTCTTTTGTCTTCATTGTATATGGACTTATCACAATTTTGGGCTTCCAGATCAGCGGCATGTATGCTACAATCAAATTTCAACCCCAGCCAGGTGATTTCCTAAAGCCAGTTGGCTGCACCAGTAATGATTTAAGTGCATCATATTAAACGGGAGGGGCGGCACGGTGGCGCAGTGGGTAGCACTGCTGCCTCACAGTTAGGAGACTCGGGTTTGCTTTCCGGGTACACCCTGCATGGCGTTTGCATGTTCTCCCCGTGTCTGTGTGGGTTTCCTCCGGGGACTCCGGTTTCCTCCCACAGTCCAAAGACATGCAGGCTAGGTGCATTGGCAATTCTAAATTGTCCCAAGTGTGTGCTTTGTGTGTGTGCGTGTGCGTGCACCCTGCGGTAGGCTGGCACCCTGCCCGGGGTTTGTTTCCTGCCTTGCACCCTGTGTTAGCTGGGATTGGCTCCAGCAGACCCCCTTGACCCTGTAGTTAGGATATAGCGGGTTGGATAATGGATGGATGGATGGATATTAAACAGGGTGAATACTTATGACATCAATGATATTGTGCTTTGTAATTGTAGTTAATCGACGCCTCTCTGCAGAGATCTGTTTTCACTTTAACATTGAAGAGTATTTTTCCCTGTGATCAGATCAAAAAAGCCAAATGAAATCCACTGTGATGCAATGTTTTATAACAATAAAACATGAAAACGTCCAAGGAGGTGAATTCTTTTGATAGGCACCGCAGCATTTCACTATGTATAAGTAAACTAAGGCTTGACACTGGAGTTTAGGGGCACTCAAGTTTTTACATTTGCAAGGGTAGATTCCGAATGCAAATAAATGTTTTGATTCATAGCTGTACTAAGAAATACTGTATACATATAGAGTGCGTACATTTTCTGAAATTTAAAGATATATAGAGATACAGTTGCTTCAACTTTTTCATTTTCTGAAATCAGCTTGCATCTAGTGTAATTCACCACTTTGTACAGTATACTACATTACATTACATCACATAACATTCTTCAACCCTCTGAATTAAATTCCAGGGTGCCGAGGGCAGAAGCCTATACCACCATCACTGTGAGCAAAGTAGGAAACAGCTCTGGACAGGGCACCAGTCCATCACAGGGTGTATAAAATATATTGCTGCAATCACTTTTACAGCCTCATGTTATGTCAATGGTGACAAGTAACATGGATGCTGACCAAATGTCTGTGCACTGCTCTTCTTCATGGTTATAACATCATAATCATGAATGCAGGCATGATGATGAGGGCTGAATTTGGAAAGGCTCTGTGCCTGTCTGAGGGTTTTCCTGTCTAGTTAACTAGTATCTTGTTTCTTGCTGCTATGATCTGTTCCACCCAGGTCTTCATCTGCCTTTTGTTTCAGAGGTTACCATGGCCTTCCCTCCTGAAACAGAAGGATAAGAAGAGCTGGATTAAGAATACTGCTTACTAAATGCAGGGCTGGCATTTTTTCTTAGTCATCATGTCTTGATGTTGTAAATCATAAAATAAGTGCTTTTTAGTGAGCAAACCAGCCCATTCCACATACTCTATTGGTAAACATGTTGGTCAGAAAGTCAGAATTTCACGTGCATGTAGCAATGTTGCAATACTACTGCTAATGGACTGTGGAATGGTTTTTCAAAAGGCTTTCAATGAAGACAATCTGAGATTAGTAATCCTAGTAATGCTAATACATTAAGTGAAGTATGTGAGTTAACCAGTCCTGTAATTCTGAATTATATGTGTTTAGTGATTTGTATGGAGGGAGGTTTTGCTTGCAGTTTTTGCGCTTAATTCCTCATTCACCTGAAGCTTCTTGCTCTTATAGTCATTACAGGGAACATACTGCACACATTTTATCCAAGAACCAAAGAATTTCAGAAAATATAATAGTTACCTCAGACTTTCCCATCACAACAATATGCTGTAATCCATTATAAGAATTTATCGTAATAACAATTTTTTGCATTTCAGGATGCCATCATTTTAAGATATTCTTGCCTAATATTTACAAATCATTTCATCCTAATACAGTAAACATTTCTGAGTAACACAAATTTATTTACCTCTCGAATCCCTGCTCTTCTTTTCTTATCATATAAATTAATTTCCACATGTGCAATCTTACATTTACATTAATGCTATCCAGAAATTTATGACTGTCAAAGACAGATTACTCAGCCCACATTTATGTAGGTCTGTCCTTTATCACAATCTCCATAATGAGCTGTTCTTCAATGAAAAGGGCCTGGGGGTGACCATCACATAAATAAAAACACAGTTTTTAAATGTTATGTTTGCTTGGTTACTTAAGTGATTGATTCCCTAGTGGAAAATAATAATTTTGGAAGCTTCCCTGTTCTTTTAATTTGCTTATCTAAGATGTCTTTCAATAAATATAGTGCAAATTTAAAGTATAAAAGTGGAGCAGTAATATCAGACATTGTAATGACTTCTTCTACTTCTTAATAATAATAATAATAATAATAATAATAATA
>JANRMT010062806.1:55578648-55603344 GCA_026402145.1 Polypterus bichir lapradei
TCTATCTATCTATCTATCTATCTATCTATCTATCTATCTATCTATCTATCTATCTATATTCATTCATTCTACTGATATTCTTTGATGAAGAATTTAAAGGACCCGGGCTTCATGGATTGTTTTATGGGAATACCACATGCTTGCTATGTTTTATTTGTTCAATTGGATTGTCTTCTGTTATTATACTTTACTGTTTATATAAAAATGATTTAAAATAAACAAACACATTAATGTTGTAAAATAAATGAAGGGTCCAGCACCCTTCACCCATCTTGTCTTTCAGGTTCTCCATCATAATAATCAGAGTCCTAGTTGAGTAGATTAGACTTTTTTAGGGTACATTGTATAATCCTAAATAAACATTTTGATTGTAAAATGGCAGTCATCATAAACACTAAAAACCAACAAAATAAGCACACATGTCCAATACAGTATCTAAAAACAACCATTTAAGTTTCATCTCATTCTGCAGACCTATTATTATTCAGTGTTATTCACTGAATATAGGCTCAGAACACTTACACAGATTTAAAAATAACCTAATTATATAACAATTAAATAGCGAATTGTTTTATATATATATATATATATATATATATATATATATATATATATATATATATGTATGTATATATATATATATATATATATATATATATATATGTATATTGTGGTGGACTGCTGAGGCCTTTACTCGGCCAGGATGTCTCGATCATGGAAGGACTGGAGGAAAGAGAGCTTATTCACTATCTTCCCTGGAACGCAAGAGGGCAGCTCCCCTGGCTTGCAGTGTGGCCAGTGGGTTTGCTGCATGGTAGCTCAACCCTTCTGGGGCCTGTGGCCACTGCCTGGGGATGCCTGGACCTTTCCCAAGCCCTATTTAACATCTCTTCTGCCACACCCGGAACTGCTGCTGGAAGAAGCTTGTTGGACACCTGGAGTCCTTCCAGGTGTCCTATAAAAGGAGCTGGCCACCACTACTCATAGAGCCAGAGTCAGGAGGAGGTGGACGAAACTTGCCAGGAAAGGAAAGGAGGTGGAAAAAGAAGAAGACGGAAAGGCTTTTGTGTGAAACTGTGCATTTGGTGCTTTGTATATTGTGCTGAGGGGGGCAGAGAAAAAGCGCTTCCTAACATGAATAAACGTGTGCTGTGTGGCAAACTCGTGTCTCTGCCTGTCTGTGTCAGGTTAGGACGGCTGTACGCACCCCTGGAGTCAAAAATATATATATAGAGTCATGCATGTGCATCAGTGGACCTCTTTCCGGGTTCCATTGAGGTATATACTATCACCCTGGGTTGAGAGGGGGTCCTCATCTGATCCCTCCACAGTACTGAGAAGATGCCCAGTGAGGGCATTTGACTCCACCCCTTCTGGTTCCCCAACTATAAATCATGAGGTCAATGGTAGGAGACATCACTCATTGACCTTTTGTTTGTTTACTACACTATTGTGTGCTACTTTTGGTTGTATGTTTGAAGTAAACCTGGGGATGACCAGGTTGTTGCCACTATAAATTTATGGGCCTTCTCTCTTGTCACATTTGTTAGCAGAGAGGCAGACGAGGAACATATTTACTACTCACATTTTTGCTGTGTTACTTATATACTTACTTGCTAAAGTAAGAGAAGCATATTGATATACAGTGCATCCGGAAAGTATTCACAGCGCATCACTTTTTCCACATTTTGTTGTTACAGCCTTATTCCAAAATGGATTAAATTCATTTTTTTCCTCAGAATTCTACACACAACACCCCATAATGACAACGTGAAAAAAGTTTACTTAAGATTTTTCCAAATTTATTAAAAATAAAAAAATTGAGAAAGCACGTGTACATATGTATTCACAGCCTTTGCCATAAAGCTCAAAATTGAGCTCAGGTGCATCCTGTTTCCCCTGATCATCCTTGAGATGTTTCTGCAGCTTAATTGGAGTCCACCTGTGGTAAATTCAGTTGATTGGACATGATTTGGAAAGGCACACGCCTGTCTATATAAGGTCCCACAGTTGACAGTTCATGTCAGAGCACAAACCAAGCATAAAGTCAAAGGAATTGTCTGTAGACCTCCGAGACAGGATTGTCTCGAGGCACAAATCTGGGGAAGGTTACAGAAAAATTTCTGCTGCTTTGAAGGTCCCAATGAGCACAGTGGCCTCCATCATCTGTAAGTGGAAGAAGTTCGAAACCACCAGGACTCTTCCTAGAGCTGGCTGGCCATCTAAACTGAGCGATCGGGGGAGAAGGGCCTTAGCCAGGGAGGTGACCAAGAATCCAATGGTCACTCTGTCAGAACTCCAGAGGTCCTCTATGGAGAGAGGAGAACCTTCCAGAAGGACAATCATCTCTGCAGCAATCCACCAATCAGGCCTGTATGGTAGAGTGGCCAGACGGAAGCCACTCTTTAGTAAAAGGCACATGGCAGCCCGCCTGGAGTTTGCCAAAAGGCACCTAAAGGACTCTCAGACCATGAGAAACAAAATTCTCTGGTCTGATAAGTCAAAGATTGAACTCTTTGGTGTGAATGCCAGACGTCACGTTTGGAGGAAACCAGGCACCGCTCATCACCAGGCCAATACCATCCCTATAGTGAAGCATGGTGGTGGCAGCATCATGCTGTGGGGATATTTTTCAGCGACAGGAACTGGGAGACTAGTCAGGATAAAGGGAAAGATGACTGCAGCAATGTACAGAGACATCCTGGATGAAAACCTGCTCCAGAGCGCTCTTGACCTCAGACTGGGCGACGGTTCATCTTTCAGCAGGACAACAACCCTAAGCACACAGCCAAGATATCAAAGGAGTGACTTCAGGACAACTCCGTGAATGTCCTTGAGTGGCCCAGCCAGAGCCCAGACTTGAATCCGATTGAACATCACTGGAGAGATCTTAAAATGGCTGTACACCGACGCTTCCCATCCAACCTGATGGAGCTTGAGAGGTGCTGCAAAGAGGAATGGGCGAAACTGCCCAAGGTAGGTGTGCCAAGCTTATGGCATTATAGTCAAAAAGACTTGAGGCTGTAATTGCTGCCAAAGGTGCATCGACAAAGTATTGAGCAAAGGCTGTGAATACTTATGTACATGTGATTTCTCAGTTTTTTTATTTTTTTTGCAAAAAAAAATAACCTCAAGTAAACGTTTTTCACATTGTCATTATGGGGTGTTGTGTGTAGAATTCTGAGGAAAAAAATGAATTTAATCCATTTTGGAATAAGGCAGTAACATAACAAAATGTGGAAAAAGTGATGCGCTGTGAATACTTTCCGGATGCACTGTATTATATTACAGAGGATCATCATGGGTTTAGCATTTGTAGAGAGGCAGAGCAACCATGGAAGGAGAACTGGAACTGTGTTGTCAGAGTGCTGGGGATTTTGTAATTTTATTAGTGCTTTTTGGTTGGCTGGGCTTCTTGAGCTTGATGCACTTTTTTCACTTAAGGAATTTAATGATATTTTTTCTCTATGTGCTTCATTTAGATTTTCATTTTTGATAATGGGCCATTTTTCTGCCACCATTTTGTTTTCTTCTGACTGTGTCATGTTGATTCCTATTGTCAGAATGTTCCCAGGAGGGGGCGTGTTCTCAGAGGGCATGATCCTGTGAGTCATGATGTAACACACAGCAAAAAATGCATATGCAAAAATAAGACAAAAAACTTTAGATGGGAGTTGTTTTGCCCTGTATTTTGTAAATTTAAATTTACTTGACAAGATTGCTTAAAGTAAGCTAAATAATTGTCAACAATTCTTATAATAATGAAAACTAGACTTAATGTCATGATTTAAATATTTTTCATTTGGCTTAGATTTCATTTTTTGCAGTGCAGAATAAAACGTCCTTTTAGGTTCAGTTCCTCATCCATCTAAATGGATTCCAAAACTCTTCTTTGCCATTAAATTTTGAAATTAGTATTTATCTCCTAGTTAAGAACTTTGCTATTCCTTTTTTGACTTCGATTTTGTTTGCATTTCTGCATTTGTTATTTTGATCTCCTGGTAGTGACCGTTGCTTTATCTCTTGAGTGTGTCTTTTTCTACCAGTCCTCAAACTTTCTTGCCTTCTAGGCATAATTGGTATGAGCATGTGCACACTCCTCCCAACTTAGACTTAACTGTATAGTGCTCCTTTAATTTTTTTGTTTTACACATCATTTATTCCCTGTGCTTATGTTTTCATTGTGTCTTTAATACATCATTTTTTATGAAATATTCATTTTAATATATACACACCATACATGGGCAAGCACATGAAGAAGATATCTGTCTCTTATGTGCCTATTGACCTACCTGACAGGTTGAGGGGCCTCCTCAGCATGCTGTATTGGTTCAGCTGGTTCTGGCACTGGAGAGAAGAGACATAAATAGATGCAAACACACCTTAAACAAATGTTGTGAATAAATCTCAGAGAGGAGTATTCTGGTCGTAAAGGGATAAAGGCTCCTACAGTTTCTGAGCAAACTCCTAAAGAAGCTCTATTATGCACATTCAGAAAATGGGCAAGACAGATGTTAAAAAAGAACAAACTTATTTTAAAACAATTCCATTTAACATTCATCATTTTTCCATCTCATTCTGACAGAATGTGGCAGTAGTCAAAACAAGCCCTGGAGAGGCCACTAGCTTGCTCAAACATAGCCACAGCAATTTAGAGATGACCATCATCTATACACACTTTAAGAGGAAACCAGTGCAAACTGTTGGAAGAACACATAAACTTCATAGCATGTGAAATGGAATTTATTTGTACACTTTGTAACTATTACTATAGTTGTTATATTTAAACAGGCTTGGTTTTGACTAGTGCTTGGTAGCTTGGTCTTTTGTTTGCCTACCTTTGGCTGGTATGGGCTTCTCTTTAGTTCCCTCTTTTTCTGTAGACACTGCTACTTTTTTGATCTCATCCTTCTCTACCACTGTCTAAAGATATAGAAAACTGATACATTTGGAGTCATAGAAAAATAAACACATGTGGCTCTTATGTGTTCACAAAATCCACTCCGTACTTATCTATGTCTTGTGTCTGACCTGTTTTTGATGACTCTCCTTGTTGGAGACTACTGGGGAGTCAGCTGGTTGAGGGACAACCTTCTCCAGTCCTTGTTTGATCCAACTAATGACACTGCAAAAATGAAAGGTGATTAGAAAGCAGTCCAGCATTTCAGGGAGACTGTTAACTTTCATTTGTTGATGTTTCTTTTATGAACTGCATCTAATACCAAGTCACAGGTAGCTGTCCTCAGCACTGGATCAAACATTAAATACAGTTACCTGGCGGCAGTGGGAGAGGACGGCTGGATGGCTGTATTGTCAATTTCAGACTCCTGAGAAGCTACAGACACCACTTCAATAATTTTAATGTCTGGAGTAGGTTCTGGAACAAAGAATCCAAAATGATGTTTAGTGCTACAGAATACATGTGCCATCTACATCAGTGGGCTGCTACGGGATCATTTTATTACAATAGATGCTGTATAAGTACTTTTGAATCCATGCAAACCATTCACACATATACAATAATATATATATAATATATATATATAATGAAAACTTATTGTACTGGTCAGGGTGTTTGAATTATGAATTTGATTCACTTTACACTTAATTCAAAGGATGGCACCAAGGATCATAAGAAGTATGTTCATGTAATGCCAGTTCTTAAAATACTT
Organism: Polypterus bichir lapradei; assembly: GCA_026402145.1. Classification (NCBI taxonomy): domain Eukaryota; kingdom Metazoa; phylum Chordata; class Cladistia; order Polypteriformes; family Polypteridae; genus Polypterus; species Polypterus bichir. Next base: position 55,584,321 of record JANRMT010062806.1, read on the forward strand.
CACTGACTGCCAATTAAATTGGAGAGTTATAAAAAGTATTCTTCTGAAATATGAAGCTATAAATGGTTTATCTCTTTCTTACCTTACAGCAGGGTTTCATAAAGTATGTTGCGCCAGTATTGGGTCGTGAGTAACTGTTATAGTTAATGGTAGTGGGTTGTTAAATGGTTTGCGAAGTGGCTTGCAGTGGATCACAGTGGGTTGATTAAGCAATCTAAAATACTCTGACAATTGTCCTTGATTATGACACGTCCATTATATGATTGTCCATGAGGGGACCCTCTCCCACTTCCACACTGACTATTGTCCAGGCATTCAGCAAGGAATGTGTCTGGAAAGGGCAAGACTGGGTCGCAATAAAAAAAAAAAATTTAAGAAACCCTCCCTTACAGAACATATCAATGCCGTCACCCCATGAAGCACATTCTCAAGGCCTCCTTAAAATTCTGAAGATAAATAAAAGTAGTTCAGGAGGCAAAGCCTTTTGCTCTTAGGTACAGAAACTACTGTAAATCTACCTACTGTACCAATATTACTGAAATTCCATTGTTTTACTGTTTTAGAATGTTCTAGTTAGAGTTGCTGCTGACTTTGTTCCATATTGCTCTTTTTAAATTGCATTTTAGATACGCTTGCATATAGTATGCGAAGCACCTATTGTGTTAACCATATTGGTCTGTTTCTGTTGACACCATTGATCACAACATTCTTAAAAATTGCCTTAGTCAATGGGTGGGCCTCTCTGGCAATGTCTTAAATTGTTTTGAATCCTACCTGGCAGGTAGAAAATTGTTTGTTAGTTGTGGTAATTACAACTCAAAGACACATGATATTCTATATGGTGTTCCACAAGGGTGTTCTACATCCTGGGTCCGCTGCTCTTTTCAATCTATATGCTTCCGTTAGGTCAGATTATCTCGAGGCATAACGTTAACTACCACAGCTATGCTGATGACACACAGTTGTATTTATCAATAGCACCTGATGACTCCGACTCTGTTATTTCACTAACACAATATCTTACTTGTGTTTCTAATTGGATGAATAGTAATTTTCTCAAACTAAATAAAGAGACAACAGAAATCTTAGTGATTGGCAATAATGGAGATAATGAGATTATTAGAAATAAACTTGATGTATTAGGATTAAAAGTCAAGACAGAGGTAAAGAACTTAGGGGTAACTGTTGACTGTAACCTAAATTTTAAATCACATATTAATCAGACCACTAGGACAGCATTTTTTCACTGAAGAAACATAGCAAAAGTTAGACCTCTTATATCATTGAAAGATGCTGAGAAATTAGTTCACGCTTTTGCTTTCAGTTGACTAGATTACTGTAACGCACTCCTTTCAGGACTACCCAAAAAAGACATAAATCGTTTGCAACTAGTGCAGAATGCAGCTGCTAGAATCCTAACTAGGAAAAGAAAATCCGAGCACATTTCTCCAGTTTTGATATCACTACACTGGTCACCTGTGTCATTCAGAATTGACTTTAAAATACTGCTTATGGTTTACAAAGCCTTAAATAATCTCGCTCCATTTTATATATCAGAGTGTCTGACACCATATATACCAAATCGTAACCTTAGATCCTCAAATGAGTGTCTGCTTAGAATTCCAAGAGCAAAACTTAAAAGAAGTGGTGAGGGGGCTTTCTGCTGTTATGCACCTAAAATCTGGAATAGCCTGCCAATAGGAATTCGCCAGGCTAATACAGTGGAGCACTTTAAAAAACTGCTTAAAACTCATTACTTTAACATGGCTTTCTGATAACTTCACATTCATTTAATCCTGATACTCTGTATATTCAATTCATTATAATAACTATTGATGGTGGCTTTAAAATCCGTACTGAACCCTACTCTCTCTTCTGTTTCTTTTCTCGGTTTTCTGTGGTGGCGATCTACACCATCACCACCTAATCAAAGCACCGTGATGTCCTACATTGATGGATTAAAAGCCAGAAGTCTACATGACCATCATCATCAAGTCCTTCCAAGAGAACCCTAAATACAAAGAGGACTGTTTCATTTATATTAGGTAGAATGCCCAGAGGGGGCTGGGCGGTCCCGTGGCCTGGAACCCCAGCAGATTTTATTTTTTCTCTCCAGCTGTCTGGAGTTTTTTTTTTGTTTTTACTGTCCTCCCTGGCCATTGGACCTTACTCTTATTCTATGTTAATTAGTGTTGTCTTATTCTAACTCTTACTTTGTCTTTTATTTCTCTTTTCTTCATCATGTAAAGCACTTTGAGCTACATTATTTGTATGAAAATGTGCTATATAAATAAATGTTGTTGTTGTTGTCTGTGCGCATGAACCAGCTCAGCCTCCCATTGACCAATTTATTGCAATTTGGCACCCTTTCTCTTAAGGAAATTTCTTCAGGCAGCTGAATTTTCATCAAACAGATCACACTATACAACGTTTTGAAATTTCGAAATCACCCATTGAAAACCATTGGTGAATCTTTAAACAGGGGAAAATTCTGTGGAATGCTATCTACAAATTGGTTTACTGTTTCAATTTTACCTTCAGAGAGATGCTTGAACTTGTATGTTTTGTATATTTTCCTCTTTTACTCATCTGACAGCTGCCCAAATGCCCAATGTATGTAAGTCAGATGCGGAGAGAGTGTGAACAAGCAGCTCACACAGCAGCACCCTTTTCCCACTGCTTTAGGTGTGTCAACCGAAAATGTACAAATAGAGAAGAGATTGGTGGGTACATCAGGAAAAGAATGTTAAGGATGGAATAGCCAGGCAACAGGAATAGAAGAAGGCCAAAGGGGAGGTTTTTTGATATGGTGAGGGAAGACATGAAGCCAGTTGGTGTGGCAGAAAATGATGTATAAGACAAGGATAGATGGAGACGAATGATTTGCTGTGGCAATCCCTAAATGGGAGCAGCTGTTAGAATGAAAGTGATTGTATAAGTTCTTATTTATTTATATCATTTAAAGAAGTTAATTGTTTTAACAGTGTAGGAGGAGAACGGGCATCCAGCCATAACAGAAGATGTTTTATTACCCAGACGTGGGACCATTATGATGATACAAGCAAACTGGCCAGCAGGATGAGGAAATAAATTTGTACCTGGCCTGAATGGTTTAATGGATGGACTGATAAGAGTAGAGGAATCGGAATTGTTCCATTCAAGCTCCTCCCTCAACAGCGCCCTCTATCGGTCCCAAGAAACCCCGAAAGAGCTGCACTTTCTGCAGGTGTCCTAAATGGGTTACCATAGAAGGATCACTGCCACCTAGGATATGGGGGATGGAACAACTCCCAACAGAGGTGAATTAATATACTCCAAACACATTACATAAAATGTCTATAAATTATATACTGTATGTTTTTCCTTGACCTACTGTAGTCTTCATTAACAGCATTTATTATGAAATATTCATTTTAATATATACTGTATACACCATACATAGGCAAGCACATAAAGAAGATTCTGTCTCTTATGTTGCCTACTGACCAACCTGACAGGTTGAGGGACTTCCTTAGCATGCTGTATTCAACCTATTTAAACACATTTTAAGGTCATGGGGAGCTAGTGCCCATCCTGGCAGCATAACAGTTCATCATTGGTCACTCTCACACACATAAAATAATGCTGACTCATACTGGGACAGTTTAAAGTTGCTAACTAAACTAGCACCCATGTGTTTGGAAGGAAAACTGGAATAAGAGGTCAGAAACACATGCTGACACTAGGAGACCAATCTGACTAGATACTGACAGTGAAGATGCCAGCATTTAAACTTAAAACTTCAGGAGCTGTGAGGCAGCCGTGCTATGCACTCAGTAAGGACATCACCCTCCAGAGAAAGCTGCATTGTCTCTGGAGGAATAAAGGAACAACAATAAAGTAATAAAGATATCATATTTTTTAAGTTTCTCATTGCTGGGTATAGGTTAAAGGATGAGCACTATGTTCAATACTGGTCTGAAAGGACACAAGACATTTTTAAAAGTTTTATTAAAGTGTATTATAAGAAAACACTTTTACAGGGAGGCACAGTAGCACAATGGATTGAGTTTCCTGGTATGTTGTCCTTGTGGACTTTGCACAGTCTCATGTCGGAGTGGGTTTTCCTCCTGCATCTCCAAATTGACCTTTGTGCATGTAAGTGGGCTCTGGGATAGACTAGTGGTCTCTCTGTCATGTGCCCAGTACTACCAGGATAGGCTCCAGCACCATTGTGACCTTGAATTAGATTAAGCAGGCTTGAGAGCATTCTGAATGTTATTGCTTTTAATATACAGTACATTCTCCCTGTGTTTGTGTGTTGTTTTTGTCCAAGTACGCTGTTTTTTATTTCACATCCCAAATATGTGTAGATTAGGCAGAGTGTCTACTTTAAATGAGTGTGAGCGTTTACATGAGTGTGCCCCTCTAAGGACTGGTGCCCCATCCTGTGTTTGTTCCCTGTTTGCACCCAGTGCTGCTAGGATAATCAACAGTTCTCCACAACCGTGAAACAGATAAGTAGGTTAGAAGAAAGGTGAATGGATGCTTTTGGTGTAATTCAAGCTGTAAAGTACAGTATACTGACATTTCCCAGATTTTAAAAGCTTCATGAACTCATACCTTCAGTTTGAGGTGGAAGCTGTGGTTCGACTTTTGCTTCCTAGTGAAAAAGAATCAATTAAATATCAGAATTAGTCAGATTCATAACTTTTTAACAAGGGTCAAAACAGTCTTAATGTTTATTTTAATTCAGATTAAAAAGTGGAGAGGATTCATTTCTGCAAAAATAACACCTTCATGCTACACACAAACTCTTTTGGGGTGCAAGTATTAACTATAGTAATTTAATTTACTGCACACAAACTGTACACAAATCTGTTTTGCTCTTGTTTGTCATTAAGCACAGTAACACAAAATTTATGTTGATGTCACAATATAATAACTTAGCTTGGTTATGCAGTACTAGTTTGCTACAGTTTTTATAAATGATGACAGGCCGTCTGGCATTACACAAAACTGGCTTCACTTGACCATGAGCGCAGTAACCTGCTATGAGACATGTTCACACACTGCCAGGTTGCTGTCAATGTCTTCAGTTACGCTGCAAATCATACAAGCGGACATGTCTTACAGAATTTAAATTTCAAACATCTTGAAGGTCCACCTCTGTTAACAATCCTCACTGAGATTAAACTGATTTCACCCATAGCCTCTTAGGATGAACATTTTGTAGTGAAATTCTAACTAGCAGTCATAGTAAACATTCCACATGTTGCATTTCTGAGCTAGACCAACATGGTTCATAACAGATATTTCTAAGCTTTACTTACCTCGACATTTTTGTCCTCAGTACTAGACTGAAATGCTTTGTACTTGCTCTCTGGCTGAGGGACCACCTTACTCAGTCCCTCAGTTATCCAGCTGAGGACTCCCCCTCCTTGCCTGCAAGGACATGTGGTTTAAGAGAATGTCACTGCTATTATGAACAACAATCTGTGCCAAGATATGTCAGATTGAAAGATTGGCTTGTCTTGCAAAGCATTTCACTATGCAGGTGCAATACTTATAGCACACTAAATTAAAACTACTGAGCAAATGTAGTGAAATAGGAAGACTGACATAAACTCAACATATTATGACTAGCTGCTATTGGATTACAAGAGTTTTGCCTGTTGCCTCAAATACTGTGTTCAATCATCCTTGCATATTCCAAAGTATAAACAATTAGACCTAATCCAGTCATCAAGAAGTTCAAACAGAACACATGCACTTTACTATCATAGATCACCTTAGTATTATGTCACCTGTTAGACTGCAGTAGAAAAACATGTAAAAACAAGAAGAAAATTCCAGCTCCTGTAAGAAGATTCCCTGATTCCAAACCAGCCAGCCTTCTCATAATGCGCTGAGCTTACTGAAGCGGATTTGGAACACACAACCTGTCGTACATGTCATTATTGGAGTCTAAGGTCCACCACTGAGCCTTTATCTGTCACACTATCTTAGCACATCAATTTTGTTGTCCAAAGCACACTTTATAGTTGTTTGATTGGTTGCTGCCTTGCTTCTATGTAATGCAATGCTCTAATTATTGCTGCACTGGACTTCCGTACCACCGAAAAGGAAAAGCAACTATTGGAGAACTCATCTGTTCAGGTCTCCCTCGTTACTTGGTGTGCTTTTTTTTTCCACAGTCCCAAATGGGCAGTATATTATAACATTACAAAACCTGATTCATCTCATTAGGGTTATTGTGGGCTGCAGTGGACCAACACTGGACACGGAGTCAGTCCTCTGAAGTATAGAATAATAGTTCTGACAAAATAAAGCAAGTAAATAAATAAATAAATAAAATTAGATCTATATTTTGTTACTTATTTCTTAATGTGTTTTTAACGTTATTTCTTCATTTATTTATTTCAGTGACACACACACAACATGAAATAAGCCCTGAAATGAAAACCGTCACTTTCACTCATCAAAGTTGAGAGGGCAGGTTCTAGTAAGTACTGTTTTTTGATTGGCAAAATGTTGGTAGTGTGGACATAAACTATTGTTTGTTAAAGTGCCACATTTACAGCAGACATTTCAGATGCGAACTCCTAAAGATGAATTTGGAGTTTCTGAAATTAAAGAACAGTACATCTGGACAAATTTTTATTGCACTCATATCCACCGCAGACATGCAAATGGGGCCACAGGATTCCAAAGTCAAGCAAAGCACATATGTTTCACTAATCAAAAAACAGAGCCCACCCTTTCAACTTGAATGTGTGAAAGAAACAGTTTTCATTCAAGGGGTGATTTCATGTTGTGTGTGGTGTCACCAAAAAAAAATTAATGAAGAAATATTTAAATAAATATATAAAGAAATAAGCAGCAAAAATATATTTAGTGACACATTTTTATTATTATATTTATATTTATTAAATATTAAATAATTATTTATACCCACATTTCATGTCATTAGTATTTATTTATTATCATATTTTACAGCACATTTCTTTGTTTGAGTATTTATTTATTTAATTGTGTCCAGTAGTACTAGGATGTTGTACTGTGTTAGCCATTATGGATGGAGTGAGAAGTCAAGCAAAATGACACCTTTTATTGGCTAACTTAAAAGATTACAATATGCAAGCTTCTGAGGCAACTCACGTCCCTTCTTCAGGCAAGATGTGATCGATTGCCTTGAAAAAGGGGCCTGAGCTGCCTCGAAAGCTTGCATATTGTAATCTTTTTAGTTAGCCAAGAAAATGGTGTCATTTTGCCTGACTTCTCACTACATATAATTGTGTCCAAAATATTCCCCCATACTACTTTCTTGCTGGGTCAATTTAGAATCAAGCGTGTTATTGGGAATTTAGAAAGACTGGAATACCCAGAGGAAAAGACACGTAGGGAAAGTGTGAACTCTATATAGACAATGGCTGGGTGCGGGCTTTGAATGTAGAACACCAAACCTGTGAGGCATTAGTAAAAACCTCTGCGTCATGTGCCATCCAGTGTATTATACACTACAAAAAATTAAATAGAGGCCAAGTGAAAAGTATTCAAATCATTATATTAAATCTAATTTTCCTTATTCTAAGAATTATTGACTATTGACTAATCCAAAGAAAATTTGTATTTACGATTAATTAACTTACTTTTAGAAATCTTGACAAGTAAATTTTGCTTTACCCCTTTGTTGGATTTTTTTTTGCTAAATACAAGCAAATCAAATTCCATTTAACGTTTTTTTTGTCTAGTTTTTGTATATGAGTTGTTTTCAGTGTAGTTAAGCTGAAATTAAAAAAGTGCATAATTATAGAAAGATGCCTATCATTTCATGGTGACACAACAATTTATTTTGCTGTGGGGCATCCTAACTCTTTATCCATTATCTCAAAAGTCCAGCGAAGGATTTATTCACTATGCTTTCCATTCACTGCTTCATTGATTTTTGCACAGTGTGGAGGAGACTTAAAATAAAAATGAGCAGCTCAAAATCTGGTCAGCCAAGCTAATTTGCTGTACTTACTCATCTGCAGGATTCCTGGAGTTTTTGTGAAAAAGATGAATAAACAAATACAATATGTGTTAAAAGTAAAAAATAAAAAAAAAAAGGAAAATTGTTAAAAGCAAAATCCAGAGCTTTAGCTATAATACACATTATAATACACATCTAACCTGGATGAAACACTGAGTAGGGGGTGCAGTTGTGAACCTGATTCTTGTATGATATACCACATTATAAATAAAACATTCTGGCCCAGAAACAGAAAAAATATTAAAATTCCTGATTCATTCATTTGAGGGGTGTTCCCCTGCAAGACTTTGACGGGACCACCAATCACCACTTAAAAGAGTTTAAAGGAAGCTGCACTGCTGCATTAGTGTAACAGAGTAAGAATGAATGAGAACAATGTAGGTTCAAGTCCAGGTGGAAACAAGTGTGTACTCCACATGGCGCAAGTCTGTGGCAATCTGTATTTAATTTCTCACTCTTTTTATGAGCTACTTTTGTTCACTCTTTTAAGAACATTTTACTAAATAGTCTGTTTTTAAATTGATTAATTCATCAGTTTTCTAACCTGTTTATCCAGATCCTGTACATAGGGAGCTGGTGTCTACTCTGGCAGTACTGGGACAAAGCATATATCGACCTTGGATGTGTTGCTGGGCAAACACATCTTCACATGCATGCCCACGCTCACTTATAATTGGCCAATTTATAATCACTAATTAACCCAACTGGCACTTATTTGGAGAGAAAATCCACAAAGACGTATGAAGAAGATGAAAATGCCACACCGGCAATGCCTGAAGCTGGAATCCAAAATAAGACTCTGTGGCAAACCAGCATACCACTGAGCTGAACTTCCTTTCTTTGTACTTTTAATTTTAAATCTACATTTAGAAACATACTCGTGATTAAAGTCCAAATGACAACTTAAAATTCAGTATCATGACATACAAGCACAACATAACATTCTCAATACCTGCTTTATCCAGTTTAAAGTCAGTCTTCATTCAACTCCTGTAAGTTTGAATTATTCTATTGTTTAGACAAGTTGGATATTTGTCAAAAGATCTGCCATAATAGCATTGAGTGATAGGGGGCAGCAGTGCACTATTTTAGCAGGGTTGTTAAAAGACGTGCTGATAGTTAAATAACTGATTTCATCCAATTTCTGATCTACTCATTCCATTTGAAACTTGCATGAAGTCTAAGACTATCCTGCGACCAACAAATGCAAAGCAGGAGCTAATCCTGGGCACAGTCCCACACAAACCTACTAAATGCTTGTCTACACAGTGTCAATTAAAAGTTTTCTATTAAACAGAATATCCAGAGAAAGCACAAGTGATCAATGGGAAAACATACCAACTCTACATATTGAGCAAAGATTTAAACCCACTGTTCTTGACTTGTGGGGCAGTGGCACTAACCACCCTGCAATTGTGCAGTCCAATATACCTTTATATACCAATTTTCTATTGCACTTAATCCATTTTGAAGCTGAAGTGCCCAGGCCTACTATGGTATCACTGGAAGTAAGAAAGGCACAAACTCTGTAGCAACTGGTTCAAAACAGAGCACAATATTTTACACACATCTACAGTGCACCAATTGAATCAGCATTCAACTCCACATTATATTTTTGGGATGTGAGAGTACTCAAAAATAACTGAGAAAAGTCCTTAAAGGCTCATGGAGAAAAGGCAAGCTCCACTCAGACAGTGGCTGAGCCAAAATGTGAGGAAGCCACGCTAATAGCTGTAGCATCCCAAAACAAAAACACTACCCACAGCTTGACCATGCTGTGATGTCATGTGACCATGATATTAACACTCTAATAAGTAATAGGTATAGGCCCAACTCACCTGCTGCTCTCCAAGGCTCTGGAGCTCTCTTTTGCTTGGATATCTGGAATAAAAGCAATGTTTTGTAAGCTTGTTTCCACTTTTAAATAATACGAGCTTTTAATTTTTTTAGAAATAATGTGAATGAAGCTGTTCCTCTCTTAGAATGATCTGGGTCCTGTACCACAAATTCACCTTCTCTACCATACTCAGGTCTTCAGTTACCTTTTCCTTTTAAAAAGGGTTTCATCTACTATTTTATATTTTATTATAAATGGAGTATGTGGAGGGCTAAAATTCCAAAATAAATTAGACTAAAGGGTTTTACCTAATTTTCTCAGAAATACCCTATAGTAGAAGACATGTTATAAAGTCAGACACTATCCTTCCCAAACTTAGGCTGATGTGGAGGTCCAAGCAGTACACCATATTGGACCAAGGTCAGACTGTAGAACATGTACAGTCCAGTCTGACTTGCCTATAGCTTCAGAGCACTAGTGTGTCATCAAATCAAACATGATCAAAATAGATTAACTCCGTAAGTGGAATCTAAGAAGAATTTGCTAAGTAATTCATCCAAAAAACACCTGGACCACCAATCTTTACAAAAAGACACAATTTTGGAATATTATTGGGAAGATCAAGATATCTAGGCACTGCATGCCCAGCCATAACTTAAGGGTGAATTCGAAAGATTATCTGAAGGTTGGCCTGAGGTGGACATCAGATCAGGTCAGGTTGGGTTGGGGAGCATGCACTGGTACAGCCTGTTACTGCACCCACCACATGACGAAACAACTTGGGATCCTGGTTGGCAACCCTCCAGGAAGACACGCAGTCCAGTCCCACCCTCTGAAAATGACAATCTATCTGCCGCAGCCAGGTGTTACATGGGCATCCCCTTAGCCTGGTCCAGCCGCTCTGGTCCTCAACAATGAAGATCCTGTGAGTTGGATCACCCTAGGGGAATTGAGCCACATGGCCGTAGTGCCATAACTGATGCTTCCTCAAATGCAGGCAATGTGCCACATTCGGGACTCTGTGAGCAACAGTTCGTTTGACACAAAGTCAAACCAGCGGTACCCAAAGATTCCCCAAAGAGACATAGTACCAAAGGAGTCCAGTCTTTGTCTCAGGTCACTGGATAGCATCTATGTCTCGCAACCATATAGCAAAACAGGAAGCACCAGGACTCTAAAGACTTGGACCTTTGTCCTTTTGCAAAGATATCGGGAGCACCGCACAGCCCTTTCCAGTGACCTCATGATGCCTCATGCTCTCCCAATCCATCTACTGACTTCATAGGAAGAGTCACCAGAAACATGAATGACGCTACCAAGGTTAGTAAACCCCTCAACAAGGTCGACTTTCTCTCTGCAGACAGACACATTACCAATGGTTGTGCCCAAGAGGTCATTAAATGCCCGGATGCTGGTTTTTATGCAGGACACTTGCAAGCCCTGACACTCGGACTCCATGCTCAGTCTCTTGAGAGCCCTGATCAGAGCCTCCATTGACTCTGCGATTGACACCACCTGGGGCAAATGATGTTGAATTGTCCTCTTGGAATTAACCAGGGTAAGCTATTTTTGAGGTGAACACAACATCTAGCTCAGGACAGGTCACAGTGGCAGAAAATGTTTCTCAGAAATATACTATAGTAGAAGGCATATTGTAAAATTACACACGATCCTTGTCAAGCTTGCCAAGTCCATGCAGTACAGTCTAAGGACCAAGGTCAGAATTTAGAACAATATAGTCCAGCCTGACTTGCATGTAGTTTCAGAGTGGTGGTGTGTCATAAAGTCAGAAAAGAACAAGATAAATTCATTCCATAACTGGAATCTAAGGAGAAGTTGCTAAGTCATTCAGCGAAATAAGATCTATAATAACAGTCTTTACAAAAAGACCAGCTTTTGGAATATTATCAGGAAGGTCAAGATATCCAGGCACTGCTGGCCTGGCCACATCATAAGAGTGAATTCAGCACATATTCTCAAGGTTGGCCTAAGATGGACACCACCTGGGGTAAATGATGCTAAACTGTCCACTTGGAACTAACCATGGCATGCTATTTTTGGGGTGAAGCCCAGCATCTCACTGAGGACGGGTTAAAGTGGCAGAAATTGGGTGTTGAAGCCTCTTATCTCAAATGGGATGATGAGGATTACTGTAGGTAGGTACATAAGGTAGTTACTTAATATAATAGTCAACGTACGTGTATGAAAAACACAAAAGGCATCTTTGTACAAATTCATCAAATATTCGTGAAAATGAAAATGAAAAAAAAAAATCTCTGTTTGTCCCTGGTATCTGAAAAGGTCATATGCATGCTCTGCTATGGATATACTCATTTCAAGACCAAGTCAGGGCATGACATCTCAACTGAGCAATGAATAAGCTGATTTGTGAGAATGTCATGAAATATACAAAAGAGAATGTTCATAAATAAGAGTGAACCATACCTTCATTTTTCTGCTCCAGGCACCCAATAGCAGCATAAAAGAGAGAAGTAAAATAATGAGGAAGGAGAATGGGGTGTGCATTATGTGAAATTTTCCACAGTTTTCATAAGCTGATTTGACTCTATTTGGGGCCCAGACAGAGAATAAATGCCAGCCTTTTGTGCATAGAATGACCTCATTCTGTGACTTTGAGAGCACACTGTGGCAAAGAGGCTGCGTCTGGCTCTGATGTCCACTACTTCCCACCACAGTCACATCATTACACAGTAGAATAATGAGAGAAAGGGTGATTGAGGAGAGACTAGGGATTACAATTATGATGGAAGAAATGAAAGGAATAAAGAAAAGAAAGACGCAAAAAGATCAGTGCCATTAAATGTATTTGTTAGAATGCTTCCGTAAAATACTTAGTAATAGATTACAGTGTCACTATGAGTGGTCAGCTGGAGTAGCTGTGGGGATTTCTGGTAACAGGACAACATCCGTGGAGATAGCACAAGCTCCTTTTGTTTAATTGTGTTTTCTTCAGTATTCTTCTACATCCAGAAGACAAGCAGGATAGGCTAATTGGCAAGACTAAATCAACCTGGTATGTATTGCCAAGCCCCATAAACAGACTAAAATTCCAATTAGGAAAACAATTGCTACTGTTAAATGCTCCTGCTCCCTGCAACTTTATAAAAGGTCAATGGACAGACAGATATATTCTTGACCAGCCTGGTAGCTATCCTAAATAAGTACTGTAATTCATGAAGGTTAAAGTTTGTAAACGGAGAAAGGCTCTGTTCTCAGGGAAACTGTGGTACCTATCACTAGCAGAGGACTCTAATGTCTCGTGTACCTACCTTTTGTGTCACCCATTGCATTCACACAGCCACCTAATTTTACTCACTGTCACAGAATTACACCCAACATTGCTAAACACACAGTAGGAATCAGCACTGGAAAGAGAAGCAGTTCATTGGAGGACACACTCACATTATTAGAGTTAACAAAATATCTAGCAGGAAATCTTTATTATGTGATGAAAAACCCCAGAGAAATTAGGGGGAAAAATGCAAACTCTGAACAGAAAAGGACCAGGCTTGGGAGTTGAATCCAGATAGGTACATGCCACCAAATTCTCACTTAGAAATCATTCAGCTCTTGTCATCCTTTTACTAATTAATTGGAGAGTGAAAGTTTTTATCATTTATTGAAGTATCTTATGCAAATATATAGTGCAAATAAAATACAAATCACCTATAATACTGTGCATTTTAACCTGTATTATTTTATACTGTACACTAGGAAACATTACACTCAAAGAAATGTAGTTTATGTGTTTCTCATGAAGAACATCACCACAAGTCACTTTGCTGATCGTGCCTCCACCTTTGTTGCGCAGGAGTGTCTTTTATGCTTGGCGCATATGATCAGATGGCCTGTGTAGTGTACTTCACTGCTATCAGATGACACCACAGTCCTTTTCCTGTTGGCTATGCCACTGTTTGCCATGAGAGCCGCTGTTCTTTTTCTGTCAGCAACACTGTGTGGTTGAACCACTGTTGTTTTCCTGTCAGCCAGGGTGTGTGGCTACACCACCACCTGCCTTAGAAGGGCCCGAAGCCCATATATGTGACTGAGGTAGACCATCCACATATCATAAGCTCTCAATTAAGACCAAGATATGGGTTCAAGGTCTAGTGGTCTGTGAGTTTTTTGTGTGACAGACAGATAACCCTTAGCATTTTATGTTTGTATAGAATAGATGCTGTACATGCAATATTTAGATATCAATAATTCCCCTATACATCTATAATAAATCAAATAATAGTACAATACACAACCTATAATAAAACACATAATATTACAATATACTTACATTTATATATTGCTCACAGTGTGTGCATATTTCTATAATTGTAGAGGCATTAATTGCAATGAAGAACTTAGTTCAACAGAATTCCTATCATCCAGCAGATGGCACCATAGGTACACGTCCAGGGATGTCTGAACTACAGTTTTTAAGACCCCAGTCTATTTATTTGAGATAGTGTGAGAGCATGGAGATGCATTGTTTCCAAGAGCCTCCACAGGGTATTGTAGTGTGGAAGTGTTGGGATTTTGTGACTTCCATGACTCCAGAGATGACCCCAGAAATAACTCCAGGGTAGAGTTTAAAGGCCTCTCCCTGTCAGAGAAACATTTAATGTAGAGATGGAAGTAGACAAAAAGTTGTCCTGGCTTTAGCAACAGAGAAAATTAAAATTGCCAAGGCTAAATAGAAAAAGTGAGAATGTGGGGAATTGGGTAAGCTCTCCACACAGAATACTTAGGCCTTTTCGGCCTTAAAGTTTTAGGTTTCAAAGGTGCTTATTTATAATTTAGTTACTTTTTTAACTGGGCGATTGGCCTCCTGTGAAATCTTCTAATTTTATTTAATAAAATTAAGTGTTTTTTTTTACCCTAGAGGCCTGACAATTTTATTTCTGGTCTGCATTTTTACTAGATTGTAGAGAAGGACTTGGTCAGCACCAGGGCTGCTATCAATGTTACATTATCCAGGGAAATAAAAAATGTTGTGACCAAGTCAGTGAAAATGGCCTGCCACCAACAAAAGATGGAATTCCTTGTGTGTATGTAGGGAGCTCTAAGTTTAGGCACTCCTCAAGGAAGAGGGAGTATAATATGGGGACAGGATGACTATATATTAATAGTCCCCCAGTGGGATAGATGGCAGCAGTGATACACTTTACGCTGTATGTGGCTCACTGTCTCCACTTGTAATGGACAGGTAATGGTTTGCCTAGCCCTTTAGCCATGTGGGTTCATGATTCTAGCAACTCCAGAGGGCTATTGTTAGTATATCTGGCGAGAAGAAAAAGCTAAAGATGAGAGCAGAGGTAGCCCAGAAGAAGAAAATGCTGGTAGGTAGATAGATGGATCAGCCACCCTATCATACTGTTATACAATAGCTTGAAACACTTTTGAATGAATATTTTATTCCGTTTATTTTGTACCTTGTGTATTATTTTATGCTGTGTCTTTCTATAAGATTACTTTGGCCTGTGTAATATCATATGGGTATACACACATAGCATGGTCTTGTAACGTTGACTTTGCATTGCAACATGCCAAAGATGCTAATGACACACATATAAATGAACAACAGTGAGTTTTACTGGTGCCAAATCAATGATCTTTCACAGATCAGTTTCAAGTAGCCTGGGCATCTTTGAGGAATATGAAAGTGACATTGAGATCTTGATTGAGATATTACAGGAAGAACTTCACTACTGTCTATAAGAAACAGAAGGCTTCACAGATACAACATCACTTGGAGGCTGAAAGATCATGCATCAGTGCCATCACAGCACCTAAATTTAGCCTCCCAACATCTATAGAGATGTTGTGCCATCCAAGAACTTCAAGGATATCTAGGGAATACATCTGACAATGGGATGACAAATTGTAGAAGTGAAATGCCACTCATGGCCTGCATTATGACATCTGCCTTTGACCATCTCCCATTGTCATCTGTGTGTGTAGTGGGTTTGGACTAGAGCATCCTTGGACTACTGTGGATATGTGCTAGGTCATTTTCAGTGCTGAGTCTTGTTTCTCATCAGTTTTCTTTGATAGATGTGCCTTGTAATGATACAGCTAACACATCATACTGCATCAATACAACAGTGTGGCATTTTGGGAACAAACCTGTCTGATACCATTTGTCAACCAAACAATCCTCACAGACACACTATTACCATTGCACTAGAATACTTATGGTATGTCAGCAGCCTTTACTCTCTCTGATTTAACATTTGGAGTTACCAGCTGTTGCTTATACCATCAATGGAGTTTTGAACTCATTTTTGGGTATCCTGATTTTAAAACTAAATTGGCTATTGCATTTTACTCTAACACAGCAAATGGCTGTACTAGAGTGTGGCTTGCTAGGACTTACGTTTCACCCAAAAAGCTGCTGGCTATCTGTCAGCCCCACCATTCACCTGTTACAGGAAAGGAGAATGTGGAGCCAGATGGTGATGTCAGAACTCTCAGTCCTGCAGACACAGGCCATCAACCACCAGGACTTATGATCTCAACAAAGTGAAAGTCAGCCCAGGCGTTTGAAGGGTTGACATCACAGATGTGTTTGTAGTAAACTTTAACAGCAGGAGAACATAAAATGCTTAGTGAGTCATGTTCCCAATTAAATGTCTGCTAGTGTTTGAAAAAAGCCTATTTAACTCTAGTATTAATTTCTGCATTTACGTTGGTGATATAGACTTAATTTATTCAAAGTAGAGTCTAATATTATAAGACTTAGGTAACGCTTTAGTGTAAGCACTGCAAACATGCTTCTATTACTCATATACAGTTATGTAACAAGACCTTAACAAAGGCTTCTTTTGGCCATACTATGATTTACAAAGTATCCATGAAGTGGTTTTTCACCTTTGTGCAGTATGGCATATTGAAATGTTGGTAAAATGAATGAATTAATTATAAATATGAAGGATTTATAAGTCTTATATGCAATATCAATAGAAACCTGTCTCAGTTAAGCCATCTCAGACCATTAAAAAATAAATTTATTTTAGTAGGCCATATTGAAGACATGAATAAACAGTTCATTGATGCTTTGTAAGCGTTATTAAGATCAAATGAAGCTTTTGGTACTGTCTTGTTACATAATAGCAAATGGGTAATAGATGCATTTTTATAGTACCTAAATTAAAATGTTCCATAAATTAAAATGTCCAGCCCTGGGGTCCCCTAGTCCAGTCCTGGAGGGCTGCAGTGGCAGTAGGTTTTCATTCTAACCCTTTTCTTAATTAGTGACTTGTTTTTGCAGCTAATTAATTTCTTTTGAATTCATTTTAATTGACTTGTTTTTTTTAAAGATTTGCTCCCTTGAATTTCTTCATCGTTCCTCTGAATTTCTTCATTTCTTTCCTTAAATGGCATCCGAACAGAAATAAAAGGTGAAGTGAGTGAGCAAACAGAAGACCAACTAAGTCAGGGCCTCAAACTCCAACCAATTTTACTCCAACCAGTTGCTTAATTAGGCTGTGAGTCTTATTGTTAATTAAAATTGTTCTTTAACTTCATGGCTTGTTGCTGCTCTCATTGTGCAATAGCATACACTTCCGATATGATTGACTTTCTCTTTTCTAAGAGCACTGTTAAAATGTTTTGGGGACCTGAGCAGATCAACATTCTTGAGACCTTCATCTTTCTTTATTTTCAGATATTGTATGATGGACACACTTTGCTGTCATGTTTTGGCTCATTATTGTTAAGAAAGAAGAAACAAGGAGTCAGAGCTTTCAAGAGCAAGTCAATTGCAATTATTTCAAAAGAAGTTAATGAGCAGCACAAACAGGTCACTTATTAAGAAAAGGGTTAAAATGAAAACCTGTAGCTACTGCAGCTCTCCAGGACCGGAGCTGGGGACCCCGGTCTAGCCCCATCTGTAAATATAATTCACTAAGTCCATGGCAAGCAAGACGCACAAGACAGAGCCACGCCTGCCAACTCACAGAGCCCCGCCCACCAACAATTCACTAAGCGGCCGACCATGGCACGCAAGACAGACCATGGTATACGCACGACAGAGCCCCGCCCACCAACAATTCGAGCGAGAGCGAAAGCATTTGCCAAGAATGTTTTCATTAATCAAGAATATATAATTCACTAAGCAGCCGACCAGGGCACGCAAGAAGCAGCACGCAAGACAGACCATGTGATACTCACTAAGCAGGTGACCAGGGCACGCAAGAAGCAGCACGCAAGACAGACCATGTGATACGCTCGACAGAGCCCCGCCCACCAACAATTCACTAAGCAGCCGACCATGGCACGCAAGACAGACCATGGGATACGCACGACAGAGCCCTGCCCACCAACAATTCGAGTGAGAGCGAAAGCATTTGCCAAGAATGTTTTCATTAATCAAGAACGAAAGTCGGAGGTTTGAAGATGATCAGATACCGTCGTAGTTCCGACCATAAACGATGCCAACTGGCGATCTGGCGGCATTATTCCCATGACCCGCCGGGCAGCCAACCGGGAAACCAATGTCTTTGGGTTCCGGGGGCAGTATGGTTGCAAAGCTGAAACTTAAAGGAATTGACGGAAGGGCACCACCAGGAGTGGAGCCTGCGGCTTAATTTGACTCAACACGGGAAACCTAACACGACCTGGACACAGAGAGGATTGACAGATTGATAGCTTTATCTCGATTCTGTGGGTGGTGGTGCATGGCCGTTCTTAGTTGTTGGAGCGATTTGTCTGGTTAATTCCGATAACGAGCGAGACTCCCTCCTGCTAAATAGTTACGCGACCCCCGAGCAGTCGGCGTCCAACTTCTTAGAGGGATGCCTTTCCAGCCCCGTCCCTCGCTCTGGAAGGTGGGGGGCGCGGCAGCGGTCCTCCAGTTTTCAGTCACGGACAATTGTATGTTGCTCTCTCCAAAGTTCCATCTTTTCATTCACTTACAGTCATATCCTCAAACCCACCCTGTTTGGACATCTGTGTCTTTCAGGAAGTGTTCACCCATCAGTACATAATTATGTGGTGTATGCTACGCCGCGGGTTGGCTAGTACAGTTATATACTAATCATATCATGTCAATGTCAAAAAAAAATTCTAGTGCTGCCTCTGCTTTTGAGTGTGTGTATGTGCTGTATACTTACATTATACTAAATATACTATATATATATATATATATATATATATAT
>JANRMT010062806.1:55603444-55616626 GCA_026402145.1 Polypterus bichir lapradei
ATATATATATATATATATATATATATATATATATATATGTACATGTAGTGCCTCTACTTGCAAAAATATTCAGACATTTTGTATTACAAATTCCGCAGTGAAATGTTGCTCTCTATGATATTTTTATTTCAAAGAACCAAAACTCAAAGTTATTTTACAGAATCTCCAGTCTTTAAAATTTTGTTGAATCCCTTTTGTAATAATGATAGCTCCAAGTCTTACAAGGTCAGTATGTTCCCAGTTTGCACACTGTTCCAAGATCAGTTGGTTATTCACTGAAGATTTCAAATAGCACCACAGATTTGTAATCGGATTTTTATCAGGGCTTTGACTGAGCCACTGGAGGACATTCACCTTTATGTCCTTGAATTGTTTTTCACCTGTGGAAATGATAAGGGAGGAATTGAATATGTATACAAACAACATATTTGCTTTTTTTTCTTAATAAGATGTATTTTTGCACAAAAGAATTTAAAAAAATAATTTGGGGTTTTGATTTCATTGTGGGATGGATTATTCAGTAAAATTACAGAACTGATCTTAATAGTAAATATGTATTTGCTATATATGCTGTATGTGAATATATATCTATATGTTTACTGCATATGTGGGATCAAGCAAAGAGAATCAGTCACAGGAGAGTGGTGTAGACAGTATGATGAAAGTCAAGCACTGTATTTGTCTTGTTTGCAGCACTTGTGCCACACCCGCCTTATAAAATCACCAGCAGTCACTACTCCCCGTGCCAGAGTTGGGTGGAGGTGAACAAAGCTTGTGAGGAGGAGGTGAGGTGACAGAGGAAGAGATAAGAAAGAAAGGACTGTGTTATTGTGCTGTTTGGTGCTTTATACTGTGCTGTGAAGTGGGGAGCAACAGAAAAGTGCTTCCCCCGTTAAATAAAGACATGTTGTTTGGCAAACGTAGTGTCTCAGCCTGTCTGTGTTGGGATTGGGGAGCCGTACACCCCCTGGTGGTCCACAGTACTTATTTCTATTCATGACCCAACCATTTTGAGCATTTGTGCACTTCTTTTGACACTATTGTGAAGGAAAATTGGACATTAATAGGGGGTTTTCTGGATCATTCCCTGCACGTGATGCCAATCTCTTATCCTAGAAGTTATTTTAAATGCTCTCTTGTTAGAACTATAAAGTATTCCAGATGAAAGCAGCTTAAAGTAGGCTCCTCTGGGGAGCTAGAAGGCAACTAAAGGTAACTGTGATCATGTCTCAGGTTTCCTTTCTCAAGGCTTGCCCTGTTAAAAGGGTGTGACTGACCAGAGAAGAATTTGCAGATGTGACTGTGAGGTGAAGCTTCTGGCGTGGACCCACACTGCACTGAATAGGGTCTGTATGACCCAGTAGTGTTTCTTGTGAGGTCTGGAACTATCCCAAAAAATGACCCCCCTCCATCCTTTAAGTTGATCTCAAGCAGATCCTGATGTTAGATATGGAGTAGAAGCAAGGGTTCACCTGACAATGAGGTGAAGGAGAATATGCTAGTGTTATAGGTGAGAGAAGGAGGAAGGTAGGCAGGTTAGTCAGGCCCTTGAGTGACTTAATGTTTGTTGTTCTTCTTTTGTACATATTTCTGTGTCTTTGTAAAAACCTATTTTTTTTCCTACAAAACCATTATTAGATTTTGTGGCATCTGAGTGTAATATCTAACACCAGTAACGGCACACTGCGCGATAACGTGCAGTGAATACACTTGAGCATTGATAGTTTTCATCCTCTTTCTCTGTAAGTTTAGCATTCATTTACTCAGAGGTTGATGCGCTTGCTGCTTCCTGAGCAGCTCTTCTTTTCTCCACCCTAGCAGCCCGCTGCTTCTCTTCTTTTGTCGGCATCTTTTAGCGTTAAAACTGATTAAGTCAGTGTTTGTGTTGTAATTACTTAGTACGTTTTCTTTAATTTTTCACTTAAGCTCGCACTTAAGTGTTCAATCTGCCTTTAAGAATGATTTAAGATATGAAGAGGTAGGGGAAGTGACGGCAAAGGTGGTAGGGATGAGAAAGGTGCCCGTACACATGTGCCACACGGCCGCCCTGCTGGCCGCTGCCGAGAGTTGATTCTACAATCAAATTAAATAACAAT
Source organism: Polypterus bichir lapradei (assembly GCA_026402145.1). Lineage (NCBI taxonomy): Eukaryota > Metazoa > Chordata > Cladistia > Polypteriformes > Polypteridae > Polypterus > Polypterus bichir. The sequence continues at coordinate 55,605,541 of JANRMT010062806.1, forward strand.
AAAAAGAGGAACAACCTTTGAGATCAATAATCACCCCGAAAGCGGACAGCAGATATCATGTACTATATGTGTACCATATTTCAGGTCAATAGATCAAACAGTTTGCGAGCTACAGCTGATATAAAATCCTGGATAGACAAAATGAACAGGTAGCGTATTATATAGATAGATATTATATAAAATCTGAATTTGCCCCTCATACCTCTTCAGTAGCATTAGCCCTGGAATTTCGAGGAGATTCTGATGGCTTGGGGAGGATGCTGTCAAATCCTTGTGTGACCCAAGACAGTATGCCCCCTTGAGTGCTGAAGAAAACAAAGAAATGTACTAGAAAAATCACTATGGAAAAGAATGAAAACAGTTGTAGTAACTGTAATAAATGTTGTTTTAATAGCAAAGGATATGAAAAGCAGTCAGGTGTGTTTTTTAGACAAGAACGTTTTAAACTAAATGCACTAGCCATAAAGTTTTCATATTTTTTTCTATAATGTCTGATTAGAAAAGTATGAATATATTAAATTTATTTCTTTTTAAAAATGGATCACTTACTGTTTATCCTCAGCTTGGGCCTCTGTTGTTTCTGATGATCCTTCTGTGGGCTTCTTTGTTTCTGGTACAACTGCAAAAGAAAATTAATTCTTAGCAAAAGAGAATAACTGGCCCCATAGAGATGTAATTTAAAGTGAGCACTAGGGGGCACTCAAGTGCAATCAATCAGTGGACGTGTGTGAGAGTGATGATATATTGTTTACTATGGCAGTTTCAGTGTATGCATGAAGATGTGGGAGCGTCACATAGCAGAATTAAGTTATAATACAATACAGTGTTAATGAACAATGTCCCAACTGTCCACCAAGCTGGTGTCTTTCTATTCAAAAAGAAAAAGGACAGGAACCTCTCAGTGTCATGGATATAGTATAACAATATTATAGATGACATAATGAAGTTTGTATTTCAAAACTAAAGGAGTATTGTAGAATAAATGAACACACTACCTAATTCTGAAATGTTTGAAACTGGCTTCCGACACGTCTATCTCTGGTTCAGAGCCTTTTGTTTACATGTTTGAGTAAGTTGTGCATACTAACAACTTAGGGCATTTCTGAAGAGGCCTCCTTAGACTGGGTGTGGTTTTATAGCTCAGCAGAGAGCCAATTAAAAATTCAAAATGTAGGCAACTCAACAAACATTCAAAGGTACAGATTTCAGCTGGGGGGTTTGGGGTAGGGAACTGTCAGCATCTGCAATTTATTCAATGTGTGATGTTGGGAGGCAAAGGGATTCTACAAGTTCCTGTCCTATATTAGTAGTGTGATGGATGGCAGGGGCCCATGCCTGGCCGCTTCACCACATCTGCCAGGGGGACAAGGGTGGGAAGCCCAGCATCTCCCCCTGGACGCTAGATGGCAGCCTTCCTGGGTTGCAGCGGTGCCTCGGATACCCGCAGGGCTCCATGGGGGATGAAGTTCTCCACAACCCTGTTGGGTTCCACAGGCGCTGCCAGGGAGTGCTGCAACAGGAGAGGCTGGCCCCTTTTGGGCACTGGTTTCACCTTACCTGGTAGTGCAGCCGGATGTCAATAATCAATCACCTGGAGCACTTCCGGGTGCCTGATAAAAGGAAGCCAGCGACCACCACTGGGCGGCCAGAGTCAGGAGGAGGAGGAGGACTAAGCTTGTGGAGGAGTGGTGGTGGAAGGGAGAAAAGTGCTTTTGTGTGTTACTTGTGCTTGGGACTGTGTTGTGTCTGTGGGTACAAGGAAGGCGTAGCCCACAGATGAAGAAAATAAAAGTATTTGTTTTATTTTACACATGCCTCCCGTGTCCAATCTGTGTCGGGTCAGGTGGTATATAGCATCATTCTTACAGCAGAAATAATTTTATTGAAAATGGGCATCATTTACCAAACTATTACCTGCAACATTTGTCTTTGGCTGAACCTCTTCTTTAGCTTCTACTTGTTTGGTAACCTGTTAAAGAACAATAAAAGAATAAGATTCAGGGTGTTTCTTGAAGATGTGACTCATTGATAATACACCTAGAAGTATAAATAAGTGAGGTGTATATTAAGCAAGGCTGATCCTGGTGGGTTCAGTCAGCTGACTCTAATTATCCCTTTAATTGTGTTGATTTAACTGGGGATCAATTACTTTTTCACACACAAGATGTGGCGTTAGATAATTTTGTTCATTAGAAAATAAAATTTAAAAAGAGTGTCCTTCTTCGCTATGTAGGTTTTGGTTCTGGTTAAAGCACTGGTGTCAACAACTTGCAAAAAGAGTGGAAATCAGGAAGGGTCAATTATTTCTTTACTAAACTGTAGGTGGAACATACCATTGTACTGTAGGGTGTAACTTTCACAGATTTGGTACCACCCAGACAGCACTTTTTCAGGTGGTGATGGGAAAGAAAACAACTATGCTAGTAAAAAGAGAAACCTGTCTAAATTTAGTCTTATTTGCTATTTATTGCATACCTAAAGGTTCACTTCTAATCGGCTATAACATAGCATTATACAATCTGTTCAGTCCAATTTAGGTTTGTCGGGTAGCACTGAGCATAGGGCAGGAACCAACCCTGGATGGGATGCCAGTTGATCATTGGGCACACTCACAACACGCATCCAGGGGCAGCTCTCTCTAAATCTCAATAAATATTAAACACCCGTTAAGCAAAGGTCTCTATGTAAAGAGCTAGACAGAAGGAGCCCCCAGTCACAAGGCCCAAATGTGGTTAAAATGTGAGTTTCTAGTTTTCTTCCATGTTTCTCTTATTATTACATGCTGTTGGATTTGCTTGGGTTTACTGTTTCATTTGGAATGCAAACCAGGGTGAATTTAAAGTCATAATAAGTGGAATACTATTTGGATTGGCTAGTAAGTGAAATGAATGTAACAGTGTGATATGACACTCACTGTGTCCATACAAGGCAAACTCCTTCCTGTTTCCTCAGATCCTTTGGGAAGGAACTTATTGCCTCAGCTTTATTTAGGTGATCTAGAAGTGGCATTTATCAAACAGAAATGAAACTTCCACCCATGAGTGTGAAATCTGGCCATTATGTTGTTAGGCCTTGTCCAATTGGCATTATAGTGTCAGTTCCTCTTTACACCCTTTAGGAGGCTGAGACTTCCAGTCTATTATTACTTCTAGTTTAACCTTTACTTCTAATAGACAGAACACACTGCAACAATCCAGTGTATCATGCAACCCCAAACTTAAGCTGATAAATAAAGAAACAGACAAATCATTGAGATAAGTTCTCTTTACCGGTGGCGCTTGTGGCACTGGAGCAGGAGTCGGAGTTGGCTTTGCAGATGACTCCTCTTTGTCTGTTTCATCCTTTCCCAATTCCCTTGGGGGTTCTGGTGGCTGAGGGACGATCTTCACCACCCAACTAAACATCCTGCAATGTAATGAAAGTCATGTCATAGCTGGAAAATACGTTATGCAACATGATGTCTTCTTTTTTTTGTCCATGTTTTTTGCTGGAGTTAGGAGAAGTATCTTTTAACAAAGCCACAGCAACATCATGTCAATGCAAAATTAGGACACAATTTCAGAACAGTTATAGGAAGAAGAGAAGTTTTATACATTTGGATAAAAAGCAAGCATCAAACAGCAATGGCAGAGGACTTAGTGTACAGTTTGCAGAAAAAAATGCAAAATACAATGGTTCAAAGGTTAGTGAGTTAAGTGTTGAAAAAACAGGTTACATTAGGGGTAAAGTTTATGTAATTGAGAATGTGTGTACTCTTCACACTAACTCTTAACTACACTAACCTCTAACCTTATCTTCTATCCTAGAACTCTACTGGTGTTATTTGTTAAAATTGCACTTAGCCCATGGTGCTGTTCACACTAAACCCTTATCACAATTTCCCCTAACCCTACTTTCACCCAAAAACTACACTAATGTCATTGTGATGTGGCTTGAGAAATCGATGATATATGGGCTGAACCTTTTATCAGAGAAGTTTTACGAACATGGTGCCGTGTAACTGGCACATACACACTTTCAAGCACGCAGCAGATGTTCTCTAAAGCACAACATATTGCTCAGGTCAATGTGGCGCCAGAACGGTTAAATGAGCAGATGTGGAAAAGACTTGTCTGTTTCTTATGTTGTTGTTGTCATATGCATGAAACTGGTGTCATATGTCTGCTTGTCTGTCTGGGTTGATTATTTATACTGTAGATGCAGGATTCTATCTAATTGTATTATTAGTAAGATCAAACAACCAATTTGGAAAACGTTACTTTTATTTATAATCATAAAGAATATTGATATTCTGTGTATAGAAGTACAACGTAAGAGCTTTGATTAAAAGGAAAAGTATTTTGCTGATTGACTTCATTCATTTTTTATAAATTAACGGTCTTTGAGCGGTGGCACGATTTTAATACTGCTGTCTCACAACTCCAGGAATTCTGGCCAGGACACGATGTGGAATTTGTATGTTCTCCCATCGTCTGCTCCATTTTTTCTCTCACACATCCAAAGATGTTCTTTGTTAGGTTAAATTGGATATTCCAGGTTGGTTTGTGGGTGTGTATGACCCCTGTGATAGGCTGGTGCCCTTTCCAGACCTTTTCTAGTCTTGAATCCAGTACTGCTGAAATAAGCTCTGGCCCCTCATGAACCTGAATGGGATTAGGTGAATTTGAGAAAGGGGGTTTTTACTCTGGGTCCTCCAGTTTTGCTCCAACATTCTAAAGAAATGCAAGTTAGGGTAGATGACAGCTCTAAACTGTCCCTGTATTAGTGAGTGCTGGTGTGTGCCCAGGGATGGGCTGGTATCCTGTCTAGGGCTGGTTCCTACTTTGTGACCCTAAATTAGAGAAAGCAGATTCGGATGGATGGATGGATGTATTTTCCAATTATGTAATTTCTTATATTGTGGATGGCACATCTTATTTGTAAGCTTACCGGCTTGCTAATCATAAAGTATGTTTATTGTTTGTGACAGACGAGTATCTGCAAGAGTGAAAGGGAAGGTCTAAAGGACGGTAGTGAGACCAGCTATGTTATATGGGTTGGAGACAGTGGCACTGACCAGAAGCAGGAGAGAGAGCTAGAGGTAGTAGAGTTAAAGATGCTAAGATTTGCATTGGGTGTAACAAGGATGGATAGGATTAGAAATGAGTACATTAGAGGGTCTAAGTTGGACGGTTGGTAGACAAAGTCTGAGAGGTGAGATTGCATTGGTTTGGACATGTACAGAGGAGAGATGCTGGATATATTGGGAAAATGATGTTAAGGACAGAGCTGCCAGGCAAGAGGAAAATAGGAAGGCCTAAGAGAAGGTTTATGGATGTGGTGAGAGCGGACAGAGATGGGTGTACACCATCAACAAGATGCAGAGGACAGAAAGATATGGAAAAAGATGATCCGCTGTGGCGATCCCTAACGGGAGCAGCCAAAAGAAGAAGATGATTTTGTTAAATTTGTTATGGGTATGGCCAAAGGCAGAAATCATGCCAAAAGACTGCTTTGGCTGATTACCAGCTAAGGGTGCTCTGTGTAGTCTTTTTTTCTAATAGTGTTGGCTTCCTCACACAATCTAAAGACACGATTTTAATTTGACTGGTAACTATAAATATGTGTGTGTTTATATGTGAGTGTCTTTCCATGGTTTCTCCTTGACAATAATGAGATAAGGAAGAAATAAAATGGAGACGTTGTCTTTAATCTCCTACTTCTCAGATTTTACTCCAGAGAAAAAAACACCCTAATATTCTTACAAGGGTCTCCCCTTGAGTTTCAGTAGAGATCTCAGCAAAGTCACACAGTGGGCTGTGAATTGACATGTTTTTTTGCACTTTGAAAGTATTTGTTTGCTCAGTAATATGCATGTACGGTAGTAATCAAACACTTTACTAGGATTACAAAACTGTAGTCCTTGCTTTGGAATAATACTATTAGCTGCTCTAATTTATATTGCTGTGCGCCAGTAAGATCAAACTCATTCTAGAAGAAAACGCATAAAGTGTGGCATAGTGATTAAGACTTTGGATTTCAAATCCTGAGGTTATGGATACAAATCCCACTACTGACACCACTGTGTGACCATGAGCAAGTCACTTCATTTGTCGCCTGCGCTCCAATTAGCAAAAAAAAAAAAAATGGAACTGATCTCAAATTTTGCAAGTCCCCTGGATAAAGGAATCATTCCAATAATAAATAAAAAAGTAAGAACACTTGAAAGAGATTAAAACAAAACTAGTAAGAGATTTCACAAAATACAACATGCTTTTCAAACCAAATTCTCAAATTTGACACCATTTACTTCAGTTGTATCTCATGCTTCTTTTTGTTGTCTAAAGCTGTTTCTCTCGAGGGATTCTAGGGGAAACACCTTTGGCAAAGTTGATTCTTAAATGAAACATAATTGTCGTTTCATGAGTCATGAGCCATTAAAGATCAACCTTTGAGAATTAAAATTTTCCCATAGGTTGTGTAATGGATTAGCATCTCATCCAGAGTGACCCCCTGCCTGGTGCCCAAGCCTGCCCAGGTAAACTTCAGCAGCTCACAATTCTGTCCAGGAATAAACAGGCTTAGAAGATGGGTGATGGCATTGGCTGAGCTACAAGCATCTGTCAATGAGAATATTGTATAAAGTTTCAGTTATTTTTTTAATACTCAGAACTATAAAAATATATCACTGACGTCTAGAATGCAAGTAGAGAGGCACATGCAACAGACTTAGAAACATCATATTCTTAAAAACAATGCCATCTTTTTAATTTTACCTTCATGTCCTTTATATTTGGATGTTCAGTGTATTATACAGTGTATGGAAGTACAGAATTTCACAAATAACATTTAGGAATTAATCCAGATGAAAAAGAGATATCTTGATCTCATTATAAAAGAATTCTTTAGATGTCCTTGTAATTTTTTTCCAGTTTTCCTCCGGTACATATTAGATTATGTGCCGACTCTAAATAGGCCCATTGAGAGTGCGATGAATGAGCACCCCATCCAGAGTTCGTTCCTGCCTTGCATCCTCTAAATCAGATTAAAGCTTCATCTTTGCACACTCCCACAATGACATTCGCAGGTTAAATAAATAGATGCTTCTGAAGACATAAAATGTCCTAAATAATCATTTTTATAAATAGCTCACTTTTTCATTAGACACAAAATAAAGTTTCAATGCCAGACTAAATACTCTTGAAACATGGACTTGCAAGGCAGGAAAGACAACATTTGTTTCACACCTAAGTATGAATTGCTTAACAAACTGTTGAAAGCAGCAAGCTTTACCCATACAGATCATTCAGGGTTTGTACTTCTCATTCAAGCCCTTAAAACTCAGGAACACACCAAGTAAAACAATCATGTCATTAATTAAATGGTATGTCAGACCTGGGTTACTACTGGACATCATTGGTGACTTTAAACGGGCAATAATTAGTTTTTTGAAACATACACAATTCTGGCTACACTTGGGGAAAAGAAATGAATTTCATCTTAAGTTAAATCCAGATTGTTTAATTTCACATGAAAAACCATTTGGCTGCTGGCAAGCAGAAGAGACTAGTTTATTGATCTGGTTTGACTAAAGCCCAGTTTTGAATCTGTAACCTGTGGGGAGAGCAACATTTACATTTGATATGTCTTTTCATTACTGAGGAAGCCACTAAATACAAAGACAATTCATTTGTTGGGTAAGAAATCTCAGTATAAACCAATTCAAACAGCTTGAGGCAAAACAAATGGACACCAGAATCAGATATAGAATCATTTCCTCTTAAAAAGTTCCTTTCACAGACACTCAATCAAATGCCACTTTACGCAATAAATCAAAAATGCCTTGAAAACAACAGACTTGGTAACATTCTGAATAATACACATAGCAAAGGAAGACAGGAGGAGTGTCGAACCATTAACAAAATATTAGAGAGAATTAAAGACAAAATGAGATCTCTTAAAAAGTAATCTTCCAGGCATAATGATGTGTTCTTCCACATCTCATTCAGCACAAGTCTTGAAGGCTCCACATTTGTAATTCACACACAAAATCTAAACTAAAATGTAAACCAATAACTGCAAGTCTTCCAGAAGAATTAATAAATGAAATAAAATCCATTTACCTTTGTGGCTGTGTATGGAAGAAATCTCATGCCAGTTGTACCTGTTCAGCTCGAACAAGCCCCAGGATGCACCTCTGATTGACTCCAGCTTTGCGGATTAGTGCTGGAACCCTAACAGGATTACACCTTGAAGGACAGATGCAGATTAATCCTCTGTGTAGCTGTGTTTATGACCCTTGCACTAGGAGGCCTTGCTTATTGCACAAATGGCTTAAAGGCAGCACCTTCTGGGAGGAAGGATCCACATATTCTCCACCTGGGTACCATATTACCATCACTGCATCTGACACTTCACATCACACATGTTCTCAAAGGTCTACTAGATTCCAGGCTATGATATTAAGCTTTACTCTTGTGATTAACACTTTGCAAATGTGAACACAAACATTTCAAAGGTAAAAGGAAAAGTTTCCTTCATTCCAGCAGGGTGAAATATAATGAAATATCTGTAAAGTGATTATCTGGGACAAGGGAATAGAAAATGTGAGCAACATAAGATCACTGGGAAATACTTCACTCTGTAGGCAGTAGAGTAAATGCCACTGTCTGTCTCTATTTAACAGCTTAATTTGGGTGTGACACCATCAAAATGGACAGTTATTTAGGCTAGCCCTAAATAGTTGTATTAACTGGCAACTTCTGTTTCATAAACTCAAGCTATGAAAATGTACACCTAGATTAATGTCTAAATGACCTATTCTATCCCACAAGGCATCCCAGGACCATTGATGTACATCAATCTGAAAAGATTGGTACAATGTGGTGGGGAAATGCAGTGGAAGGAGCTGATGCCTCTTGGATCCACCACCCTGGGTTTGAACCCTGCACCCAGACACTGCTGGAATGGGGCCTATACATTCTCCTAGCAGCTGTACTTGTGTTTTCCTCCAGTGTACTCTGGTTTACAGAAGTCCTCACAGACATGCAGTTTTGGCCAATTGGCAAATCTTAATTAGCTCCAGTCTGACTGTGGACAATGAATTGATTGCTTCCCTGTCCAGGTCTGCTACATGCCTTGCACCCAGTGCTGCTTGAATATTCTACAATGGGTTTGAGAATGTTCCAATGTGTTACGCTGTATTGTTCCTACAGCCATCCTGTGGAAAATGTGAATGGCACTCTAGAGTGGCAAGACTTTATGCAAAACCTTTTGATAGTCACTACAGCCATAAAGTAGTCATGATCTCTCAGAAAATTCAAAGTCTTTCCTTTTCAGATAGATAGATATGTCATATAGTACCTACCAAATAATACAAAGAGTACACGACACATGTACCCATGTATATATAGCATTTTCTATGATCTGCTTCTCGCAACTGAGACGGCGTGGCAGATGTTAGCTGACTGGCCAACCAACCACAATTATTACCTAGTAGGTAACCATCCAACTAATCAGATTGTGATTCAGACCTATGAATGTAATACTCTGATCTTCATGCTGTCAATTAAGTGCGAGAACCAGCTGCCATGATGTAATGTTAGAGGTTTCACTTCAGGAGCTGACGTCTGAGGTTCAGTCCACATAAGGGGAAGCAAAGATGTGTACACCTGATAAGCCCCAATTAGGGTGAAACACGTGTTGTGTACTATTTATATTATTTGGCAGGTAAAGTATCACACACACACACACACACACATATATATATATATATTGTCAGAGGTGGCTGGGGTGGCGACCCGGCCGGGACGCCCAGGAGGACCGGAGGAGGGCTTGCGCCTTCCCCAGACCGTCCTCTAGTGGCTTTGAAGCTCCACCCTGTAGGGGCCCGTGGTTGCCGCCAGGGGGCGCCCCCATGCATTTGGAGCCATGGATCTCAGCACTTCCGCCACACCAGGAAGTGCTGGGGGGAAGAAGAGCAGGGACACCCGGAGTGCTTCCAGGGATGCAGCCAGCACTTCAGCCACACAGGGGTGTGTCGGCGGGTGATTCCCGGAACCCACCTGGAGTACATCCGGGTGATAATAAAAGGGGCCGCCTCCCTTCTTTTGAGGCGAGAGTCGGGAGCGGAGAGGACTGAGTCGGATGTAAGGAGGCTAGGAGGCAGCCTGAAGGAAGGAAGGCATTGTGTGGTCAGCACTTTGGGGACTTTTGGGGTTTTGTGGTGCACTTTGTGACTGTAAATATTGTAAATAAACGTGTTTGTGGGTGACATGAACGTGTCCGCCTGTCTGTGTCAGGGCCAGCCTCCACAGTATATATTTAGATATATATGGAGGTATGTATGCAGGTTTGTGATCGGAAGAGCGTCTTTTTTTTTTTTTTTTTTTTTTTTTTTTTTTTTTTTTTTTTTTTTTTCTTCGCGGGTTCTGCGGACAATGTGTCTTTTTACTTCCTGTATATGCTTCCTCAGTTGGTTTGCCCAGTTGATTTCATACAAGGGACGCTATTGGCGGATGGCTGAGAAGCTAACCAATCAGAGCACGCAGTTAAGTTCTCCTGACTGAGAAGCTAACCAATCAGAGCACGCAGGAGCTATGCAGTGTTAACCAGGAAGTCTCATCTCGCTCATTCAGCATCAACGTGCTTCGCTGTGTAAAGAGTTGTGCTCTTTAGTGTTTATCTTTGTGCATAGTCAAGCCCTTCATTATGGCTCCAAAACAATCTGCTACTGCTTCAGGTGCCGTGCCCAAGCGCAAGAAGAAGATGTTAACGATTGCCGAAAAGGTAAACGTTTTGGATTTGTTGAAGGCTACGATTCTTTTTATTTAAAAAGTAGGAAAGGAATATAAGATCTACGGCTGCAGCGTCCTTTTAACCAGGGTGCAAAACGAGTTGTAAGTGGATGTAATAAGGCAGTAGTCTGGATGGAATCTGCTTTAGGGATTTGGATTGAAGACTGCCAGAAGAAGAACAACGGCAGTGCTACACAATCGCCTGAAGTGGCTCCTTTACAAGGGCTGTAACGCTCTCCTTTGTTGTGCAGTAAAATTAAACTCATTGTTATCGGACAAGTCATCGTGTCATTGTTGGTGAGTAACCATAA
>JANRMT010062806.1:55625098-55636377 GCA_026402145.1 Polypterus bichir lapradei
ATATATATATATATATATATATATATATATATATATATATATATGTACATACACAGGGTGGTCCAGATCTAATTATGCAGATCCAGATCGTCTGACTTTGATTTATGCGGGGATGATTCCAGTTTGGCGCGAAGACGATTCTTCATGTCGTCAGTTCGCACACTTCTCGATGGTCCAGGATTTTTCGGGTGATTTTCTATGTAATAAACTTAATTAAGTAATGAACCACACACCGTGGCACAATGTAAAGAGGCTTGGCCGCTGACGTCTGAGGTTTGATCTCTGAGTCGGGGTGCAGTGAGTGTGTACGCCTGATGAGTCCAGAATTAGGGCAAAACATGTGTCGCGTACACTTTGCATTATTTGACAGTAAACTATTCAACCATTCTATGATCTGCTTCTTGCAACTGAAAGAGGGCACCGTGGAGGATGTTTGTCAACTTGCAGACCAACCACAAGCGTTACCTGGTAGGTAACCACCCATACAATCCGCCTTCAGCGGGTCATGAGAACAAAGTAGACGCTCAATCAGATTGTGATTCAGACTACGAATGCCATGAATATATATATATGTTATATGACATGCCTACTATACCATAGCTGTCCTTTTCTTTTTGAGACTTGTGCCTTTGGTAGATCTCTGGTATCTGCATACTTGTTGCTAATAATGTAGTTATCTACTGATAAAATTAATTTTGCATTAGTGTATACTCCTGTGGTACAATCTATATATATAAAATTCTTTTTGCGTTTGAAACGGAAATTACGTATGACCACGCGAAACGAAAATTATGTATGACCACAGAACATAGTATAATACAGGACCTAATCACTTCGTTTGTGGACGCCATTTTTATATCATCTTTATGACTTGTTATTATTTGTGTGAGAGTTACTTTACTGATATTGAAAAGAAGTAAACACAAACACGCTGATCTATTTCATAGAAGTGTGCCCCGCGTCGCCCTCTCCCAGCCCTCCTCTCTGGACTCCAGCGCTGAGCCGTTCGCCGCCAGGCGCGTTCTGACAGAGAAGTTATATTTATTCGTCCACGTGACTGTCGCGGAAACTGCCACATTATAGCTGTTTTTTAATTTCCAGTACTTGATAGTAGAAGACATGAGGAAAACAGCTTTGCGTCTTTCTACTTTTTAACTGTGCCGAGCTGTAAACAATGTGAAGACAACACTGTCTTCAGCGGCGAGGGCTCGTGAGAACAAAGTGGATGCTCAGAGGCGCGGAATGTCAGGTTGCTCTGCCAGGTTGAGAGCTTTGCAGTTTCGGGCGGCGTCCTCTCTTCTTGCATTGTTTGTGACACTTCGAGTGCCCCATCGGCTCCTGGGAGAGTGGAAATCATTGCGAATGAGTGTGGTCTGCGCCATTGAAGCAAAACTCTCTTTGTAAATTGCGCTTCACAACCACTTACTGTCCCTTAAGGTGAGTTAAGTTCACTAAAACCCCACAACATTCAAGGTTGCTTTTGTGATAAATTCTTTTAAGAAGATGGAGGGTTTACATCTAAGAAGATGTACCGACCTCTTCATGTTAAGTTTTGGACTTGGGAATTGTTTGGACCTTCTGCCCGTTAAGCATGGAAGGGCAGCGTCCACATTTCTCAGAATAATTTTTCTCTTAAATCACAGGCACGTAATTAAAGGTTGTCAGGCAGAAATTTGCAGGATCGCATAGAAAATGTAATTTCTATACCACAGCAGTTGTGTAGCGCCTTTCACAAGGGATCTCCTACCGAGAGATGATCCAAATACATTTAAGATGCTGTTAGTGCTACTTACCTGTTGTGTTATAGCACCTTTAAAATGTACTTTACCCGAAAGCACTCCAGTATTGCTCAATGTATCTTTACTAATTACATGTTAATGTTTTACTGTTTAATAATTTATATACTACATTTTATTTTTTCCCTTGCACACAGTGAGCGAAGCCACTGGGTAATCAGCTAGTATAAAATAAACATTGACAAATGATTTATAAATGATATATGGAAAATTGATCTTGTGACTGTGTGTCTGCTCTGGTGGACTAGTATCCTCTCTCCAGTTGATTCAAGTCTGACACCCAAAACCACCAGCATAGGATCTAGATTCATTCATCAAAAGAATGGATAACACAAGTTCAGCCTGATAGATGAAATTGTTCAGCCTTGGCCAAACCATCAGTGTTAGACCTACCCAGAGAATCAGTACATATATAAAAGATGTCCTCCTACCTCTAAAAGTGCTCACAGTGATCAAATAGGTCAAACAAGGCAGACAAATGGCTAGGATCTGATATGTGATTGAAAACTAATAAATATAAGAGCCCCATATTGCATCAACTGATGCCAAGAGTAAGAGTGGTTTTGCTCTTTGCTCATGGTCCTAAACATAGACAGTGCCCAGTGTGGAACCTCTTGTTTTAAGTTATTAACCCAGAAGAAATCAGGCAAAGTGAATTGTCTGAGAGGCTCAATTAAAACTTCAAAGCTGGAGTCTCTGGGATTTTTCCTCTTAGTGTTGTGACAGACAAGTAATCAAGTTTCTGGGAAAGGATAGGATTCAATTTATGATTACTGTATATCAATGCAAACACAGTTTGGGAAACTAATAGCTGAGTACTGAAGATGTTTAGAAGAGTCTGTAGTAGCATAACACTAGCAGGATCCCATTAAGAGATAAATATGTTATCCTGCATGGTGACCTTTTCTAGCCTCAGGAGCTGATATTGTGGGCATGTGCATTGAATTTGGATTTAAGATCATTAGGCTAATTCCATGGGCAGAAAAGGAGGTGGGAAATTTACTAGAAGAGAAATGTAAGGGTAAGGTAGAGTGAAAACTGAATGCTAATCCAGGGTCTTCTTGAAAATACTTCTAACCAGTTGTCTATATAACACTGTCCACTGTCCTGATCTTCAAGGACGCATCAACCTAGATTTATATGTATGTTTATATTTAGAATGACCATTTTTAAACTACATAATATTTAGCAAGTTTCTTCTCCTGTTCTCCTGTCCCACTGAGGGGACGCTCTGCTTAAGTGCACATCTATTTCAATCAGTCAGAAAATGTTTTCTGAGCTACATTGCTATTACACAGCTAACTTAGATTAACTTTACTCAAAATAAGCATGTTTGGAAGCCTCACATATACTTGTCTGGTACACATTGACTTCAAATTCAACTAAGAAGCATAATTTATGTGTCAATGATATAAATGTATTTCTTTGCTTGAAATACCACTCACAGAATATAATTTCCACAGCATATTACTGTTACCCAAATTCATTAGGAAAACTTTAATCAAAAGATACAAGTTTTTAATATTTAAAAAATATTTTCTTGGAAAACTTGCCATTATATACCTACTTTATATTGATTCAGATGAAAATGAGCCAGTTTGTAGGCTTCCCTTATTCATTTCTAATACATTTCATGGAATTTGGCTTGATATCAAAATAACTTGGTCCATTTATGTTTAAAAAAAGCAAACATGTCTCATTATCATAGAATCACCATTTATATTGTCATTCACCAATACTGCCAAATGGACAAGCTCATCCAAATTAAGTGCTCTTTTTTGGGATATCTCCTAGAGTAGGCATACTGTTTTTCAGTGAATTATCTTAAAAATAATGATAATTAATGTATATAATGCGCATTAGGAAGCCACATTTTTGGTAAGGGTATAGCCAAATGTTTTGAAAACCTCCATCCATTTGTGTCATGTAAAAATAAAAACCATGCAGAACTGTAATATTTAAATGAGGATACAGAAGAGGTTTTGAAAACTATATTATAGATCTCATAAATAGCAATTTACATTACTTTATTTGTGTGTATTTAAACAGTTTCACAGCAGATAGGAAGAAGCAAAATACAGGCACCTGACAGGAAGTCTTGACAAGCAGGTGATTAGCTCAATGACACATTGTACTGTCAGGGAAAGCCAGGGGATGGGGGGACCAGATGCAGAAGCTGAACTATGAATTAAGACAAATATTTGAATGGCTAGTGAGAGATATAGAAGTTTTAAAAAAAATCGTGGGCCAAGTTGGAAACCATTCTAGAAAATGAACCACCAGCTGAAAAAATTGATTGGAATAATTATGTGGTTGAACAGACTGATGAATTCTGGGATGCAAATAATTTATGAATTCTGGGAAGGATATGCAAATGTAACATAAAGGTTAAAAAGTAGCATTATCATTTATTAGAAGGTTTATATTTAGCCTCAGATAAACTAACCAGTGTGTACTGTATATGTTTTGAAGAAGATGTGGAATAGGGGCTTTTAGTGACTTTGTTATTTAACTTATATGTCATAATTAACTTAAAAACAACTTTAGGTTGCCAGGTAGGAGGACCAAGGGTAAATCTTTTAGTCATTCAGTTTTACTGATCTCATTGACTAAAGATAGCCATCAAGCCACAGCAAAAGAGAAGGCACTGTCTTGATGCAGGTCCTGCTCCATGCTCCCTCTTCTTAATTTGTGATCCCTCAAACCCAACACCATCGTTAATGTAACTGGCAGATGGGGACAAATAAAACTGAGCAAGGGGATGGTGCAAAAGGTGCAAGTGCTTTTATTAAAACAAACCAAACAAAACCAATCAAAACAGTGTCCAAAGTTCAGTGCTCAAGAATGTTTCAATAAATGAATAATCCATTAAAAAAAAATGTTCAAAAAGTGGAGGTTAAAAATCCAAAATGAATAAATCCATTTAAAGAGAGGTTAAAAACAATGGCTGGAAGCAGTTCCCTTTAAAAGCCCGGTGCTTTCTTTTAGCTGGCGGCTTCCCTGCTTCTACCATGCGGGACATACATACAACAGGGGAGTTGCCCTTCTTGAAGGTAAAGCTGCCTTCAACACTGGTCTGGTAGCCATCAATCCCCTGGCTCCGTATGTCCACTTTCCTGGGCCAAGACTCAGGTTCCCCAGCTACCAGGGCGCTCACGCTGGGGTTCACTCTCCCAAGCCTCATTGACTGCCGCTGCCTTATGCGGCCTTACACAACGTGCCAACTACCTTCTTGGTCACTTCAGCTGCTGGAGATCACTCAGCTGGAGCGACCACTTCCTGCTGCCCCCATGATGTGTCGGCCATACACTCCTGCTGAGGGGCTCTCCTCCCAGCTACCTGCATCCACCAGCGAGCCTGCTCTTGCTCGCTCACTCCCACACTGGCTCTTTGCATCTGCTGTCTTTTTCTTCTTCTTCTTCTTCTTTCCATTAACCTCTGTTCTTTCATTCTTTCTCTCCCCCTCCGCACTCGTGCTTCTATTTATAATAGGGATGTGGCACAGGTGTGGTGATTCGCACCTCCCGGCATCAATTACGGACACGGGTAATCACGCACCTGTGCACTTCAGTGTGGAAACGCCCATGCCCGTATCGCATCCGGGAACCACTCTGGCCATACTACCACGCCCCCTCCTTAAGCTGCGAGTGTGGTGATTATTTATTTAAAAAAACTGGCCATCCATTCTGAGCTGCAGTCCCACTATACCATAGGCACCTACCTCATTTTTCTTGAGACAGAAGCTATACTGCTTTTCAGAGAGGCAGGTGACATTTGGCTTTTGAAATGAAGGCATGACACGCAGCTTTTAATATGAGAATGCCATGTTTGGTATATGAATTAGAGGGCACAGTTAATTATGAAGATTAATTAAAAACATCATGCTGTTGGAGGAAGGAGACTAAGAAGAATGGACTCTTTAAATTATATGGACATCTCTTGGTTATACTGAAATGAAGGTTGCTGTGTGAACATTGACTTGAATTGTTCCAGTTATATGTTTTCTTCTATTCTTGACTTTTAGATAGATAGATAGATAGATAGATAGATAGATAGATAGATAGATAGATAGATAGATAGATAGATAGTGATTAGGAAACCAAAATATAACGGTAACCTGGCAGAAGAACCTATTGGCCTTGTTGGAGTACTGTATGTCTTGTATGTTTATTCCGGAGCAATCCATCCTTATTCTGTTATATTTGTGTATCCCTTTCAAAGGTAGCTATCTGGGAAGTTCCAGCAGCCGTGCAGCTCTTCAAGTGGCTCTTAGCCTTTGGATAGGAGTGGCAACTTTAAGGAGCGGCCAATATGAGTGTGCTTTGTAATTGTAATTTCTGGCCTGTGCTAAGGTATTGACCCTGATGGAGCCAGCCTTGTCCATCGCTGAGATATTGAAGCTGAAGTAGCCTCAGCAGTTGCTGTCTGTGATGAGAATGAGTGATGAATGAATGTCCAATAGGTAAATAATGTGGGGTATACAAGTTAATCAAGGTTAACAATTTAGGCATTTCCAGTATTAACTTATCCAAAAAAATTAAAAGAACCCTAGAGGTTAAAGTACCATTCGTGAACACTTTTACAAAATAAAACAACTGGCATTCTTTAACCTTAACATGGCCTTGCCTCCCATGCAATAGCTGGGCCTATTGTGTATGATTTAAGGTTCTTTCATACTACTGCTCCATGTTGGGTTATAATCTATTTATGTCATAACATAGCTCAATTCAGCTCTGAGATACTTCACTTTATGTAAGCAGGTTGAAAGTCTTAACTCAGCAAAAGGGTTAACAGACTGCTAGGGGTGCCATTGCTCTCAGACCCAGATAAAAATAGATATTGTTGCCAAGATTAAGTTGGGAAATGAGAACTGTGTGAAGATGGAACATACCTATCTTTCCAGGAAATGACTGATAGTGGACCAATTTCAATGAAAACATTCTCCAAATGAAACCATATTTGTTTTGTAGGCAAATAATTGAGGAAATAATATACTGTAAAACATTGTAAATTTAAAATAAAGACTAAATTTAAGCTCAAGCAGGCTTGCCAGTTGCCACTGTAAAATCTCCTGTGAAAATTCAGACCCATCTATAATAATTAAAATTCATATTTGTAAGACAGTAGCCACTGTGTCATGAATCCATATGTTCACTCCACCACAAATAGAATCTACATCTCTTGCATACTTACTGTTACCCTTGAATTAGGCATCCATGTTTAAGTGAACATGAAGGACTCCACCAATTATAAAGAGACATGCAAGTTGTACTTTGAATGTGAGATGAAAGACTGGATACAAAGAAATATGGTCAGCCAGGATGAAATGCAGACTCGACAAAAATATTAGTAATAGCATAAGACAAAAATCATCATTCCTTGTAACAGACCGCCACACCATCTAGGGATGAATGCTGTCTTGTGCTGAAAGCTGCCCGGATGAGCTATGAGCTCCACAACACTAGCTTTGGATTAACTGTGTTTAGAAAATGGATGGATGAAGAATTGTCATTGGATAAATATTAACTTAAGGTCAAAACTCAAGAGAAACAAACCTGGAAAAGTAGAATAAAAGTCTAAACATTATAATGATTTATGAATAACTATTGAATCACTGCTAGAAATATGTTTAAATATGCAATTAGCAATTTGCAATCAAATTAAGAAGTGATGCATCAATTAGTTCACCTACTAGCCAGCAGTGAATTGTGGTTTATCCACCTTTCTTCTTTGATTTCAAACAATCAATTTTAGCTATGTAAGATGTATTGTGGAAAAGCATGAAACAACAAAAACTGGATAACTGAATAATAATAGGTAAGTTTGTTTATTTTTGTATCCCGTATGTTAACAGTTTCAGCTGACCTGCTTTATATACTTAACAATAGCTACACAGCCCGGGAAATTTTCTAAGTCAGTGGAAGAAAGGGTTATAGTGCTGAGGATTGATTAGATGTATCAGAAGTGCTTTGTTAATAACTGAGTACTTTTCTGTATGCAATATTTGTTTTTCTTTGCCCCCAGGGGCTAATATTAGTACTTTACTCTTGAACATACTATTTTCTAAGCCTGCTTATTCCTTATCAGGAACCTAACCCAGCAAACACAGGACACAAGGCAGGAACAATCCCCGGACAAGGCACCAGTCCATCACAGGGTGAACACACACACACACACCAATTTAGTGTCACCAATCTACCTAAACTGCATATCTTTGGACTGCTGGAGGAAACTAGAGCACCCGGAGGGAACTCATACAGACATAGGGAGATCATGCAAACTCCACACATGGAGAACTTAGGGCATGAACACTGGTCTCCTTAATTGCAAGAAGCAGCACTACCACTATGCCATCCACTCCTGAACATGCTACATACAACTGCATACGAGTAAAACATTCTGCCTTAGATCAAGTCCTGTTTTTCCTAGTGACTTAGCATTCATTAATGATCATTACAAAACTCAGTTTTAGAGGAAATTGTATTTTTTTTAATTCAAACAAATAATTAGTAGGAATAATGGGAATTTGGCATAGAAATATTATTTCACCCTTTACCAGATCCTGTAAAAGCAGTAGCTTCAATCAGAATAGTCTTATACCATTACAAAGTTTTGGAGGGTTTAGGTCAAAAGCAATTGTGGCTTCCTTTAACTTATTACATACAGCTTTGACATTTAAAGACTGCACATTTACGTGTCCCATGGAATGAACTAAAAGTTTTAACCACTGTACAGAAAAGACGAAGTAATGTACAATGGCCACCTCGTCTAGGTTCTGCCCACAGAGGACCCTTTAAGTGAGCTTTTCAAGTGTTTAAACTTACCAAAGCATGCATCATTTCCAGCTTGTGTCATACCCAGGGCTTGAAGTGGGCTACACTATGCTGCTCCTCCATTTGCCTGTTTGTGCTGTGTGAACGGGAGCATAGTGGCACATAGCAGTCTGCCCACAAAGTGGACACCCCAGTTCTTCTCAATATTGCATGTATTATACCACCAAGCCCCCAACCTCACACTCTTTGAAGTTTATATATATTTAATAGTGCTGGACAATCTAATACTGCTTGAATTTTAATGTATTTTATACAGGAGTGTGAGGAGTATGAAGAAGCCAACAGAATAGGAATTACTATCACTGTGTGACCATGAGTATGTTGCTGCACCTTCCTTTGGTCAAACTGTAAAAACAGAAGAAATATAACCAATGATTGTAAATGTTGCAAGTTGCCTTGGATGAAAACATCAGTTAAGTAACATTATTAGGCCACTGAAGGTGCTTACTATTGAACATGACACATACTGTACAATTGTGTTTGAGGAAAACGTTCCTGCATTACATCAATGTTTGATTTTCATGGTGATTTGGCTTTTGTCTATGGTCATTACAAGCACAATTGTACAGGAAATGGAATTATTTTCAGATGAAACAGGTAATCATTAGGAATAATGTGAAATCTGAGTATATGATTATTAGATGTGTATGATTTATGTATTTGTTTACATCATTCAATAAAGTGTTTTTCATCAGTTGTATGTTTTCCCCCATTAAAGTCCACAGATTCAAATGTATATGTAAAGAATCTTGGAAAGCAAGGGTGTTTGGAGGGGAATGCCCATTCAAAGTAAACAGGTGGGTATGTAAATGTAAACCACGGTGGAGAGTGAGGATGGGGGTAGGGATGCCAACCATCTGGATATTTAATGACAGTCTGCAAAAGAATATGTAAAATTGAAGCCTGTTTTCAAATTAAGAAATACATTTGACTGCCTGAAAAAAAAAATCTGTAAGGATAGCAACACTGGAAATCAATCTTCATGAAATACAGTGTTGCAGTTGGTCATTTATTTATGTATGTGCCTGTCAATTAAATATCAGAACAACCCACACACGGCCAAGATGTAAGTGTATATGCTTACTGCTTACATTATAACAAATCAGTTAATGAGAGGTCAATGAACAAAGGCAAAGATGATCGACCACAAAACGTCTAGCATTGCTGTTTGCATACAGATTGGTCTGAAGAGCTATAGTTTATACAATGAATATCGACAGATAAAGAAAACAGTAAATTGTTTGCAGGGCAAAAAGACTTTTTGAATTGCTTATGGAGGTTTTAGAGTTGTACAGAGTCATGCCAGTAGCGTGAAGCATGGCTGTATTGGTAAAGAGAGGACACATTAGTGGAGTCGAACGAGTGTAATGGGCTAAAATTCAGTATTCTAAAGAAAATGATATTTCTGTGTGTTGCTTAGTGTAATGGGCTATAAACCAGTGTTTTAAAGAAAAGGCAGAATTTCTAGAAAATTCTGCTACAGGTTATTGTTGATGGCTATCTACAGGGCATAAATATTTGCCTGTCTTGTTAAAGAGTCACCTGCTTTGAATAGATAGACTGCTTTGATTTAGTATCTCATCTACACACAATGTGGGGATACAGAACTGTCTGCTTCCTTTGAAAATTAATGAGTTCTAGGGACATTGGTTTCTAATCAAGTACTTTTTAATATCTGGCACAATACTTTTGTTGAACCAAAGTAAATGTGTTTACACTATTTGTTATGCATAGGAAATTGGCTTGCACCATTGTTTCATTGATTGCCATGCTGACCTATGCAGAGATTGAAGCATTTATATATTTCTGGGTAAAGGAGAATAAAAAAAAGAACAGAGAAGTATGGTCTTGGACTTGTGACTGCTGCCTGCTTCTTTTATGCTCTTTCACCATATCGCTGTGGCTACACCCTGTAGCAACAGTGGCTTGTACCTGGCCCAGGTTCCCCTAGGCCTGAGGCCAGTAACATAAACCTTTTTGCATTAATTTGCTTTAAGAATGATGGTGAAAAAATGCCTGAGTTGAAGAAGTGGTGCCAAGGAAAAGCATAATTACCCTATATAATCACGTTTAAGTTCTCCCGTGATTTTACCATATAATTTCCGGTATTTTATAATGTCGGTCGTATAAATCAAATGCGGAAAACACACGCTGTTGGTCTAAGAGATTATGATATGCTAATGCCCACCTCAGAGAGTAACCATGGAGCACACTGCCTTTTTCTTTCTATGTATTGTGCCTACGTGACCACACGGTAATACCCAAACTATTCCGAAGTGACGTTTGCACTGTTTTCTGTTTTTTATATCTCACACCCTCATACACCTTTATCGTAAGAGCATCCCTTATCTACGATGGAGCGTTCGATCAGAAGAAAATATGAAGCTAGTTTTAAATTAAAAGTCATTGAAGTGGCGAAAGAAATTGGTAACTGCGCTGCTGCAACAAAATTCGATGTGTCTGAGAAACTGGTGAGAGATTGGAGGAAGCAAAAAAAAAAAATTAAATGTTGCATTTTTAAACGGGCATATAAGTCGGGGTCTGATTTTATGATCTATTTCAAGACCCGACTTATACGCGAGTATATACAGTAAATGATGGTAACCATGGTAGGTTCCCTCTCAAATGCAATACATCCGAACGTAAGCAG
>JANRMT010062806.1:55641377-55664899 GCA_026402145.1 Polypterus bichir lapradei
CTCAAAAATAAAAGCTACTTTATGATACGTGATTCATTTTCTCCCTTTGTGGATCTCCAGCTGCAAATATGCAAACCGTATCACAGACCTTCTCTTCCATATATATATTTCATTTAATTTTCCTTGTGATTCTGTTTTAACTAATGAACATGCTAGTGCATTCAGTTCATTTGCTATATTTTCTATTGTGGTCATTATTAGGATACAATTAAAAGAACAAACTCCATTAAAAAGTATAAATTAATAAATGCTGATTAGTATTATTTAAAGATATGACATAAACATACATTTTTCTAAATTTTCTATAATTTCTTTTAACCCCTGTATCTGTTTTTCTGAGTGCAGAATTAGACAAGGTTAAAAGGTCAGCTAGGTGGTGCAGTTGTAGTAAGGAGGCCAGGGTTCTCTTTGAATAAAGAGGCTGATCAGGCTGATCTAATTAGCTATAGGCCATAAAGCTTAATGAGCATCACAGATAAGTTAATGCAAGGAATTATTAAGGAAAAGTTTAAGGAACAGGAACCCTGAGAGGAGTTTGTATGTTTTCCCCCTGTCTGTGTAGGTTTCCTCCAGGTGCTCTAGTTTCCTCCCACAGTTCAAAGCATGCGATTAGAGGTTTTGTGTGTGTGTGTTTGTCCTACAATGGACTGGCGCCCTGTCCAAGGTTTGTTTCCTGCCTTGTGCCCTGTGTTTGCTGGGATAGGCTCTAGCAGCTCTAGTGACCCTGTTCAGGACAAAACAGGTTAGAAAATGATTGACTGATCATTTAGAGATGATCTGACTTGCTAATAGTGATGCTGTTTGAAGCAAAAACCTGTCGCCACCTTGGGCTGACAGGACTAAACTTGAGAATCACATAGACGCTATAGTACAGTGTGTAGTGTGCAGGCAGCAGAGCTTGGAGCTAAAGCCACCAGACTGTAAACCATGAAGTTGTTATGTCAGTCTTCATTATGTGATCTTCAGTTAGTACCTAAATCTGTTATCTGCATTATTTGTAATAACATTATACATTATGCACTATTTGAGAAAAAATTACTGAAATACACAAAAAAGAAACTATTGTATTTAATATGCAACATTTTAGCCGGAATCATATTTTTTTTTATTTCAGCATTAATAATGCTTGTATTTTGAGTTGTATTCTTGAGTGCTTAGTAATGATGTGCTCTGTAAAAGGCAGCATCCATCCATTATCCAACCCGCTATATCCCAACTACAGGGTCACAAGGATCTGCTGGAGCCAATCCCAGCCAACACAGGGTGCAAGGCAGGAAACAAACCCCGGGCAGGGTGCCAGCCCACCGCAGGGCACACACACACCCACACACCAAGGACAATTTATTATCGCCAATGCACCTAACCTGCATGTCTTTGGGCGGAAACCGGATTACCCAGAGGAAACCCACGCAGACACGGGAAGAATATGCTAACTCCATGCAGGGAGGACCCGGGAAGCGAACCCGCTACCCGCTGTGCCACCGTGCCGGTAAAGGGCAGCATGTAAAATATAATAGGCTGATCTTATATATAAATGTCTACACGTGGAAGTGTGTGTGTCTGTCTGGCCCAGAAGTGAGAGGTGGAATCAGGGTAAGGGCTCCACCTCCGAGAAAGCAGGCAAGCCGCTTAGCCACTAATAGCACAAATGGGGCCAGGACATTAGCAAAACAAAACTTCAGAAGAAAGACAAAGTCGCTTAGATGCTAATATTGGCAAAATGGTATCCCTTCTACTTTTCCTCCCGGCACTAATGTACAAGCGATGCGAGCATGTCAGCAAAATTAATCCTCCTAGAAGAGAGATGCCCAGAGTAGTTCCTTTTAATTACCTGACATCTCTACATTTAAGTTTTTTTTCTGACTGATTTTAATAGTTTCTAGAACCCCGGGCTTTTTACCGCATGGGCTTACACAACTAGTTAATTATGAATGGCACCATGGTGGAGCAGCGGTTCACAGCTCAAAGGTGACTTGGCCCAGCAAAGTGCATGCCATTTGCATGTTTTCATGCGTGTCTGCATATATTTTTCTCCCAAACCTCAAAGATTTGCAGATGTGGTTTATTGCAGACACTTGAGTAACTGTGACCCACATTAAACTGAGATTATTCCAACCTTGGACAAGATGCTGGAAAAGTGGACTCTGGGCATTGCAACCCTTGGACCAAAAATGGATGGATGGATGGACTGATCACAAAATTTGGCAAATGAAAATACACAGTAACATTATGCAGTTCACCAAAAAGCTATTCACATTGAATAAATTATATGCACTATTATTTGACCTGTAATATGACTTTTTAATTAACAAAACTGCTTTTTGTCAACTTTCAGCATTCATAGTGTGCTCAGACACACGCCTAACTAAGTCCTTTCACCTGCTGAACCTCTGAGGAGTTTCTGCAGCTGTACATTTGCATCTTCCATAAGGAGAAATTCAACTGGCGGAGGCTGAACAGCAGCAAAGCTCTTTGGAGCCAGCAAAGTTGCCTAGCATCCATACATTTAATACTTGAAAGATGGCATCAGCATTGTGCAGCAGGCAGTCTTACAGCCACACAGCTGCAGGTAGCGGAGATTGACTACTTTCCGTCATTGTCTTTGGGGTCTCTACACATCCTCTCTGTGCTGGGGTGTGCTCCCAAAATCCATCTGCAATACTGAAGTCTAATCACCTAAAGGTTGCCTTATTACTGTATTTGTCCAGTGACTGCAGATCGTTGATGCGATGCGCACACAAATATCTCATTCATGTATAATTCTTATAAGGATACTATAAGAAGGCGGCATGGTGGTGCAGTGGGTAGCGCTACTGCCTCGCAGTTAGGAGACCTGGGTTCGCCTCCCGGGTCCTCCCTGCGTGGAGTTTGCATGTTCTCCTCGTGTCTGCATGGCACTCCAGTTTCCTCCCACAGTCCAAAGACATGCAGGTTAGGCACATTGGCGATTCTAAATTGTGCTTGGTGTGTGTGTGTGTGTGTGCGCCCTGCCCAGGGTTTGTTTCCTGCCTTGCACCCTGTGTTGGCTGGGATTGGCTCCTGCAGACCTCCGTGACCCTGTAGTTAGGATATAGTGGGTTGGATAATGGATGGATGGATAAATACTATAAGTTTCTGCACCCTGTGACCAGGTAGTAGGAAAGGAATGAAAGGCATAGAAAGTGGTGATTTGGAACAGAATTATCTAAGTTAATCAACTACTATAAATAACACTTCTGTTCAACTAAAGAAGATACTTTAGATATTATGTAGAACAATAATTTAATGTGAGCACCACAGTGGGTGTTCAGACAACCGGAATACAAACTCATAAACAAGGCTTTCCACTTGTAAAAGAAAAAGTTCTAAAATCAAGCCAAGAACAAAGAATAAACTCCAAGAACAAAATCACCTACACACATTTTTCAGAAGACATTAACCAACAGTCTGTAGGAGCTGCAAATTGTTGTAACTCCCTATGTGTCTGGGTTAAGGCTAGTTTTACTGTAGAAACTCCAAGTATTAGATGGACTACTTTTAACAATACAGGGAGTGAACTGCCATCTTTTTTTCCTTCTTCTTTGTAGTTATGGTGGATTCCATCCTACAGAAAGGTGCATACTAGACTGGAATGTGGGGTAAATATGGGTAGAATCATTACCTGCAACTTTTAATTCTGGCTTATTTTTTAGCAGATTCCCAGAAAGGGTTGGGCTGTTGCTTACATTCCTGACATTACTGGGTGGATTTTGGTTGCAGGGACTTCAAGATACCTCATTGGGCATGGCCTACATGTGCTATTTTGCAGTCCTGTTTGAAGTTCCTCATCTATTCCCCAGGATTTTTATTGTGCTCCAGTCTTGGAAATGAACTGTGACAATGATTACAAGGTCTTTAAGTGAATTGCCAATTGCAATAAACAGTATAACCTTCAACATGGAATTAAATTTACGAAATCAGACACTGGGGAGGAACCATAAATTCCTGGAATTGTTTAAAAACGTTTTTATTATAAAACGTATAGTAATTTCCCTTTAGTCACCTTGTCCCACCACTTCTCCAATTCTTGGAATCATTTCCTATTGTTATCTTTTGTTACTGTGTGTAGAGCCCCATGTTTTTTTTTCCTGGATTTCTTCCATGGCAGCAAACCTTCTTACCTCCAGTCTTAATTTTCACAGGGAGCAAAATCTGGTGAAACCTACAACCACATTGCTTTTGGACAAAAACTCTTTGACAATACAGAGCATACAGGTGTATTGTCAGTTTTGGGCACGCCACTTCTCTGGCTGTTTGTCCACGATGTTTTTCTGTAGATGCATCAGCATTTCAATGTAATGTTGCTGAAAAACAGTCTGTTTTTATGACAGACAGAACTTTATTTGTCCCAAGGGGGAAATTTGGCTTTTAATAGAACCTCTTTAAATAAATAAATATTTAAATTGCTACATAAGTTAAAACATAAATAAATATACATACACACACACACTTTGGTTTGGACACACACCAGAATGACTATGAAGCAAAAAAATTAAAAACAAACAAAACATCTGACTTGTCTGTCAGACTCCCAGTGAACCATTATGCAGACGTATTGCTGTTGGTGTAAAGGAACTTTTTTTTTTGGCTTTAAGCTTTCAGTGTTAGTGTGTCAGAGAGAGGATGTGCAGCATTGTTCATAATGGCGCTTAGTTTGTTTTAATTCTCTCCTTTGCTACTGCCTCCTGGGGTTCCACAGTGTGACCTTGCTTGCTCTCATAATTAGCTTGTTGAATCAGTGGGCCTCTCTTGATGTGATGTTACCAGTTCAACACACCACAGCATAGAAAACTGCACTTGCCATCACTGAGTTGTAGAAGATGTCAAGGGCGTCACTGCCCACATTGAAGGAACGCAGTTGCCTAACGAAAAAGAGCCTGCTCTGCCCTATCTTGTATAGTTTCTCTGTGTTCTGAGATCAGTCCAACCTGTCATTATTGTGGACCCCCATGTACTTGTAGAAGTGCACCACCTTTACATCCACTCCATGAATAGTGACCGGGCATAGAAGCTTTTTGGTGCCGCGAAAGTCAATAACCAATTCCTTGGTTTTGCTGATGTTAAGATGCAGACAATTCTCTTTGTACCCACAAGCAAACTTCTCCACCTGACTCCTGTACTGACTCCTGTCTCATCGATATATAAATGAACAGGCCCGTCAATGTTGAATCATCATTGTCTCTTGAAAATCTTTCATGGTGGCTTGGATAAAGAAAACCGATTGTAGAACAAATGCATATTAAAATATGCATAATGCCACTCGTCTGACTGATTAACCAGAATGTAGACATACGATGCTTAGTGACATATTCAAAAACTAACCCCTAAACCATGCAATTGACCGATTCAAGGAATTTTTTTGGGTCCCCCATAGTAATGTCAATGAGTAATGTAAAATACTTTAATTAAATAATTCGCTAAGTGTGTTGTAAGAGAAACAGGCAGACAGAGAGGAAATGTATGTCAGTTGTGAAGGATGGCCGGCCATTTATCCCGGCCAATACCCCCAAGCCGCCAGGTGGAGCCCTCCTTGCAGCATGGAGGTCCCCAGAAGACCAGCAGGGCATCATGGACAATGGAGTTTTTATGCAAAACCCTGCTGGATGCCGTGGGGGCCACAGGAGGGAGCTGCAGGGAGGACCGAGGGCTTCTTCGTGCCCTGTGACCCGGAGGTTCGTCATAGGAAGAGCGACGGACTTCCGGGTTGAAGAAAAGAACTTTTACCT
The DNA here is from genome assembly GCA_026402145.1 of Polypterus bichir lapradei. Classification (NCBI taxonomy): domain Eukaryota; kingdom Metazoa; phylum Chordata; class Cladistia; order Polypteriformes; family Polypteridae; genus Polypterus; species Polypterus bichir. Next base: position 55,647,122 of record JANRMT010062806.1, read on the forward strand.
GACCCGGAGGTGGTTGAGGATCACATGGACTGGGGATTGAGAATACTTCCGGGTCAGGGATTATAAAAGGACTGTGGGAGCTCCCAGACGGCGAGCTGAGCTGGGTGGAAGGGTGGCAATGCGTCTGGGAGCTGGAGGATTGTAGTATTTGTGATTATTGTGAATTTAATGAATATTGTGGTGGAGAGTGTGCTTTGTGCACTGTGGCGATTAAATAAAGTCAACAATTGGACTTTTACCTGGTGTCTGGAGTCGTGGACAGGGGTTCAAGGGAGCGAGAGCGCCCCCTATCGTTCACACAGTATAAATCCAAACAGGGATACCATTTCCTGACAATTATCATTTGTTATTAAAATCCATTTCCTAATCATAAGCTGATTTGCACCAGTATTTGTTCTGGGTATGGGTTCTCCTCTAGAATACCCTCACCTGGTCACAAAGTGAATCTCAATTTACAAAGATTAATTGGGTATTCATACTGTGGAAAAGTTCATAAATGTAGTTTTTGTACATAATAATTATCAGACCCCTTAAAAAAAGGATGAAAATTACATACTTTCTGTGTTTCAAAGTACTACATCTGGTGGTCACCTCTATTTAATTATGGCTGGGAAAGTGGCCTGCACCATAGCTTCTCGAGGTCAGAGTTCAACTTTTACAGCCTGGTGATCTTTTAATCCTGAGCTTGTCTACCAGCAAAGCCTCCGTCTGTAACAAATCGATTCCCTAAAACAGATCAGAGTTCAAACAGGAGTTCTTTCCTTTTTTTTTTAATAATTGGTATGGTGGCAAGTCAGACTGGAGATCAGCACATGAAATGTAACACAGTATTTATTCTGAGTCTGGGAAGATCAAGACACTGCTTGAACTCCACCCTGCTCAGGTTCAGCAGTGAGTAAAAAAAAAAAAGAAAAGTAGAATTTGTAAATATGTAACACAAGCTTCTTAAAATTTAGATACATAAACCTACAAGTAAGAAAGAAAAAGGTAATATTTTTAATCAACTTTATTAAGAAAATCAATAAATTGATTCTAAATTGATTACTGAGAATGAAACAAATGAACAATATGTTGAAAGATAACCATGAATATAAATATCACTTAACATTTTCAACAAGAAAAATAAGCTGACTTTAGTTGAGTAAATTATTTATTCATACAATAAAATCTTGAAAGAAAGAAAGAAAGAAAGAAAGAAAGAAAGAAAGAAAGAAAAATAAAAGCAATCTGTTTGAAGCATTTATCTAAAATGACTCACTTTCCCAGCTGTTCACTGGAACTCGATTCCCTAGTCATGCTGTCAAAAGATGCTCGCTGTTTCATTATCATCAGCTTATATGGACACGGAGCATCTGCCTCAATAATACATTATATCTATGAAGCCTGTTTGAGGCTCTGGTTCCTGGCCATTTTAGGCAAGAAAGTAATTCTTCATGTTTGGCTGTGGCTCTCTAATATGACATAGGACAAGGAGCTTACTGATTTGTCTTGATTTGAACCTGTCTGAAGAAAAATATACAAAGTAATCCCATCACTACATTGGAGGCTTATTTTTCAATAAAGCTCTTTATGTTTTTCCCTGAAACAAATGGAGTAGACAGTGCTCTTTTTCATGAGATCCATACAGTATATGTTTCTTAATTAATTATACACAGCTTTTGCTTTGTTAAAGGAGAGATGCTAAATTACACTCTCTTTAGAAATGCTTTTCCATATCGTCACTCCTGATTCTACTTGTCTGTTCAACGTAGCACTTTAGACTAAAACCAGCTTTATGTTGAATTGATTGATGTGTTCTCTTTAACACACCCGTGTTCACCACTCAGGCATGGGCCAGGTGCTGTTCTTAACTCCAGGCTATATTAATCACTAGTGACTGTCCACTTTGACAGAAAGCACCAGGGAATTACCAAATCATAATTTTTCAAGAACTACATTCACCCACAGTAGCTTATTTCCATCTCATTTCTAAATATTTTACAACACATTTGCTTTCTAAACCAAACAAAAAAAAACCTAAAGTCCTGTGCTAGTCTGCCTCTTGGACTAACTAGACAATCACACACCATCCTCTATGCTGGTTCACTTATTTTAACTTTGGTAGATTTATGCCAGGCTGTTTTGGTGATGCTATTAACCTAATGTGGTAATTTGACAGATTTTCTCAGGCAAGAGCTGATGTGGTAAATAATCTAAAATTAGACTAGGGCTCAAACTGAGGAATTACTGGGTCAAGTTTTGCCATATATTATTCAGGTTTTCATTTACACATTACTTCAAACTGGTACCAATTAACTTCTGGGTTGGTTTGTATATTTGAATAGCCACCTTGATTCAATACTACATTTATGAAAAATATAATATAAGTATGTTTGATGCCACAAAAAAATACTACAAAAGAGAAAACAATTATTGGAAAAATAGACAAAATGTGTTAATGACAATGAATGAGGATGAACAATAAAACAATAAATTTCCTTTAAATCCAACCATATACTGTATAATCTATAATAAACAATGCACGAGGGGTCAATCAGGACAGAACCTATATATATATATATATATATATATATATATATAGTCACACGCGTGCGCATGGGACGCAGCTAAAGGGCTTGAGTGAAGGCAGTTCTGAGGCATGCCGGGATGTGGCAGAGTGAACTGACTCTTTTTCTCTCTTGCCTGTAGACCATTCCCGGGGGATTCCACCTGGCTCTCTTGACGTCACTTTCGGGACCAAGCCAATGGAGGTAGACCTTACCAGCTCCGGCCCCTCTGATGTCACGTCCGGGTGTGATCCAATGATCGAAGACCACGTGCCCGATCCTTATGACCTCACTTCCTGTCTTCCCCTTTAAAAGTCTGCCCTTTTCCCTTTTCCCTCAGTCTTATCTTGGACTTATTGTATGCAATACAGTGCTGTATCTTTATAAAAAGAACGACTTTGCAGCCGGGATATGAGATGATACGGATGGCTGCCCCAAACCTTTTTCTTGAGTATGTCTCATCTTTGTGACAATATATATATATGTATATGTATATATCTGAATGGATGTATCCAAACCAAAGTATAAATTCAAACTAATGTATCTGAACCAATACATATATCTGAAACAATTTACATATTTACAAATCAATCTTTTCTCCAGAATGGCCCCTCATAACAATAGGAAATGTGTGGTACACATACAATGTAATATTATTTATATACAGCATATACTGTATTCTTATATATAATTTGATACTATCCGTATGTATGGTGTTCGCATCAATACCCTGTATGTATGGTGTTCGCGTCAATACCTCGACTCAATACAAGTTAAAACCATGCAATGGGACTCTGCCTCTGCAGTCAGAACATAACGTGGCAAACGTGGATGCAGTATTGCATGATTGGCTAAGAATGTTCGAATGCTAGAGTGACGCCGCTGGACTGCCGAGTATAGTAAGTCAGTGTTGGTTCGAGCAGATAACAGTAAGTTCAGTTGGTTTTTGGAACATTGGTTTAGTGGGGCGTACTTTCCAGGACTAACATCGTCGACTGACTTAAACCCTTCGACAGCTCCAGAACCGTAAGTCATTTAGAAAGTATCACCATTTGCTTGGTCCATCGAAATCTATCTTTGGGCAGTTCGGTTTTGGCATCCATCCTTCTGACATCTATTGTTATTACTCTGACTCTGATTAGAGTCATAAAATATGCTTTGTTTTGAAAATTTGTTTGCCGCAAAAAATCAAATGAGGTGCGCTGAAGAGCTGAGTTCATATCTCGCACGTCTGTTTAAACAGGAAGCTCTTCATTACATCGGCCGAAAAGGTCTTTTTTAAGCACAAATCAGTGCCATGATAACAAAATCATTTCAAGGACTTAAAAAAACAAATAATTCTTTGCAGAGAAACTATGGATTTCACAAACGTAGAATTTGTAGCCTGATTCGATCGGGCTACCAGTCACTAGTATATATACTGTATCTATATCTATATATACACTCACCTAAAGGATTATTAGGAACACCTGTTCAATTTCTCATTAATGCAATTATCTAATCAACCAATCACATGGCAGTTGCTTCAATGCATTTAGGGGTGTGGTCCTGGTCAAGACAATCTCCTGAACTCCAAACTGAATGTCAGAATGGGAAAGAAAGGTGATTTAAGCAATTTTGAGCGTGGCATGGTTGTTGGTGCCAGACGGGCCGGTCTGAGTATTTCACAATCTGCTCAGTTACTGGGATTTTCACGCACAACCATTTCTAGGGTTTACAAAGAATGGTGTGAAAAGGGAAAAACATCCAGTATGCGGCAGTCCTGTGGACGAAAATGCCTTGTTGATGCTAGAGGTCAGAGGAGAATGGGCCGACTGATTCAAGCTGATAGAAGAGCAACTTTGACTGAAATAACCACTCGTTACAACCGAGGTATGCTGCAAAGCATTTGTGAAGCCACAACACGCACAACCTTGAGGCGGATGGGCTACAACAGCAGAAGACCCCACCGGGTACCACTCATCTCCACTACAAATAGGAAAAAGAGGCTACAATTTGCACGAGCTCACCAAAATTGGACAGTTGAAGACTGGAAAAATGTTGCCTGGTCTGATGAGTCTTGATTTCTGTTGAGACATTCAAATGGTAGAGTCAGAATTTGGCATAAACAGAATGAGAACATGGATCCATCATGCCTTGTTACCACTGTGCAGGCTGGTGGTGGTGGTGTTAGATTATGTTGTTAGATTTAAGTGCAGCATTTGACACCATTGACCATTCTATTTTACTGCACAGGCTAGAAAACGAGGTTGGGCTTACAGGTCCCGTGCTCGCTTGGTTTAGTTCTTATTTATCAAATCGATTCCAATACGTACAGAAATGTGCTGACAGTACTCCATCATTATACACAAAAGTTCAATATGGTGTCCCGCAGGGCTCAGTACTGGGACCTTTATTGTTTTCACTTTACATGGTTCCACTGGGATCTCTCATTAGGAAACATAATGTTAATTTTCACTCGTATGCAGATGACACCCAGTTATACCTTTCATTTAAATCAAATGAAGTATCTCCAATGTTGTCTTTAATTAGTTGTGTTAGTGAATTAAAGGAGTGGATGAATGAGAACTACTTGTCTTTAAATACAGATAAAACAGAGATGTTAATTGTTGGAGGGAATGACGCTGATCACAGCAATATTTTGTCGACATTTAACTCAGTTGGAATCCCAATTCATTTTACTGAATCAGCCCGCAATCTAGGAGTTATCTTTGATTCTAGCATGTCATTTAAAGCACATATTACAAAGTTGTCCAAAACATGTTTCTTCCATCTTAAAAATGTTAGGAAATTAAGGCGCTTTCTAAATAAACAGGATTGTGAGAAATTAATTCATGCATTTATCTCTAGTAGGATTGACTACTGCAATGCGGTGTTCACTGGCTGTTCAAACTGTTCTTTATACAGCCTCCAGTTAATCCAAAATGCGGCTGCAAGAATTATTACAAGAACAAGAAAATACAAACACATAACTCCAGTTCTTAAATCCTTACACTGGCTCCCGGTTAAGTTTAGGACAGATTTCAAAATCCTCCTTTTAACATATAAAGCATTAAATGGCAAAGGTCCGGCTTACTTGTTTGAACTTATCATGACTTACAAACCTGAGCGCACATTAAGATCTCAAGATGCCAGTCTGCTTATGATTCCAAGGATTAATAAAATAACAGTGGGAGGTCGAGCCTTTAGTTACAGGGCCCCTAAATTGTGGAATGGTCTTCCTGCTTCTATAAGAGATGCCCCCTCGGTCTCAGCCTTTAAATCTCGGCTGAAGACTGACTACTTCAGTTTGGCATATTCTGACTAGAGCTGCTGATTAACTGTACATACTGCATCTCTGTTGTTAGTCATTAACACTAAAACATAAGTAACATGATTGTTATAATTTGTTACTAACCCTCACCTATTCTGTTTCTGTTCTCGGTACTCAAATGTGGCAATTGGTGCCACGACCCACCTGCCAAGTTGTTGCCTGCCTATGGTAAAGTCATCCCTGATGGAGGATCACAGGAATTGTGGGAAAAAGGGGTCCTTTCATCGGATTGGCTGGCCGAGCAACGTTTCAGCCGTGGAATGGCCAAATGGGGAGGCAGCTTGATGGATGAGGTCTCCAGGACTCTAAAAATATCCAAATCTTATTATGGGATATCATCTAAAGTTAAATTCTGCTCCGTGCTTCTAAAATTTGTATAATTATGCTGTATTAAGAATTTGTTCTGTTCTGTGTATTGTATTGTATTGACCCCCTTCTTTTGACACCCACTGCACGCCCAACCTACCTGGAAAGGGGTCTCTCTTTGAACTGCTTTTCCCAAGGTTTCTACCATTTTTGCCTACAAGGTTTTTTTGGGAGTTTTTCCTTGTCTTCTCAGAGAGTCAAGGCTGGGGGGCTGTCAAGGGGCAGGGCCTGTTAAAGCCCATCGTGGCACTTCCTGTGTGATTTTGGGCTATACAAAAATAAACTGTATTGTATTGTAATAAACTGTGTAATGGTGTGGGGGATGTTTTCTTGGCACACTTTAGGCCCCTTAGTGCCAATTGGGCATCGTTTAAATGCCACGGGCTACCTGAGCATTGTTTCTGACCATGTCCATCCCTTCATGACCACCATGTACCCATCCTCTGTGCACCATGTCACAAAGCTCGAATCATTTCAAATTGGTTTCTTGAACATGACAATGAGTTCACTGTACTAAAATGGCCCCCACAGTCACCAGATCTCAACCCAATAGAGCATCTTTGGGATGTGGTGGAACGGGAGCTTCGTGCCCTGGATGTGCATCCCACAAATCTCCATCAACTGCAAGATGCTATCCTATCAATATGGGCCAACATTTCTAAAGAATGCTTTCAGCACCTTGTTGAATCAATGCCACGTAGAATTAAGGCAGTTCTGAAGGCGAAAGGGGGTCAAACACCGTATTAGTATGGTGTTCCTAATAATCCTTTAGGTGAGTGTATATATATTGTAAAAGAATACAAAAGAGACAGCATAAAGGTTTGGGGTTTCCGGCCCTGTATACTGTAAAAATATTTCCAGAAAAGGTCAAAAAATATAAACATAAACTGTTCATATGCGCGACGCCATGCAAGACGTCGGCGGCCATTTTATAAGGGAGGAGCTGGAAGTGGAGGAATGCTTGGAAGGAACCGTGAGGGAGGATGGGACTGATGACGTCAAGGAAGATGGCGGAGGAAGGGCGGAAGTAACGTACTGCGGGAATGAGGCTTATGGTGGCGGAGCGTCTTTTTTCCTGGAAGAAAGCAAAGGAGAAAGGTTAGTACCCCGCCACTCCCTCCCGGCGAATGTCTTCTGAAGCGTGTTAAAGTCCGTCCGCGGTCTCCTATTCGCGCGTGCGTGACTATATATATATATATATATATTGTCACACACGTGCGCTTCGGAAGCAGTCAACAAGTCCTAAGGTGAGCGATATAATAAGGGATGGGAGTTTGTTTCGGGGTACTAATGCCTTTCTCTCTGACCTTATAGAACCAAAGAAGAAAGTACAACTATTCATTCAATAAACAATAACTCCGAGATTGAGACATCAAACACTTCTTCATCTACAATATCACTTCCGACTCCTGGAGATGACATCACTTCCGGTCCCTCTGTGATGACGTCACTTCCGGCTCCTCGTGATAGCGTCACTTCCGGTCCATCACTGATGATGTCACTTCCGGCTCTTGGCGATGACGTCACTTCCGGTCCCTCACTGATGGCGTCACTTCCCATTTGATCATTTCCTGCAGCCATTTTTTCTCATGTATAAAAGCCACCATTACACCATCATTGTTTGTCGAATATTTGAGTTTATTTTCATTTACTTTGACCAGCGTATTGCATCCAAGCAACATATGGGGCTATTCCCCAACTCTTTTCAGTTGTTGTGTCGTCTTTTTTCCTGGAAGAAAGCATATATATATATATATATATATATATATATATATATATATATATATATATATATATATATATATATATATATATATACTGTATATTGTGGTAAAGGCGCTATATAAGCGTTGACCCGACACAGACTAACAACAGAGGCACGTAAAAATGAAACAAAAAGATTTTATTTTCTTCAGCCGTGGGGCACATCTTCCCCGTGTCCCACAGGCCCTACACACTCCCCAAAACACACAAAAGAAAAACACCAACACACTCTTCTTCCTCCATTCCTCCCAGGCAGCTTTATCCTCCACCTCCCGACTCTGGCGCCCTGAGTAGTGGCTGCAGGCTCCTTTTATAGCCCACCCGGAAGTGCTTCAGGTGATAATTAACCTAATTCAGGGTGCACTTCCTGGTGTGGCTGCATTACAGCCCACACAGGCTCAGGAAGCAGTGCAGCTCCCCCTGGCGGTGACCACGGAGCCCAACAAAGATGAGCTCTGGTGTTCCAGAATTGTAGCCCAGGGGGCTGCCACCAAGTGTTCCGGGGGAAGAAATAAGCCTCCCATGGCTGCTTCCCCAGATTTAGTGCCAAAGGGGTGTCCCGGCCAGGCTTGGGTCCCAGGTGTCCGCCACAATATATACAGTATATATGTAAATATAAATAAAAATAATAATATATCAACCTGCCCACACAACAGATGGTGTGAAAATGAAAACAAAAACAGTCACCACATAAAGTGTGTGGCTGTCATTAATCAGGCTCTTTCGTCTGTTCGATATTTGAGGAGGTCCATTTCTCAGATCGTCTCTTGTTCAAGTGACACCTTCATCCGGGCAGTCACCCTTTTAAAGCACAGGGATCGGAAGGGTCGAAGTCAGCTGGCAATGTGGAGGAAGAAAATGGCAAGAGAGTTAGCAGCAGCACATCCTCTTGGACCAGGGTGGTATCACATACCTGGGAAGAGCTTGGAGGGTGATCCTTAGACACATCTGTTTAAGAAGATGTAAATATAATGCAAGAAAAATCCAAATTTATGGAATTGGAACAATAAAAAGAAACAAACTATTATACAAAGCATGCAAAATTATGAAACATAATATGGTGCAAAATAAGGTGTAAGGTGATTGTGAAAAGAAGCAAACAATAATAATGTATATCTAAATGGGTAGGAAAAGTAAAACTGAATGTAATGCAAAACTAAATTAGTAAATGTCACCCTAGAAATTAGCTCAGGTCGCTCAGTAAGGTATGAAATGTAAACCGGGTTTGTTAGTACTGAGATTTAAAAAAAAAGTATATACAGTGCAGGGACTTTCTAAACTCGACTTCATGTTATTTTGGAAGAATTTAGTAAATAGGACAGATGAGCTTTGTTGGTCTGAATGTTCTGTTCTCATCTACATTGTTCTAATGTTTTAATGTGTATAAACATATAAAACAAATGCATCTACTTATGCTCCTCATACATATGCTCTTCTAACTAAATCTTGTTGAGTTCTGTATGGTGATATTAGTCAGTATTATATTTGCCATTGCTCTTTGGCACAGGAGATTTTTCTCCTCAGTTATGAGGCATAACACTAATACACCAATATACATGCACTACATTAAACACTTTTAAAGACATACAGCTAACGTTTATAGCCTCATGAGTAGAAAAGCTATTTAAAAGCCTATTCCTTGAATGTTAATAATGCACATAGTGGTAATTAATTGTAAAACTGATAGCATAAGACATCAAGTGTGGGAAATGTGAACATGCACACAGAACCGAAATCCCCAGAGTGTGTAGTGAATCAAGTCTATGAAACTGCTTGCGATAAGTATAGGGGGGCATGCACACTGTGAAAACAAAAAAGTAAAGCCTGCTTGTATGGATACCTATTTTACTTAGTACTTCACTAAAGCAATTTGGAAAAGCTAGGCTCTTGTTCCAGTTCATAAAATGTGATGTCCACATACCTCTCTGACACCATCCACAAAACTTCTCTTTATTTCGTTCTGTCTCCAAGCTTGTACCCAGGAATGACAGCGTTTCAGTTTGTCATTTAACTTACATTGGCACCAATAGTGTGTGATCAACAGGCAGTGCATAACAACAATGTGGAAATAAAGCATAGCTAATGCACAGATGCCACACAATTCATTAAAATATGCTGTATAACATGTAGTATATGTTCACGTGCTGCTGTTGCTTGTAAAGCAGCTGTTAATTTCGTTATTATGTTTTGTTCTGTCTGTTTTATGTTACTATTGTTATAACTACAACTAACACACTTAATTCTTAATAATCGTGCCATATGGCAATAAAGTTTGATTCACTTATTTATTTCATTTATGTCTATGCAGACCTCTGCAATTACGGAACACTATTCCAAACTTATTATTGTGACTATGTTACAACATTAACTTCCACCAATGTCTTGTCTGTTCTAGTATTATATTTAAGATGTTTCTAGTAGTTTCCTGCCTTGTGCCCTGTGTTGGCTGGGATTGGATCCAGCAGACCCCCGTGACCTTGTAGTTAGGATATAGTGGGTTGGATGATGGATGGATGGATGTTTCTAGTAACGCACAAACTTCAAAGTCAAACTCCCCCAAAAAAAGTGTAGACGATTTCTATTATCTTGACTTCTGAGCAGTCCTGAGCACTGTTGTCATGCTTGTCTTGAATTTCAGTGACGGACATGATCCTTATTCATTTAAATTTCTATTTATTCAGCTTCTCAACCTGTCTTTTGACAGTATCTCTGGTTGGGATGGCCATACACACTCACTCAAACTGGGTCAAATTAGAGTGGCCATTTAAAAAACAAAATAAGTGTGGTGAGTATGTGTAATCACCACAAGAGATCACTATACATTTGAGTATAATATAAAAGAGCTTACTCTTGTTCACACAATGCCTATTAATATGTTGCTCAATTCCTCTGAAGCTAATTATTCATACATTTTACAGTATCATTGTTTTGAAGAAATAATGTCTACTCTGCGGCATTGGTCACAAGTCAGGAGCCAGCCCTGGAAATGATATCAGTCCAGCACAACCAACACTCACTCATTATAACCCAGTTTAGGGCAGTCATTGAACCCACCATGCTTATTCTTTAAGTGTGGGAGGAAAATTGAATATTTAGAGAAAAAACATTAGAACAATTGGAATAGAGTGCAGCTCCACATAGAGTGAGTAAGGAATCAAAGGCAGAGGCAGGAAGACCCTAAAACTGTAAAATGTGTGAATTACTTGTGTTGCACTTTAAGAAGAAAAGCACTGACTGAAAAGGGTTTCTTGGCTGAACCCACACCAAGCATAAATGTTCACAAAAAGAGTAAGTAGCTGTTGTAGCCATTATTAGCCCTTAAAAGCCTACAGAAATATCTTTCCATAGAAGGTTTCCGTATCAGAAGCTCAGAGGTTTAGCATCTCTAGAATAAGGCTGAAGTGATCAGCCCGCTCAATGCTAATCACATTGTGTCTGAAAGTTTTCCACTCCTTGGGTGTTGCTATGCTTCCACAGAAACGTATTCCTGGAGAAACAGTCCATTCTTTAAGGCTCAATTTAATTTGTATCAGCATTTATTACAGTGACTTTAAAGACCGCCACTGATCACGGGTTCAGAAGGTAATCACATAAGCAAGACTGCACTTCCCCGTTTGACACTGACAAATAAATAATGCTCACATATTAAGCCGATTTAATTATCATGAGGTAATAGAACTCAGCCATTTTGCATTGCTTAATTTCATTATCCAGACTACGCAGTCATTGCTAATCCCAACTATAAATAACAATAACGTGTCACAGGAAATTGTACTTAGCTATTAATTTCAGTATGTGACCAAACTTTCTTTATTTAACTACAGCGATTTCTTTTTGTAACCATTTTTATAATATTGAGGGGAAAAAGAAAAGCAAAAAACAATTAAACACAGTTAAGTCAAAAAGGCAACTGCACAAAAACGAAAGTACTCAAGACATTATTGCTCAGAAATCATCTTCTCAGAAACTGCTTCCTGTACCAAATTCAGAGAGTTATATGATAAAGGAGCCCATTTAAATGAGATTCTGCACAAATGATTTGGTAGTGATTTGCCACGCTTATTTTAAAACAGCACTAATAGACAATTTAAAGAAATTCTTGAACCATTCCCCACAGAGAGAATTGAGTTATGGTAAGTGTGTCCGGAGTTTTTCAGTTCATAGCTGAATTCCTTTCCTTATCTGTAGTTCTAATTTAAAGATTCCTTATGGTGATTCCATCTGTAGGTAAATTAAATTTAAATTTGGTGGTAGAATCTACAAATACTTCTTGTATTTTCTTAAAATGTAAGTTTCTTTTGACAGATTTTCCAATTCATGTATAAAAAATAATATGACATAGCAGTTCACCAAATGCATAATGCAATATTAGTGCTGAGATCACTAAAGCACTAGACGCCTAGTAATTACTGTAAACTAAGTACAAGATAAATCACATAGAACTATACACTGATGAAGTTTATGACTGCTTCATCCTAATCAGTCAGGACTGAAGAAGGGCCAGTTCAACAAAATGGCTTTGCTTACCATTGTTGACATGTTATGGTAGGCTAGAGCTACCAGCATGTCATCTATGCCCACCTTGGTCACTCCTCAGCCTTTGACACTGTGAAATGCCAGATCCTCCTTGCCAACCTCAGGTGGTTTGAGTCATAAAACTTGGACAGATCTGACTGTGTGTCCCGGCATGGTGAAATGCCAGTAACGCACCAGGCAAGTACAGGGGTGTCCCGGTTATGTACTGATTAAAGGCATAAAGGCATTTGCATAATTCATTATTCTGTAGTGTGTTTCTGTAGCAAAAATATTGTGTGGGTGTTGTTTAAAAATAAAATAACTGCTTTGTGTTCTCTAGACAAAGTGTTTCACCTTCTTATTATTATAAGATGCATTTTTACTTTTGGTTCTGGAGTATAATACAAAGCAGAGACTTTTTTGCTTTTTAACTGAATTACTTCTTACTTCAGTGAAAGTAAAAACCTGATGAAGTTGTTTGACGTTTAATCAAGTGTCATTTCTGAGTAGTTTTTACAACTACTTGATTATCTGCCAAGTTGGTTCACAAGTTTGGAGTGGTGATTGATGACCAGCTGTCTATCAGCAATCATGTTACTGCAACCTCTCTCTCACAGATTTACATTATACAACATCTGCTCCCTCATACTGTATCTGATGGAATATGCAGTACAACTCCTGGTCCAGCCTTTGGTCTTGTCAGGTCTGGACTACTGCAGCTCTTTTCTGGCAGGACTACCAGCATGTGTGATCAAACAGATACAGATGATACCAAATATATATTGAAAGAGCAAAAGCTAAAAAGTCTGCCCCCTGGGATATACATTTCATGATGGCATGTAGGACAGACAAAATCTCCATTTTTATAAAACTTTGGAACATATCAAATCTAATCTTCTTCTAGCATGTTCCAATATCTCTGTTTGTCCGCTTTGTCTATTAAAAAACTGTGGCCTGTACTACCTGGGTGTGTGGTCAAGTGGCTAAAGTGCAGACTCCAAACCACAAACACTCAGTGTAAGGCGCTGAGCTAATCATATAACATGCACGTGATCTAATTAATGTGAAAAGGATGTTATATAGCGCCCGACCCAGCACAGACTGACACAGAGGCACATGTAAAATCCAAGCACACTTTTATTTCTCTTCACCTGGAGGGCACGTCTTCCCTGTGAACCCCCCAGCCACAACACAGTCCCAAAAACAGTTAATACACACAACACAATTCTTCCTCTGCAACCACCACTCCTCCCAGGCAACCTCGTCCTCTTCCTCCCGATTCTGGCCGCTGAGTGATGGTCGCTGGCTCCCTTTTATCAGGAACCTGGGTAAGGCGAAACCAGTGCCCAAAAGGGGCCAGCCACTCCTGTTGCAGCACCCCGTGGTGACGCCTGTGGATCCCCACAGAGCTGCGCAGAACTCCAACCCCCATGAAGCCCTGGGGGAATCCAAGGCACCGCTGCAACCCAGGGAGGCTGCCATCTAGCATCCAGGGGGAGATACTGGGCTTCCCCCCCTTGTCCCCCTGGCAGATGTGGTGAAGAGGCGTCCTGGCCATCATGGGCCCCGGCCATCTGTCACATTAGAAACAATTCAAGTTCTTTTCTGTAGTTGCAAAAAATCTTGGGATGGTTTTCACCACAGGCGCCATCTTGGATTAAGCAACAAAACAGCCATTTTCTTTAAAGTATATATTGAAACGAAAAAATAAAAAGAAGGTGAGTGTAAAATGTTACAGACTTGCCAGTACACTGTTTACTCACAAAAAAAGATTGGGAAAATTAAAACAAACATGTTGGTCCAATTATTCCAAACATTATGCATCTAGCAATGTCTCTCTGTTGAGGCTTAAACAGACATCTTCGACCATGCTCTTCTTTCTCAAGTTCATATATGAATGCTAACTTCTGATTCTGAAGGGCGATATGTGATCATCATGGGTAATTTATTTAACTGTAAAGTGATTTTGATATCTACGCACCCAATGTGGATGATATAGACTTCATCCAAAACGTATTTGTCTAATGTGAACACTCATAAAATTATAAAGGCTGGAGACTTTATTTGTATATTAAATCCAGACCTGGATAGGTCTGCTGCCACATCTAACACATCTAACACTGCAAACACAATTACACGGTTTGTAATTGATCACAACTTATCAGACCCCTGGTGATTTCTAAACCCAAACTTAAGAGCATATTCCTTCTACTCACCAGTACATCACTGTTACTCAAGAATTAATCATTTCTTTACAGATGACAATTTCTTGCCCACTATTAAATCTTGCATGCACGATGCTATTGTTATCTCCGACCACACCCCATTGATCATGGAGCTCAAATCATTATGCCCCACATACTGATCTTTCAGCTGGTGTCTTAACCCATTTTTATTAGCAGATGAGAACTGTATAGCTCCAAGCTAACTGATTTTTGAGTGATTGTATCCAAGCTAATTGATTTATTTTAGAGACAAATACATTCTCAGAGGTCTTTGCAAGAATACTCTGGGAAACTCTGAAGGCTTTCTTAAGAGGACAGATTATTTCATAACTTTCCCACAAAAATAAATTGGGTAAACCAAGAAGGCATCAGAGCTAATTAGTGAAATTATCAGAATAAATCAAGAACATGCCAGGTGTCCAAATGAGGCATTTCATAGGAAAAGACAGGCTTTGCAATCAGAACTCAACCTCCTGACAACAAAAGAAACAGAACAACTCATTTTTAAATCATGATGTTATTAATATGAACACAGAGAGAAGGCTAATAAGATCTTAGCTCAACAAATCCACAAGCAGTAAGTTAGCAATGCAATCCCAGCAATCACCAACAGAGACGGAGACAAAATCATTGACCATACAAATATAATGCAATCATTTAGAGATTACTAAAAGTTCTTATATTCTACTCAGTTTAAAGAAGACAAGACACAATCTAATGCATTTTTGGATGCATTACAGATACCACAACTAGATACTCTCAGTGCAGTGGAATTGGATAAACCTCTGGCACTCTCAGAATTACTAGATGCTATAAACTCACTTCATAGTGGGAAAAATACCTAGGGGTAAACATCACAAATAAACATAAAGCTCTTTATCAACAAACTGTTGCTGTCTGCATGGAAAAACTTAAGCAAGATTTGCAGAGGTGGTCAACCCTTCATCTCATTTTAGCTGGAAGAATTAATACTAACAAAATGAATACCCTTTCTAAGCTTTGTTTACTATTTCAAAGCATTCCAATATACATTAATAAATATTTTTTTAAGAAATTATATTCCATCATAACCTCATTTATTTGGAATTCAAAACATACATGTATCCAAAGGGCAACCCTACAAAGATGTAAGGCAGAAGGTGGCATGGCTTTACCTAACTTTCAATTTTATTTACTGGACAGCAAATATACAAGCAATAAAAACATGGACATGGACACAAATAAATGAACATACACAGGCTTGGTCCACAATAGAAATAAAATCCTGCAGTACTTCTTTATATTCCTTGCTTTGCACCCAAATTAATACAAGTTATCGCTAATATACTAACAACCCAATTGTGCTGCACTCACTCAGAATATGGAACCAATGTAGGAAATATTTTAAGATAGAGATGCTTTTGTCTGTGGCACCTCTCCACAATAACCACCTTTTTCCACTCTCTCAAACGTACGCAGTTTTTAACGTTTGGAAAACATACAGGATCAAATCACTTAGAGATTTTACATAGATAACGTCTTTGCATCCTATGAACAATTACACTTCAAATTTAACTTTCCATCAACACAATTCTTTCACTACCAAATTAGAAACTTTCCTAAACAAAATCTGTCCAACTTTCCTCACCTCCCACCTACTTCTATTTTGGAAGAAATATTGATCAGACTCAGACAGCATCTCCGTTATATATAAAAACATTTTAAAGTCCCTCCCTTTCAAAGATTCCAGAGTACAGTGGGAAAAGGATTTCTTACTCAAAATGAATGCTGGCTTCCAGAAACACTGCTGTTTAAGTAGCCCACAGACAGGAGATACAGGCTCTGTAGAGCCAAGTGATGTTAGTGTGCTCAGTCCTCTCGGCTGCAGTTGAAAGGATAGAGACTGTGATCAGTGCCTGTCAGCTTACCTCCATAATGTTACATTGATGTTCCCGACTCGCTCGCATATGACATTGTGTACATATTGTGATAAATGGAAGGACAACTGGAGACCCCAAAGAAAAACTGGGGTGCCAACTGTGCAACCTTGTTTAATGCAGTTGTCCAAGAAACTGGTGCAATATAAATCAGGCTTTGTAAATGCTGACTTAGTCAAGTAGGTATAAAAGAAAAAGTAACTTGTCTTAGAGGGTCAGTCATGGGGAGTTGTGTCATGCAGAGGCTTCTCCCTGAAGTGAGACACCCTTTTCTGGGAGCATCTTGGTTTTATAGCTTCACAGTCCACATGAGAGGGGCCAATGGGATGCTGGGGGTGGAGTTCAGTTGCCTTCAAGGAATTGTTTCTCTGAGTTGCAGAGACAAAAAGAGATGAAAAGGTTAACCCCAGCTTATCCTGAGGTGGTATTACACACCTTAACAAAGTCTGGATGGTGATCTTCAGACACCCATATGTGACAATATGACTGTGTGTATATACTATATATATATATATATATATATTTATATACATTTTGATTTCTATATATACACACTGTTAATATGTATATATACAGTACAGGCCAAAAGTTTGGACACACCTCCTCATTCAATGTGTTTTCTTTATTTTCATGACTGAAGGCATCAAAACTATGAATGAACACATGTGGAGTTATGTACTTAACAAAAAAAGGTGAAATAACTGAAAACATGTTTTATATTCTAGTTTCTTCAAAATAGCCACCCTTTGCTCTGATTACTGCTTTGCACACTCTTGGCATTCTCTCGATGAGCTTCAACAGGTAGTCACCTGAAATGGTTTTCACTTCACAGGTGTGCCTTATCAGGGTTATTTAGTGGAATTTCTTGCTTTATCAATGGGGTTGGGACCAGCAGTTGTGTTGTGCAGAAGTCAGGTTAGTTGGACGATCATTTATTTTTCAACAGGACAGGCTGTGTAAGGGCTATTTGACAAAGAAGGAGAGTGATGGAGTACTGTAAATGGTCATGAAAATAAAGAAAACACATTGAATGAGGAGGTGTATCCAAACTTTTGGCCTGTACTGTATATATATGCTGTTAATATGTATTTATATATATATATATATATATATATATATATATATATATATAT
>JANRMT010062806.1:55664999-55707814 GCA_026402145.1 Polypterus bichir lapradei
ATATATATATATATATATATATATATATATATATATATATATATACTAGCCATGTGCGCCCAACTACGTTGCGCATGTTAAAGTTGTCTGTGAAGGGCTCCCTGTTTAAACGCGGCTGTCAGTTGTGAACTGGGCCTTTCGTCGCACAGCATTATGATTTGTTATAAGGGAAATAAAATTACAAAACAAAACCCTTGGACATTGAAACACATCTGAAATGCACTGAATATAGGACTGGAAAATGTTCGTCTCCCTTAGAAGTTGATGCATTAATTAATTAGATGTTTTGATATTCTTGCTTTCGCCTTTTTATACGTTCAATCATTGCCTTTGGGTAATAAATTTTGTGTAATAATTTTGTTGCGTTTCCCTTTATTCGATGCGCCCAATTGAGGTTGCCCTTTTGAAGCTCGCCTTTTGTGCGCGCCCTTATTGAAGGATACCGTGTCGGTTGAACATGAATTCGCGGACAAAGATCAAGATCCAAATGAAGATTATATATAGAGATTAGTTAATTTAAAGCACAACAATTTGTTTAGTTTGAATGTCTGTGTTTTGAGGTGTGACTAGAGTACTACAGTCTTCAGTAGTATAAGCCTGGAGGAGATTCTTAATGCAATGCCTATGTTTTAGCTGTCTCTCTACTGCCATCTAGTGCTTCTTCTTCTAATTCATTTGCGGACAAACAAAGATCAAGATCCAAATGAAGATTATATATAGAGATGATACAGTATCTGCTAAATAACACAAACAGTACACAACATGTGTTTCGCCCTAATTGGGGCTCATCAAGTGTATGGGCCTTTGCTTCCCCTCACGTGGATCGAGGGGATCACCACGCTGACGCTTCACGTCAGCGCCTGAGGCGAAGCTGGTTCATTTACTTGACAGAGTAAAGATCGGAGTATTACATTCATAGGTCTGAAAAAAGTGTGTACACCTGATGAGCTCCAATGTTGTGTACTGTTTGTATTATTTGACAGGTACTGCATCACATATCTATGATGTGCTTCTCGCAACTGAAAGGACCTGGCAAATGTTTGCTGACTGGCTGACCAACCACAAGAATTACCTGGTAGGTAACTGCTTAATAATCAGGTTGCAATTATTAAGCGTT
Organism: Polypterus bichir lapradei; assembly: GCA_026402145.1. Lineage (NCBI taxonomy): Eukaryota > Metazoa > Chordata > Cladistia > Polypteriformes > Polypteridae > Polypterus > Polypterus bichir. The sequence goes on from JANRMT010062806.1 coordinate 55,666,117, forward strand.
CATCATAGTAGGCATTATAGTAAGATGGAAGTTAATAGGACAAAAATGGGTGCAAGGCATTAGAGGGGCACATGTTAATGTGAAGATTATCAGGGAAAAAGGTATAAGAAAATACATTTAAAGGCAACATATAATTTGCTAAAAAAAATAAACTAAAAAATAAATAATCTTACCCTCTAAGATAACATTGCAGTTCTTTTTTGAGTTCCAAAGAAAATACATTTCTCTTTTGGGTATATTTCTGACAAACAAATTAAATACATTAACAAGAGCTGTTAAAGAAAAAGCAGAGCATTTAATTACAGGAATTAGCCTGTTATAAAAAAAAGCATGTATCCACATGGACCTGGATGGATAACTAGCTACGCAGTACTGTATAAGCTTTATAAAATGATATTTTAACCTTACACTTTTTGTTTCCTAATGCAAAATAAAAACCTCCCATTTCTGATAAAGATCAACAATCATCTACCTCCTTTATATAGAGATGTGTTTGAATGTTGGTCTAAATCCTTCAGCGTGGGAATGGTGTACTACTGATAAAGTCTGCATACACGCCAAGATAGCAGCAGCTGTCAAGCTCTGGCTCCTCTGAGGTTTCTGGTTAGTTTATCAGACACTGTTGTTCGCACGATTTACCTCACCATCCTCCCTCTATAAAGCTCTGGCATCTAGAAGCCCCCATGAGAAGATGCTTTTCATCTGCTCCCTATCAGTTCCTTCACAGCTAGGGCACCCTCAGATCTGCTGGTAGGAGGGTGTTTTATGAGAAGTGCTTCACTCTGGACACTCATCTTAAACTCTCCAGCTTGGCTGCTGCTTATCTCTGTGATTAAACACATACAGCTGAGAAAACCACATCAAAATGCAGAGGGGCTGACTTTTCAGAATGAGACTATAAGATTCACTTTTCAGTATCAAACTGCCTGCCCTCGGCAGGAGTGTGAAGTATCCAATCTCCATGTCATTTATCTCTCCATCCATCAGATGCGCCATCTGACAGTTCTTTCCTCCAACCATATTTCTACCTGCGCATTCATTTTCTCACTTTCCAGGAGAGATTTGTGGAAAACCAGTACCAATAACATGGCAAGGTAGGGAGCAGCTCTGGAAGTGATGGAAACTAGGATAATTTTCAAACTAGCATTTGGTATTTCCAGCAGAGAAGGCAAACTTGACTTAATATAATAAACAAAGTAAATAACAAGATGGAGACCACTTGCTGAGTCAAGTAAAAGAGAAAAGTGAAAATTGAGAATATTTTAAAGTTTGTCCACTTTAACTTATTACCAGATATGGTAAATTAATTAATAGATGATGCAGTGGTTAGCACTGCTTCCTCACATGTCCAGGAACATGAATTTGATTAGTGATCTTATAGTTGTTTGCATGGAGTTTACACATCCTCTGCATGTCAATGTGAGCATTACCCAAGTATTCCTTTTTTCCCAAAGATGTATAGTATAAGTTGACTGCTGATTAAAACTCATTGTGATGGGTCGTGTCATGGAGTTGGTCTGTTACAATGTATGGGTATGTACATCCGAAGCAAGTGTGGGGGTCAAGGAGAGCTATGCGGCCCATATGCACCTCTGGACAAGAGAAGGCAGTGTTATGTACAATGTTGCAAAGCAGGGGAAAGATAATAAAGCCATTAGAATGATTTTAGAGGGCCCTTGGATAAAGAACAGGTATATATACTGGAAAGGGTATGAAGTTCAGATGTCCATGGATTTCATTTGAGTGTGAGTTCATAGATATATAAAGTTCCTTCTTGACTGAAGTGTGTAGCATAACCTTCATGAAGGTGTGCAAGGACATTGAAAGTGGCTGTTAACAAAGATATTTCACCCCTTATTACAGCATGCACATCTCCTTTTATACGGTACATCAAAACCTCTATTATTGTTCCATTTACCAAAAAATCTGCAGTGCCTGAATGACAATTACCTCATTGACCTGATTGTCATAGTGATGCAGTGTTTTGAGGGACTGCTGCATTTACACAATATATCAATCATACCCTCAGATCTGGATAGACACCAGTTTGCCTATCTGGAAAACAGCAATATGGTTGATGCTGTTTTTACTGTGCGCCACACAGCCTTAACCGACTTAGAATGACCAAATGCATACAGTAAGTGAGGATACTGTTTGTGGATATTAATTCAGCATTTGTTGTAGAAAAGACTTTTTTATATTTTCAAAGAAGTCATTCATGGAGACCAGATGAGAATGTAACAACTACATTTATTTATATAGCACGTTTTCATACAAAAGTACTTAGCAAGAAGAAGAAAGAAAAGAGACAAATATAAAGATAAAATTAAGCAATACTAATTAACAGATAATAAAGTAAGGTCTGATAGCCAGGGAGGACAGAAAAAAACAAAAACAAAAAACCTCCAGAGGGTAGGAGAAAAAAAACAAAATCTGCAGGGGTTCCGAGGCCATGAGACTGCCTAGCCCCCACTAGTCATTCTACCTAACATAAATGGTCTTCACATGGAAGAATTAGGCGATGATGGTCATGTGGACCTCTGACCTTCAAACCATCAATGTAGGGACTGCATTGTGCAGAACAATTCTTTCTTTACACATAGATATGCGCAAATGTCTCAGTCCATGGAGTGAGCAATTAATTCAACAATTCATTCCCTTTTATATTTTTCTATTACTTTACCTTATCTAATATATCACATTATGAAACTCTTAATATGGAGAATTCTACCAACTTAACCAATCAACTACAGCCACCAGTAATTCTGTATATATGTCAATTTTTCCATTATTCTAAACATCGCTTTGTTAATAGGGGTGCTCTGCGGGTTTTTCCATTGATCTTTTGCTGCTACATAATAGGGGTGTTTAGGCCACTAGTTTGTCTTTGCTTTTTAAGAGGAGGTTCATTACTCATTTGCTTCATTGTAACCTTAGTAATTATGTTGATGGCTCCTCTAAGATGAGTCAAAAGCCTCATGTGCCTAAGCTTAAAACAACACTTAGTTAACCCTTTAGTTACCTTCAGTCCTTTTCCTTATATTTTAATAATTCATTGCTACAACATTGTTTAAGTACTTGTAATATATTGTTAAAGATTATATATTAACTACAGTAAAGATTCCATACATTCAATGCAATTACTTGTAGCCCCTCTTAAAATGGTTAGTAAATTGAGTGACTTAGGCCCAGACACTTCATGCTGCTCTTGGGCGCTGAACTTTCTCACAAATAAACCAGAGTGTCATGATTGGAAAGTATACTTCATCTACTCTTACCCTGAACCCTGGTTAACCACAGGTTGCCACGCTCAACTCAATGCATTTCATTCTCCTTATACACAACTGTGCCCCCATTTACTTCTCAAATAAGATTGTGAAATCTGCAGATGTCACCAGGGTAGTGGGCCTGATTGCAGGTGATAATGAGTTAGCTAACAGGACGAACGTGGCACACTTGGCTGAATGTCGCATTGATAACAATCTAGTCCAATAAGACAAAGGAAATGATTTGTAACTACAGAACAACAAAAGCGAGTGTCTACCTCACCCTTTACACTTAGGGTGAAGATGAAGAAAGGGTGGAGATGGCGAAGTTTCTGGGAATTTACATATCAAAGGTTTCTTAACACTACTTAATTAATTAAGAAAGCTCAACAATGTCTTAATTTTTTCAGAATGTTAAAATAGGTCTGACTATACTGTCATAAATGTCCGGAGACCTTGCCCCACTGGGATGCCTGGAGACGGGAACGACCAGGAGAGGGGCTATATCTTCCCCGGAATGCAAGAGGGCGACCTCCCTGGATTATATGGGGGCCACAGAGCATGGAAGCTTAACCTTATGGGAGGACGTGGCCACCACCAGGGGGCACCCGAACAGCTCCAGAACTGTGGTCTGCAGCACTTCCGCCACACCTGGAAGTACTGCTGGTTGTTAATTGGGGAACACCTGGAGTACTTCTGGGTATGTTATAAAAGCGACCGCCTCATTCCAATTCTGGGTTGGGTGGGAGAGGACAGAGCTTGCATGTGTGGATTGGAGACGGCAGAAGAGAGAGGGAAGAAGAGCACTGTTGCTGCTAATTGTGCACTGTGGGTTGTTGTGTTTAATAAAAACGTGGGTGTTTTGGAACATTTGGAGTCCATGTCTGTCTGTGTCTGGGTTCAAGGTTCACAATACCAACAGCTTCTGAAGAATTTTTACCACAGCACTATTGAAAATATTCTGGCCTACCATTCAACTGTGTGGTATGTTGCATAGCTGATGTTTGTAATAACATACTTTGAGTGAGGAAGACTGCCCAATGGATCACTGGGGTTGCCCTTCCAAACCTGCAGAGTGTCTACACTAGCCAACTGAGGAATGAGGCTAGAACCATCACTAGAGACAAAATACATCCAGGCTATCATCTATTTGACCCATTCCAATCAGAAAAAATGGTACAGGGCAATCAGATCCCAGACTAACAGACTGAGGAATTCTTTTTTTCCAATTGCTATGTTATTCATCTTCCCCTGCCACTAGGACTGTCAGACACACCCTTCCATTCCTCTGTGGATAACTAACAGAAAAACACAGGAGGACATATACATACAACACAGACATGCATTCGCACAATTGAACTTCCATGGACTGATATGTTGAACTGGGGTGTTAGATTTAATGGGTGAATATATTACATTAAACTAATGTTGGAGAAGGGCAGCATGGTGGCGCAGTGGTAGTGCTGCTGCCTCACAGTAAGGAGACCTGGGTTTGCTTCCCGGGTCCTCCCTGCTTGGAGTTTGCATGTTCTCCCCTTGTCTGCGTGGGTTTCCTCTGGGTGCTCTGGGTTCCTCCCACAGTCCAAAGACATGCAGGTTAAGTGCATTGGCGATCATAAATTGTCCCTAGTGTGTAATTAATGCTGATTTATTTTGTTTTCATATTGTGTTTTTTATTTTTCTATTCTTTATTATGTAAAGCACTTTGAGCTACTGTTTGTATGAATATGTGCTATATAAATAAATGTTGTTGTTGTTGTTGTTGCTTGGTGCGTGGGTGTGTGCCCTGCGGTGGGCTGGGGCCCTGCCCGGAGTCTGTTCCTGCCTTGCTCCCTATGCTGGCTGGGATTGGCTCCAGCAGACCTCCGTGACCCTGTGTTAGGATATAGCGGGTTGGACAATGACTGACTGACTAATGTCGAAGATCAGAAGCTAAGTGTCTGCTTTTAATAAATCCAGTTTAATCCTGTGATAATGCCGAAGGAAGCATTTTCTCAGTCCTTCAAGTCAGAATTTTGAAGAGTATCTTAAAGTATTTATTCAGAATGGAGATTGGTCTGTATGATGCACATTGTATTAAGTCTTTATTATTTTTAGGAAAGAAGGTAATTAATGCTTGGTGAAAAGTTTGAGGTAGAATTTTATTGCCTCTAGTTTCTGTAAATGTTGCTAATAATAGTGGAGTTAATTTATTTACATTTTTTTAATAAAATTCCACTGGATAGCCATCAGGGCCTGCTGCTTTCCCATACTGAAGTGAGTTTATAGCATCTAGTAATTCTGAGAGTATCAGAGGTTTATCCAGCTCTTCTGCACTAAGAGTATCTAGCTGTAGTATCTGTAATGCATCAAAAACTCGTTAGATTGTGTCATAGCTTCTTTAAACTGAGAAGAATATAAGAACTTTTAGTAATCTCTAAATGATTGCATTATATTTGTATGGTCAATGATTTTGTCTCCGTCTCTGTTGGTGATTGCTGGGATTGCATTGCTAACTTACTGCTTGTGGATTTGTTGAGCTAAGATCTTATTAGCCTTGGAAAGCCTGTCTTTTCCGATAAAATGCCTGATTTAGAGGCCTGGGGCCTCATGCATGACGCCGTGCACAGAATTCATACTAAAACATGGTGTACGGACAAAGGCGGAAATGTTCATACGCACAAAAAAATACAGATACATACAATTGTGTGCTCGCCAAATTCCACGTTCTTCCACTACATAAATCCCAGTCAGACTGAAAAGTAACACACGTGCATGCACTTGCTGCCACTCCCCAAATCCTCCCAGAATTACACCTCTTTGAATATGCAAATCAATATAAATAGCCCTGAAGCTCAGTGTTCTGTGAAAAGGCAATGGCAAAAGCACGTGGGTAAATAGAAGAATTTCAGCAAATACCAAGTGAAGGCAAGGAAAAATGTACTATTTGATGGTTTAAACAGTAGTGTAAACAACAAAAGGAAGTTGATCGAGTGACATAGAGTGTCGGAGAAACTCAAAAGCTCAAGTTCACAAAGTCGCACAGTGCCCGAAATAAAAAAGAAGTTGTCAGATATCAATGTCGCCGTGAAAATGCGAGTCGTAGCCCACCGTCTGAGTGTCATATGAAAGCTTATTAGGGTACAGAGAAAAGAAAAAAATAGGGACACAGTGGGAAAAAAGCTTGAAATGTAAACTTTAATCTTGAAATTTCCACTTTAATCATGTAGTTTATTTTGTCATTAAAATCTTCTAATTTACTAATTTCTCAAATCCCATTGTAACTAAAGTAGCATGTTAAATGCTTTGTTTTGTATGTGTTCTTCTATGTGCTCTATGTGTGTGAATCACTACGTGCTTATTAAACAAACTTTCTCTTCCTCCGACAGGACACAGAATCCATTACATTCATGATATTACAGCTCTCCAATATTGTATACATATCAATTAAAGCATGTATTAAACATGGGAACACGGTGGCGCAGTGATAGTGATGAACTGGTGCCCCATCCAGAGATTCACAATTAGCTCAGTAATAGACCTTAAGCCATCTGTAAGCTTAGAACTCCGATTCTTCAAAACTTTTAAGGAACATTGAAATATCTTCGTAGTATGCGTTTAATTATTATATTCATCTATCCTTCCAGTGTCGCACCAGCCCCAGCAAGAATACAGCGCAAGGCAGGAACAATCCATGAACAGAGCGCCAGCTCATCGCTAGTGCTGCAACACCGTGTCCTCACATGTTTAATTATTAAAAACATACATTATTTAAATAATGTTTTTTTATCTGTATAATGTAATAAACATATTTTGCTGCATTTCATCTTAAAAAGGACATTGTCATCATATATAAATACGCAAGCACTTGATGGACTGATTGAGTGCGTTTATAGCTCTTGGGACGAAGCAGGAGCAGCTGAAAGAAGAAGAAGAAGAAGGTGCAGTGAGAGTAAGGCCGGGTTTATACTTCACACGACGTGGTGCATGCTCCAGCAGATGCTCCTGCTACGCAAGTGTTTTACTGTTTATACTTGAGCGCATACTTTACGTAAATCTGGAGGAATCCACCAGGTGGCAGTGCGAGATATTATAACGGTGAGAACAGGTTCAGCTTCACTGTGTTGTGAATTGCCTGGAACACCCATTAAATTCCAATGACACCTTACCACAATATCCCTGAAAAGGATGTCTAATGATTAAATCCATCAATCCAGGGATGTGTCCATTCCAGCAAGCATAGGGCACAAGGCAGAAACAATCCTTAGATGGGGCATCAGCTCGTCACAAGGTGAATACAAGCACTCACATACACTAGTATCGTTTTAGTGTCACCAAATCTTGCATATCTTTGGAAGGAAACTGGAGCTCACTGTGGAAACCAAGCAGGAAAACATGTAAACTCTAGGCAGGGAATACCAGCGATGTGACTCCCTGCGAGACAGCAGTGCTGCCGCTCCGCCACCATGTCATCCCCATGTGTGTAATTATTAACAGTATTCATTATTTAAATGAAGCTAACGACTTATCTGTAAAATGTAACATACATACTTTAATGCATTTCACCATGAAAGTGATATCAAGTATAAGGATTCTAAATGTGCAGAGAGTTGGAATATCACACATTTAATGTGTTCTGTGTGGTGATCTATTGCTGTTTGCCGCTACTGTCAGGTCAGGAGGAAGTCCCAGAAAAAAAAGAAGGCACAGAAGGTGCCATTCATCAAACATCGAAGCGGGCATATCGATCCCGTAGGATCCGCATAGAGGCTTTCTGTCACATGTAGATAGTAAACAGAGACTCTGACGTCACTTTCCGACTTTTATCACACTGCACCCCCTGATTTTTTGCTGGTACTGCAACTTGCGCACACGTCGCATTAATATCTGAGGACCTGCTCAGAGGACACGTCAGATGAACACTGGGAACGCGTGGCAGCCATGATGTGTGTGCGTATGTGTTCTGAGCATGAAGTATAAACTAGCCCTAACAACACTAAAGCAGCTATGATATTTGGAATAGTTTGGCCATTCCATGGACCATTATATTGTTACAGGTTAATTACAATCAGATGCCTTAAATTACTGTAATAAACAATATGCGGTTAATTTCAGTGTATATGATAAAGCTGCATCAGGGATGTGGATCTAAAAAAGAAACTGAAACCACACTGGAACAAAAGCACTGCTTTGATGCTGGGTGCTGCCAGTTTGCAAAACCAAGCACAGAACTTGTGTACGGCAGGGTTTGAGCTAGCGTGAAAATGTGCATGGCTTTACGCCAAGTTTAGGTTTTGTACATCACATTTTGATTGTGGAAACGGGCGTACGCAACATTTTTGCGTGCACGCACCGTTTATACATGAGGCCCCTTGTGTATTCTAGATCCATTCTGGTAATTTCACTGATTAACGCTGAAGCTTTCTTGGTTTCCAATTTATTTTTATGAGAAAGATATGAAATAATCTGTCCTCTTAAAAATGCCATCAGAGATTCCTAGAGTATTCCTGTAGAGACCTCTGAGGATGCATTTGTCTCTAGAAAATAATTAATTTACTTGGATATAAATTCTGTTCTCATCACCTAATGAAGGGGGCTGATACATTGTTACCGACAAAGATGGAGCTATCTGAGTAAATATTGTTTATTTATTATATAATTTCTGTGCATTACATCACACTCAATGCAAACTGTCAAACATGCTGTTTTGTAGTAAGTACTATATATATGAGTAAGTACTTATTTTATTCATAATGTTACATTGTAAATATATTCTGCTTTTTCCACTATTCATTTTATTGGAAATTTTGTTGTATGGAAGTATAGTAAAAACAAAACTCTCTCTCCCTCTCTTTTTCTTGAAAAAAAGTTGATGTTTCTTGATGGTTTTTCCAGGGATAAACATAATGCTAAGGAGGTTAAGTAGAATAAATGGCATGTGAAAAGAGTAATCTTAGATATTTTATGATGATGTGAATGGAGGAAGAGAAACAACAACAGAAACAGTAATTTTTAGTCAACACAGGAAATGCTTACCCAACTTATCACATATCACAAGTCAAGTCTGGTATCAGGGAGTTTCAATGTAGCAAGAGCACTGATTGAAAATTTTAAAAGGGCACTCTTTACAGTAAAATATTTAATACAAACTGTACCTTAATTTTTGTTTCAATGTCTGTTTATATTTGGATTCACTAATCTCTCTGTCCTTAATTCAACCCTTTTTATCAATAAAGTTTCTTCAAAATGTATTTTCTCTTTGCCACCAAAACAAAAACAAATGTTCAGAATTTTTAAGAGACCAAATTCAGTTTTTCAAATTAAAATCTGTGAACCAAACAAGCAGCCTCAGACAGTCAAAATACACATAAAAAAACAACTTATTTTTTGTATCACTCAGTGTGCTGTGAAAAGTTCTTGGTCAAAACACAAAATACAGAAGTAGTACACACAAAAATACAGATCTGCCAAAGCACATGGAAAACAAGGTAGAAACTGATCTAATCAAACAAAAATGGAAACTAACAATATCTGTCAATTAATTAACTGATGAACTATGGCCAGTCAACAATGAAGGAGATCAAATCTGTCAAAGAGAAAGTCAAAAACAAAGTCACAGTCCTAGACACCTGAGCCAACTGGCCACCTACTTTCTTCTGGGTTTTCTCTCCTGGAGTCTCTTCTGGTCATCCAATCTAATGGAAGAATCTTTCCTTATGATGATTCCAATGCCCCTTTATCTGTGGTGACTTTTCCATACACAGGAGAGCAGCCTGGCAGTAGAGCAATGGCATCAAGTGCCTCATCTAGATACTAAGAAGATAAACAGAATAGCGAAGGATTAGTAACAATTTAAAACATTGTATTGCTCTGTGCAAATGACTAACAAACAGAAACGCATTATACACAGTGTGGACTATGGCCGGCCATTCATCCCGGCCAATACCCCCACGCCGCTAGATGGAGCCCTTCCGGCAGCATGGAGGTACCCCGAATTCCAGCAGGACATCATGGATATTGGATTTTTCCTTCACAGCCCTGCTGGATACCATGGGGGCTGCAAGGGGACGCTGCAGGGAGGCCCAGAGACTCTTACGTGCCCTATAACCCTGAAGTACGTCTTACTCACAGCGACAGAGGAAATGACGTAGTTCCGGGATGAAAAAGAAGAGTTTTTGATCTGACCCGGAAGTGCTAGGTAATCACATGAATGGAGGGTTCAGAAGCACTTCTGGGTCAAGGACTATAAAGGACTCTGGGAAATCCCAGACGGACGAGCTGAGCTGGGTGGCAGGGTGGGAACATGTCTGGGAGAGAGGAGGATTATTTTTATCGTGGATTTGTTTATTATTTATGAGTATTGTGGCGAGGAGGGTGCTTTGTGCACATTATTGTGTTAATAAAACAAATAATTGGACTTTTATCTGGTGTCTGGCATCTGATCTGAGGGTTCAAGGGGACGACCGCGCCCCCTATCTGTCACAACAGCTAATCAACAGCTCTAGTCAGGGTATGCTAGACTAAAGTGGTGAGTCTTCAGACTGGATTTAAAACCTGGGACTGAATGGGGCAGGTAGATCACTTCACAACTTCGGGGCCCTGTAACTAAAAGCTTGATCTCCCACTGTTATTTTTTTAATCCTTGGGATCTTAAGTATGCCAGCATCTTGAAATCGCAATATGCGCTCTGATTTGTAAGCAATAATAAGATGAGATAAGTAAGCAGGGCCTTGGCATTTTAATGCTTTGTATGTTAAAAGGAGGGTTTTGAAATCAGCCCTAAGCTTAACTGATAGCCAATGTGAAGACTTGAGAACTGGAGTTATGTGTTCGTATTTTATAGTTTGACATCATTGCTGAGTCATATGGAATGGATCTTAGTTAAATATGAGTGCAGAAATAATAGGCGGTCTTATAAAACTAATGTTCCAACAGATACCTGGATGTAGCAACAATTCAGAGACAGCATGTAATATGGTCTCTAGGAGTAAAACAGGTTTAGGATCAGACCTAAATCATTGTGACTGTCCAAAAAGACTACCAGAAGCTACGGCATACCTTGGCTCCACTATCTGGTTTGACTGATTTCGTGATTTACGTTGGTTTTGTTATACTTTAGCTGAAGCCTCTGAATTATTCCCAGTTGGTCTTGAGTTTAGGAGGTGTCAGGGCATGTGGCATCAATTAAACAATGCTACCTGCATAAGAGATTTAGTTTTATTTTTCAGGAAACAGCCTTAAGTTTTTTTTCCAAGTTATTCCAAAGAAGATTAAGGCAAAAGAATAAGAGAAAGAGAGAGATCTTTTTCAATGCCTCATGGTACATGGGTCTCTCGTCTCATTCATGTCAGGTTGGGGAGCATGCACTGGTATAGCACGTTGCTGCACCCACCACATGACAAAATAGCTAGGGATTCTGGTTTACAACCCCCCCCCAGACATACACACACTCCAGTTCCACCCTTTGGAAATGACCATCTATGTGCTGCAGCCAAATGTTTCATGGGCATCTCCTTGGTCTGATCCAGCTGCTCGGGTCTTCAACAATGAGGATCCTGCATGCCGGATCACCCTCTGGGAATCGTGCCACATGGCCATAGTGCCATAAACTGATGCTCCCTCACAATGCAGGTAATGTGCCTCATTTGGGACTCCATGAGCAACCGCTCATTAGACACAAAGTCAAACCAGTGGTACCCAAGGATTCTCTGAAGAGACATGGTACCAAATGAGTCCAGTCTTTGTCTCAGGTCACTGGACTTCTTTTGATTGTGCAGGAATTTTTAAATATTAATATCTTACTGAAATATGCAATCTTTGTCAATTAAGCAAGTTTGATATACTATTCAGTAAGTAGATAATTTTTGTCTGGGACTATATAAGCCAGCAAAGGTCTTGGAATTTTCTAATTGTGTTTCAGGACACCCGGAAATGTCATTTAAGAATTCTAGTCTAAGCAATGACTGCTGCCAATGCTATCACAAACAAAAATGTCAGAATCTGCAAGGTCATGCAACAGTCAAAATCCTTAGAATCAACATGGCATTCTGAGCTATACCGTTTATGGCCAGACCATCCCCTGATTCTTGGGATTTGAGTTCCATAGCTCCCAGATCAATGCTAGACTAGTGACATCACTGATCCCATCTTCTCTGGCAAGTTATATGAAAATGGCTCCATCATTTCATGCAGCATTTTGTTCAAAGCTCCTACATCAAAGAATACTTTTCACTATGAAAAGATAGAAAAATGGCTTTAAACAATTTGCAGGACAGTCCATGTATAAAATGTTTCAGTTTAGAAGCAAAATGCCTCAGCTGGATGGCTTGGAGATGGCTTATGATCAATACAGAGAATCATTTTATATCTTTTGCTCAGCCCTACCACAACAATCGAATAATACATTACAGAAGAAAATGATAAAATCTCCAATGTGCCAGGGAGCCCAACAAAACCATGCAGTCATCCTTTCTAACTTGAGCTGTCAGTTATGCCTTCTTAGGGTATAATTACAATTGTTAGAAGTGCTTAACAGTTTTAATTAAGTCCCTCATTCTATTTCTTTTTCAAAAACCTTAAAGTTTCAAATTAATTTTCAGTTTTCTTCAAAGAGTATACTGTATCTCCACAAATTCTTAACACCTTGTGATAGAATGGCACCCAGTCCTTGAATTGTTCCTGCTGTGTGTCTAATGCATGCTGGGATAGGGTCCAGCTTCTCTGTAATCCTGTACTGGATAAGAGTGTTTGGAAGACAGATGGACTCTTTCGTATGTATTCCAAAAAATGACTACAGAAAAAAATATTTCTTGATGCATTCAAGAAAATAATTACAAAGCCAGCTGTTTGAAACTGTGCCAAACTCTGCAGTTAAACGCTTTAAATATTTGTCTCATATTATGCCACTCTGGAATCTCAGTCTTCGTTTTTGTTTCTCTGGTTTGCATTGCTTCTGATGCAGAGACCTTATCACAGGTTTCTTCCACACTTTAAAGCAATCACTCCCTTTATTTTTTAACAACTTTTATGAAAACAAACTTCTCAACTTGGATAAGGATGAAGAGAAAAATCAAAATGTAGACATTTAAAAGAACCTGAACTAGAGAAAAAGACTGATAAGGCCTTATTAACAGTGATATCACTGACCAAAACGATATATGTGAGCTCATCACATGTAGGAACATTTCCAAATAACTGATAGTCAGTGATTTTTTGCAGATGTATTTATACAAGCAGTAAACCAAAAAAATCCAGTCCAATTTATTTTTTGTTATAGAGTATTACTGCACTATTTGACAAATGAATAAAATTTGACATTAAAAATCTCCTTATTGTTTAACAGAAACATAAGAGAATACAATTAGGAAATGCTCTTTACTGTTGTGAGGGACGGCTGGCGTTTCAATCTGGCCGGGAGTCTCTGAACAGAAAGAAGGAGGAAGAACAGGTTTTTTAGGACACTGCCTCCCCCAGGATGCTAGATGGCAGCTTCCCTGGACGTAAATGGTTCCCCAGATTCCCTCAGGGCATCATGGGACATGGAGTCCGTTTCTTCAGCCCTGTTGGGTGCCGTGGGTGCTGCCAGGGGGAGCTCACAAGAAACCTGGGGTTTCCTACTGTTATTATGACCCGGAAGTACTTCGGAGGCACGCGGACAGAAGCCCGCAGTACTTCCGGGCTACTTGAGGAGGATGATGTGGCGTTGAACCCAGGAGAAACACTTCCGGGTCCTGGACTATTTAAAGGACTGGTAAAGACAGTCAGAGACTTGCCCTGAGACCACCCCATGCTTTCTGAAAGCATGTTTTCACTTTCTCATTATAGGTGAGATTAATGGGCAAAAATGGGAAATGCATCCATTTAAAATTAAATTTAAAAAGCAATACATTATGCAAAAAGCGAAGAGGTCTGAATCCACTGAATATACATTACCTGTCCAAAGTTTTAGAACACCTACTTTTTTCCATATTTTTTTTCAAATTTAAACAGTTGAAATGCAAAAAATGACCTAATATGGTGAAAAGGTAAGCAGTAAACTGCCAGTAAACCTAAAGGTTAGGTTAGCAAAAACTGAAAAAAATGAAATATCAGAATATTACAAAAGAGTCTTCTTCAGGGAACAGCTAATAGGTTAGAACCTGCAGATGTTCTGCAGTAATTAAAGTAAATTAAGCCTTGCAAGCTGCACAGGTATCCCAGCTTTTGATGATTACTTAAAACTCATCTGTCTGTCTTAAAGCAGAGTTGGAACAGACTATGATACTACACCCTCTGAAGTACTACTTGGACAATGTTATACTGTAGAAAGTTGTAAATTCCAGTGATAATGGAAAGAAAATGGCAATTAACAATTCAAATGAGATAAAGCATTATTACTTTTAAAAGTGTAGCCCTTTCATTGAGAGAAATTGCAAAAAAAATCTAAGTGTCAATGAGTACGGTGTCCTACACAGTCCGAAGGCAATTAGAAACTGGAACAACCTCTGATAGGTAGAGATCTGGCAGACCCAAAATCACAACCCATTCAGAAGACACGTTTCTGAGGGTTACCAGGTTGCTTGATAGGGGCCTCACAGCACAACAGCTTCAAGCACAGCTTTACAGTTGTCGAGCAAAGCAAGTCTTAGTTTCTACTGTGAAGAGGAGACACTATGAATCACACACTCTCTTTCATGAAATGTCAATAAATATAAAAAATTAACATAACCTACATGTCTTTGGGATATGGGAAAAAAAAACTTGTGCCCATATAGACATACCAAGCAGACACAGTGAGATTGTGAAAACTAGAGAAAGAAACCGATATGGTGAGGATTTAATCTGTAGACTTTGGAACCAAAAACATTAAAAGCTGTGTCACTGTCCCCCTAGGTATACATACATAATTATACTGTATATTGTCATGAATGTGTGTCTGAGTATCACATGCCATACTACCTGAGGTAAAAAAGGGCAATTTGGCGAACTGTCTTGTCTCCTCACTCTAATGCTCAGAGAAGACACTCCAGGACACCAGCTGACCACACCTCCATCTCTCCCAAAAGTCCAAAGCACATAAAAAATGGCCATCTTCAGAAGGAGGCGTCCCACTTGCTTTTTTTTGTTTTTTGTTAATTGAAGTTATTAAAAGCAAGTAACAATTCATATAAACAAGTGAAACTTTTCAAAACTAAATTCAATTCAACCCCCACGCAAGAGAAAGAGAGGAAGGCCAACAGCCAGAATAAAACTTTAAAAGTAGAAAAGAGAGAAGAGAATTCTGTTCCCCAATATAAAAGCTTATTCTAAAATGTTACTGACTAGATCCTTCAAGTTTTTAAAAAAGTTTTGAACAGATCCCCTAAATAAGAATTAGATTGTTTCCAATTGCAAATAGTATATAACATCAGTTACCCACTGATTTAAAAGAGGTGGCCTAGGATTCTTCCAGTTGAGCAAGATAAGTCTACGTGCCAATAGTGAAATAAAGGCAATTATAGTTTGTCCTTCTCCACTTTAAGCCCATCTGGGAGTACACCAAACACAGCTGTTAATGGGTTAGGAGGGATTGTGACAGAATTTGGTCCAGAATGATGTTAATTTGGTACACGCCCAACACATGTCGCCCAATGAGGCTGGAGCTCGACTGCAACATTTTCAGGTTGGATCTTGCCCTGGAAACATTTTGGACAATTTTAAATGAGATAGATGTGCTGAAAAAAAGATTTTAAGTTGAATAATTATATGTTTTGCGCACACAGAGCTATTTTAAATTCTGTGTATGGCTGCCTTCAACTCCTTTTCTGAAATGTTGAGTAAGAGATCATTTTCCTGTTGTACTCTGGGATCTTTGAAAGGAAGGGACTTTAAATGTTTTTATGTAAACTATTACAGAAATGCTGTCTGAGTCCTCAAGACTGATCAATATTTCTGTCGGAACAGAAGTAGGTGGGAAGCAAGGACAATTGGTCAGATTTTGTTTAGCAAAGTTTTTCATATGGAAATAGTGGAAATATTGTGTTGATGGGAAGCTAAATTTGGAGTGTAATTGTTCGCAGGATATAAAGAGATTATCTATATACAAATATCTAAGTGATTTAATCCCGTACATTTTCCAAACATTAAAAACTGTAAGTTTGAGAGGGTGGAAAAAAGTGGTTATCATATAGAGGTGACACAGATAAAAGCTTCTCTGTATTGAAGTACTTCCTACATTGGTTCCATATTGTGGGTGAATGAAGGACAATTGAGTTGTTAGAATATTGATGATAACTTGTATTTACTTGGGCACAAAGCAAGGAATATAAAGAAGTACTGCAAGATTTTATTTCTGTTGCGGACCAAGCCTGTGTGTGTTCATCTGTTGTGTCAATTGAATAGCTGGAGTGGAATATTTGGCCAGTCCAATTGCTTTGCAACCAAAACTCGTAAAAATACTATCTTGCCGTTCTGATCTGTTAGGTGAGAGAATACTTTCTTTCTCTTTAATTCGTGATTGAGACCTTTGACATTCCAGCTCACAAAGTTCACTGTTTGGTTATAGAGACTTTTGTTGACATTTTCTAGTATTAAATTAATGTAGTACATTATTACATAAGATAGCTTTAACTTTAATTTCTAATTTTGCAAGGAGTTAAATCTATGAAGCCTATTGTTGTGTTGGCACTTACAATTGTAAGGGTTAAAAGGATAGATTAGAAATAGCTTGGTCTCTTTCTCTCTCCCCCAGGGGCCCACAACCCTCCATTTTGCCTCACCATGTTAGGCTAAACCACTAGGTCCCAATCCCCTGACATACCTAGAGATAGAGCACATCCAAAACAAACCAAGCCCCCCAGCAGTGGGGTAGAAGGATTAAAGTAGAAGTAGCTATTGGTGATACAGCCCAAATACTATAAACCTAGATTATAATCTTAAATAGTCCTGAAAGAGTAAACCCAGGGAATGATGTTAAACAGTACCCTTGGCTAAGTAGATAATGTATGATAGTACAATCCTAATACAATAAAGCAAGGGTATAATGTTAAACAGTCTCCTTTGGGGAGAAAATAAATTATAATTGTAACTGAAATGTAAAAATAGCCAAGCACGAAATAGAATGTATAATTATGGCAAAAGTTCCATTACGAATGGACAAAATTGCAGGTACAATCTTTTTTGCCTTTCCAGGACATGATTTGACTCACAATCGTATTTCAAAAAGTGTTGGGATCAATTTTCTTAGCTCTTTTTCTGCTTCACTTGCCTTGAATATCCACTTTCAAATTAGCAGGATACAAGAGGCTGTATATGATTTTGGCATTCTATAAGCTCTGTTTAATGCTGTAAAATCTGGCACGTTTAGCAGTTGTTAAAGGTGAGAAATCAAGGAAAATACAAATGCGGTAATTTCAAATATAGTCTTGTTACAGTCTAAGATGTGACATCAAATTTAATCGAATGTAATCTGTCGAAAAAATACAATGAGGCTTCTTGCTTTTGAGGCATCTGTTCCACGTATACGGCAAGCTGCTGATATCTTGGTTTCTGATTTGAAGTCTTCTCCAATTATTTTAGAAAATAGTTCAGCTATAAATTTCACTAGGGTTGGACTTTTATGGTTTTCATTTTGACATTCAATTTTGATATTATTCTTTCTGTATCCACCTTACAGTTCAACTAGTCTGACTCCAAGCATTTTGCATTTGGAATTTGCAGCCACTGCTTTTTCGACAGTGGTAGATACCAATTAATCAACTGTTTCAATACAGAATTTGCTTAAAGTCTTCAAGCTGAGCACCAAGTGCTCTAAATTTATTCTCAAACTCAATTTTTTCTATCATGTCTTTAATATCCTGAAGCAGCTTCTTGTTTGTCATGTTTATGTCCTTTATATCTTTCCTTATATCATTTGTACCATTTGTAACCTTCTTTATATTACTCTTTAGTTCCTTTATGTCCCCTCCGAGAGCAGTAGTTATAGTGGTAATCATTGCCTTTAGCTCGGACTGTTCGTTTTGGTCTTCTCCGTGCTCCATGGGCGGAGTAGCAAGCCCAGCTGGAGTTGATGCTGCAGCGTCAAGTCCTTGGAGATCAATTCTTTTACCTATCTGTTCCAGGTCAGTCTCTAGCAGGCTGTTCCTTGAACTTGAACTTGAGGCCTGTTTTGACTTAGATGAAGCTTTAGCTGTCTTTTTCGTTTCTTTCTGAGTCCTTTTTCTGCTACTCATGCTTCTATATATTTGCATTTACTTTAATTAAAGCCCCTCAAGTTCAGTAATTGCAGGATACCTCGATGATGGTTAAAAAACTAATAAAATAACACCACTGCTAACGGAGTTCCATCTCAGACGTCCATCTCACAAAATGGAAGAGACCAAGTCTCACTTGTCACCTGACCCTTTGACAGGACGGAACTCCCAGTCAGATCTGCTGATATAAGACCTGTTGATTATTTGCTTGATTTGTGTTCTTGTGCCCCCATTTCTTTGAAATTTGTTCCTTTTTTTATTGCCTTGCAATTAAAAGGGGTGGCCAGGCTGGCACCCCAGCTATTTTTAGGACTTTGCAAGTCACTCTATTCCACAATATGTACACTAAATTGAAACTAATAAATTTGAGAAATGATGACCAAAGGATGAGTTTGTACACTTAGCTGTAAATAAATAGATACTCTTAAAAACCTGCTTCTCTACTGACTCTGTTTAGCAAGGACTATCCTAACTATCCAGTGTTAATGTTAAGAACTTGTGTTTTTTAATCTTGAAACCTTTTATTTGATCTTTTCATATGCATAATTGTTTTGTTTTTCTGCTTTCATGTAATCATATCATTATTTTGGTGTTGTCACCACATTACCATTTGATTTTTTGTTTTTATATGTCCAATCATGTCTGCTACCTTACTCTTACTCTTACTTACCTTACTCCATTGCTAATCACATGGTTTGTGACCTATGATGGTGTCACACTTTGAGCAATCTTTGGAATGAAGGCCTTAAGTAAAGTAGAAGTGTTATCAAGGGGAAGGATACGCAGTTTGTATTGGGGCCTTTTGATTTTGGATTGTTAGTGACCAGTGATGAATGAGAGAATCAAGTTTTGATTTACCTACAGTTTCACAAAATTTACACTAAAATTAGTTTTGCAGGAAATTTTGTAATCATGACACTAAAAACGTTTTTAGGGTTTTCCTTGGGGTGGAAAACAAAGAATAGTGCACATGTAAGCATTGTTCACAGTTCTGTGTTCTTTTCTGCAGCGCATAATGCATGTAATTTGTCACACATCAGTCAAATCAATGTCTTTAATGCCTCTTGGACACACAATAAATTTGTGCATAATATGTAAATATTCCAAAACCTACTGGTCAATATATGTGAAGAAAACTACATTAATACAATTATGAAAACAAGAAATTTAGAATATTTATGTTATGCATGTGTTAGGTATGTAAAAACTATACAATAAAACGGGAGCACAACCCACCAGCTATAACAAAATTTTGGATTACCTCTTGTCAATAAAGTTTTATTTCTTTTAATTCCTCATCAGCATTTCCTTCCAATATATAACATTTTTCAAAATAAATCATTGCTCAGTCCTGCATTTGTGTGGTCAGAAAACGAGTTCTCAAATGTAAATAACTTGGAAAGCTATATTTCCTTGACAGAAATTAAAAACCACTCTAAAAGTTTGCAGTAAAACCATTTAGTATGAATTATCCATTACGAAATCCACTTAACCCAGCACAAGTGCCAGTGTTTCAATATTATATCTTATGTTGCATCCATTTATTTCTTGGAATAATGCTATCTTTGTTTTTTTAATATAATTTCCATTAATTTAAAAGCAATTGGGTGAATGTCATCAACAATGTTAAGCCAAAGAAGAACTCAGGTCTCCCATGTAACTGTTCAGGCTTTTGACTGCAGGTGCTTATCTTTAAGCAAGCTCTCCTCACGTAAGTCCCCATTCCACTAGCTGGATAAACATTTGGACTCTATTATAACTTTTTTCCCATCTGCTAAACGGGTAGCAGTGCCATAGTGGGCAGCAAACCATTAGTAATATTGAATGGATTCACCCACCTAAACTGAAAATTATCCAGCCAACAAGGAGGTAAGGGCAGTGCTTAAGACAGTTCTTTATTTATTGTAAAAGCAGGTTTGGAAATTTTTAAAAATAAACTTTCAAAATCTAAAAAAAAAAGGGAGGTGAGGCAGTCCAATTGATGGAGCATCACATCCTTTCACCTCCCCAGTGGGGTGTAATGTCAGTTTAAGGGCTGTATAGCTAGAAACATAAGGATAAATATCAAAGAACTTTTGCCTTTGAGCCTGGAATCAAATATAGACATGTCTTGAATCATCAGAAACAAAAAACAGAAAGAGAACTGACTTTTCACAGATTATTTCATTTAAGTGTTAAAAGTGACTGAATATTAACTGAATATATATTTAGTCACGTCTGTATAAAAGATACACTTAAGACTCATGTTACACGACTTTTTCAGCAGTTTTCAATTGTAGTCTTTATTTACAAAATCTTAGAGAGTTGGAGACAGTCAGCGGCATGCTTCCGTGAAGCTGATCTCCTAATGTGACACGTCCAGTCTGTGACTAGTCTGTCTTTAGTCATGGAGCAAGCCCTGCATTCTTGGGAGTTGTCAATCAGTGAATGATCATCTAGAAGTACAATGAATAGAAGGAGGCAACGAGGAATACTGGAAAATAAAAGAGAGGCTCATCTGTCTGATGTCTCATGTTGTATGTATCATAGATAAATGGAAAAAAGAAAAAAAGAGCTGAAATTGCTGTTGAATGTTAAACCTTTGTATAGCGCCAGCTCCTACAGGGAGCAAGCTATTGAGTGGTAGAGAAAGGGGTGAAGTGTGCTGGAAAATTGGCGTTCAGTCAGTAAATGTGACATGGGCAGCGATTTTCAGTCATTTAAATCGACATGATCTGGCGACCAGATCGACGACTGCATTTGGCTAATATGACACATCTCATGACTGTCAGTCGTGTAATGTGACATTGGCTTTATTCTTCCTTTTCTATTCCTCTCATTTTTCGAATTTAGGAATCTTAGCAGTCAGAACCAATCTTAGTAACAATGGGAGTAAGGCAGAAGGCATTTTACACACATACCCACACTCACATATTGCTTCTATTTATTTGTTTGGGATATCTAATGCAGGAATGTTAAGCTCAGATCCTGGATGAGATCAGCTTATTTTTTATTTCCTAGCTATCATTGTTGGATGACTTAGCACCTTTTTATTGTTCAGCTACCGGTTAGTAAATGAAATAAAAAAAAATGATCCTTAACCCTGGAGAACAAATTAGTTAAAATTATGGCAAAAGAATGTTGGTCTGTTATGTAATTGGCTAAATAATAAACAAAACAAAATGAAAACAGGTGGCACGGTGGCGCAGTGGTAGCGCTGCTGCCTCACAGTAAGGAGACCTGGGTTTGCATGTTCTCCCCGTGTCTGCGTGGGTTTTCTCTGGGTGCTCCGGTTTCCTCCCACGGCCCAAAGACATGCAGGTTAGGTGTATTGGTGATCCTAAATTGTCCCTAGTGCATGCTTGGTGTGTGTGCCCTGCAGTTGGCTGACGCCCTGCCCGGGATTTGTTCCTGCCTTGCGTCCTGTGCTGGCTGGGATTGGCGCCAGCAGACCCCCGTGACCCTGTGTTAAGATATAGTGGATTGGAAAATGACTGATGACTGACAAAATGAACATGTCCAGCTATTCTCCTGGTTCTGTGGTGACAGCCCTGACCAAAAGAAAACCTACAGTGGGAGAAACTCCAAACTGATGGCATTCTACACTGAACTTTTAGCTGCCAGATGTTATATTAGATTTCATCTATATCGAGCTATCAATACTGAAAAATAGAAAATAGAATTAGATACTCTGACTGAAGAAAAGACTCATTGTGAAATACATGGTGTCACTTCTGGAGTTGGTACATTTTATGTGGAGTTTTCAAGGAGCCTGCGGTGGGCTGGCACCCTGCCCAGGGTTTGTTTCCTGCCTTGCGCCCTGTGTTGGCTGGGATTGGCTCTGGCAGACCCCCGTGACCCTGTACTTAGTATATGGCGGGTTGGATAATAGATGGATGCATGGTTTTCAAGGAGCATCCAATGCTACTAATTGCTGTGAAATACCAAGATTGTCAGATGTCTGTGAATATGACTAACATATTTTGAAGAAAGGCTTCTGGTTTGTTCTTGTTGAAGACCTGATACTGGGTAATCTTCTTCTTCTGCTTCCAGAGCTTTTCCCATTTCAAAATGGGGTTGCGATTTTTTTGACTAGACTGCACCAGTGAAGGTTTCACTGTGATTTTTGCCTTTCCTGACAAATAGCATAAAAAAAGGATTGATGGAAATCCAGCATTTTGCTAACATTTAAGCAAATATTGTTATGAATTAAAGGGCAAGTGGCACTGTGATTGACATAGCCCAAGGTACTTGGCTTTGACTCCACTGTGAAATTAGCATTTTCTCTCTTCCTGTTTAAGTGGTGCTCCTACAAATCACATGCATATATGCCCAGTGAGGCCTGGATGGGCTTTTGGTTGTGGAAGCCCAGAGACTTTTTTCTGGACTGAATTTTTTTTCCTCTACCAACTGACCATCTGACTCTTAGTATAATTAATGCACTTGATTATCATTTTTCTTTGTTTCTACTTATTACCATTTGTAAAATACCTTCAATTTTATTGTACTTTGTATTGGAAGGAACTATATAAAGAAATGTTATTGTTTAATTGGTTTAATTGGTAAATCCAGTACAACCCAACAAGTGTTTTTGTGTCCTACTAGACTAATGTCCCACCCAAGGTTGGCTCCTGCCTAGTGGCCGTTGGTGTCACAATCGGTTCCAGAACTTTGATGCACTGTAAAGGTAGAAGCAGATTCAGAAATGGACAGAGGGATAAACGTCATCATTTATTTTGTGGGTGCCAAGGTCAGTTCCTCTGACCTTTCCTTAATCAGAAGCCAATTCCTGCTGCTAATAAAAAATGTTCAATTATGGCTTTTAAGTGCTCTCATTCTGCCATGTCAGATATTTCTAATGTTTCATTGATCCATTTTAATCAAATTTTAGTCCTGGACCTTACCCATACAGCAGATTCTGCTTTTATTGGGCAGATTATACAAGTTTTTTTTGTCGATAACAGCAGATCATACTTTCCAGTGCTTGTGTTTTTTATTCCTTATTACATTTTTTTTATTTTTTAGAATTTCAAGTCAATGATGAACACACACACTTGCAAATGGGAACGGGTTAGCTTGTGTGTTATTTATATCTGAATGTTAACTGGCAACTGGTTCAGAAAAAATAAACAAAGTTTTGGAATCAAATTGTATAAAAGTAAAAAGGGGAATAAAAGTATTCCTTGACAAAGAAGCTAAGCCGTAATAGATGTTCTATAGAACGGACTCTTTGTCTTCTAGTTGAGATGTTCCCTAAGATGGAGATCTGCAGCCACTGTGCGCTTACGGGTACTGAGTGTGACGCCCCTGAAATGCATATATCAACTGTACCTCTTCTGATCTACCCCCTCAAGTCTGAAGCAGTCGAGTAGTGAGGTGTGCTATCGTCTCTAAAGATATCACCACATCACAACCAAAGTTGCTTTCTCGATTACCAAAACCATGCAACAACACCGCAGCTTAGTCAAACAATGTAGAGTACAAAGTTCCTGATACTCATCATTGCTGTTCATTACCAATATCTACTGCAGCTTACAATAGTGTCTTCAAAAATCTTGGGATGTAAAAGTGTGAAAAGCAAGGGACCACCTAACAATGTCCCTGCTCTCAGAGAAGAGCTGCTTGGAAAACTGCAGCCTTTCAAAAAAGTGCTATTCCATATGAAGAAAATGCAAATGCATATAAGTATACTGTGCCAAAGAAAATAAATAAAAACGACAAACGTGAAAATCTGCAGGCCATTTGTGTGCAAGCTTGTATTCCTGTGAGGATGCCCATTACTCTTAAAAGAGGTATGAGTGGCAACAAATTTTCAAAGTACAAATAACCAAACTTTATTTTACATAGCACCTTTATACTATATAGTGGGTGGCATACTGGCACACCACCTGCTTGTGGTAAGACTTACACATTTTCTCCATTCTCTGAACTAGATGTAGACATGGCTCAAATCACAAACCAACAGAAGCAAAAAACAGAAAGAGAACTGACTTGTAATGAGCTCTTTCACTGAATTGCCAAAAGTGATTGAAAATAAATCAAATGTGAACTTAGTTACCTCTGCCACATCAGATGATTTTTCAGCGATTTTCAGTTGTAGCCTTAGATAGTAGGAGGCAGTTGTTGGTTCGCTATCATGAACCTCCGCATGTATGAAGATTTACACTCTGTCTTCATGTCTGAATAGGTTTTTCTCTGGTCAGTCTCATTTGTCTGCCACACCCCAAAGATGCACCTTTGAAAAAAGGTCTCTAAACTGAAAAATAGAAAATATGACTATGAGTAAGGATATGTGTAAATGAGCTCGGTGCTGGACTGGGCCCAGTGGAACTGGAAAGTGGACTACAAAATGGGTAGATGTTTGTGTAATAAAATCATCCAAAACTGCTTAAAAAATGCATAAAAATACATTTATTTGTTTGTGTTTTACAATTGAAGCACATGTAATGGACTCGGAGACATGGGCTGAACTGCCAGCCTTGTGGTTTAAAGGCCCAAGCTGCCTAAAGAAAAACTCATGGACATTTCTTACCAATTAAAGTGCAGTCAAGCTTTGTTTTATATAATGACTTTTTTAACACAGATCTTTATAAATGAATGCTCTATAGCAATGGAGTAGATACAAGTTAAGTGAATTTTCTAATGGTTACAGAGATGATGGGGGCTGAACTGTCACCCAAGAGGTTTAAAGTGCAAAGCCATACCTGTTAGGCCAAATATCTATAAAATAATGTGCAGATCTGTACAAGGTGGGGTTAATCAGGTCAGGCCTTACCAGATTACACATTTCCTTTGTCCCTCCTGTAATTGTGTGAACGTTTTTTGAAATCCATTTTGGCTTAGTTCACAAGAGTTTCAACAGTTAAACACATGAAAAATATTAAATCCATGTCACAAGTCATCTTTCCTTCCAGGATGTGAATCACTGATGTCATACTCTCCAGCCCAGTCTGCCTCCCACAATCAAGGAGTAACTCGAAATGTGAGGCTTTAAGCACCTTTGACAGCAGGGTTGGTGACACCATGCCAACTCCCACTGATCTTTGTTTTACACAAATAAATACTTAATGGTGTGATAGCCTACAAATAAAAGCTTGCCCAATGACCCACATTGTCACTAAAGACCACCAACATTCAAACGGTGAGTAATCTGAGTCAACAGCCCGCATGTATTTGTGTATTTGATGAACCTTAAAGTGCAACTGCTGAGTTGAACAGAGCTCTGCTCATCTCCACCAGCTATTTAAAGCATGGTGCATAAAAGAAGACACGCTGGAGGTTCATCTCCTGGGAGATGGGACATTTCGGTAAAGTATCTTTTATTGTGAGTTAAACCTGCCTCACCAGAATGACAAATGCAGACCTGTTAGCTCAGCATTTGGTTTTATTGTCGATTGACTTGTTCATTCACATTGAGATTGTAGCAGAGTTAAAACAGGCGACTGAAGAGTTCTTTTATACGTATTTTAGTAGCTTAGTTAACACCTCAAGTTAATGTCGTTAGAACAGGAACTACACAATAAATCATGTCCCATGCTTTTGTCACTTCAGTGTGAGTAATTCTGAAGGCTGCACTTACATCTGTCAATAACTGCAAATGTTTAACCACACTGACGCCTGCGGTGATCTAGATGGGAAATGAACAGCCGTCAGATTTTTAGCAATAAAGAAAACATATGCAGTGGAGTTGCCTAAACAAAAAGTTGGTTATTTGCTGCTAGGGTAAAACAGGAGGTGGCTTAGAAATGTCAAGAAAATAAAAAATGGTGTTTTTTGATCAGCATCTTTCATCAACAGAATGTTGTGAATATTTTTTTCCATTTGTTTCTGTCATTAGAACCCAAGGAAATAAACCGTAATGGAGCTTTTTAACATTCACTCCCCTATTTCTTCATACATACCTTATTAAATCATACAGGTAAATATTTTATCCTTAATTTAATTTTATGTGTTATGTTTTTATCAAAAATAATGATGGAATAAAACCCATCACAGACTAACAATATAATAATCCCAAAATGAAGAAGGGAATGTAGAACCCCCATATTGCTAGTGGCCTAATACAGATGTGTTATGCGCTAAAGGATTTAAGCAGCTCTTATCCTGGGACACAGCAGACGTCCTCTTTCAAGAATGAAGCAATGATACTTAACACAATATGGAGGTAGTTGGGTAAGTCAGGAGCTCATCAGCATGTTTAATGTATGTTCTGAAGTGTAGCTCACTTGAAGTGCACCTAAAAGGGTTATTCCCTGGAGACTTAAGAGGTTTTGGTGTGAAATCTTGAACCTGCAAGTGGCATCAAACTTATTTTTTTTAAGGTTATCTTAAATCACTGAATGATTTTTGTGGTTGGGTAGTAATAATGGTGGCATGTTGAACATATCTAGGAAAGAGTGTCTATATGATGGGGAGGCATGGCAGTGCAGAGGTAAGTCCCAGGTGGCTGGGTCAAGTCACTGTCACAGTTGTGTTTACATGTTCTCCCTATGCTTGTGTTGGTTTTCCTCTCAGAAAATGAGGTCTATTTGCAGCTTTAAACTGGGCCAGCATGTGCGTGTATATGTATTCTGCACTCAACAAATTGTTGCCATCCGCATAACTTAACATTGGATAAAGTAGGTACAGAAAATGGATGGAAGGAAAAATGTTCATCTGGTGCATCTGTGTCTAATTAATTGTCTGACAGATATGCATTTTGTTATTAATCATATACAGATTCAAATAGTTATTGGAATGTTCTTGTCTTTACTTCTTACTGATTACATTGATGAGCCAAAACATTATGACAACCCATATAATATGCAAAGTACTGCCAAAACTGGACTAGAGGTACAGACGACCACTGAAGGTGTTTTGTGGTATCTGGTAACTGGCCGTTAGTAGCAGATGCTCTGACTCCTGTAAGCTGTGAGGTGGAGCTGCATTGAAACTTCCCACACACATCCCATAGATTCTCAATTGGACTGAGTTCTGAGGAATTTGAAGATCAGCGCAATACTGTGAACTTGTCATCAGGTTCCTCAAACCACTTTCAAACAATTTGTGCAGTGTGTAAGGGAGCTTTACATTACCTACTCCAACTACTCTTCCTTTACACAGTGTGTACTTGTGCTATCTCTTCATCAGGTAAATGACACTCACAATAACTGGCTATCCATGTAATGCAACAGAAAACAGGATTCACTGGATCTGGAGACCTTCCTCCAGTTCCGTCACTCGTGTGCCCTTTGTTGGCACGTTCAATGGTGGACAGGGGTTAGCATGGAGGATCTGACTGGCCTGTGGCTACGCAGCAGGGTTTGATGCACTGTGTATTGTGACACATTACCTCCATAACCCCCATTAAAATTATCTTCAGTTTGTACCACAGTAGCCCTTATGATCATTCATACCAGACAGAATAGCTTTTGCTGACATCTTGCATCACAGAGTCTTAGACATCCAAAACCTTGTTGGCAGTTTGTGGCTTTTCCATTCTCATACCACTGTCGGCAGGAAGTCACCAAGGCTGACTTTGAGCACTCCACAAACCTTGCCTTTTCAGAAATGCTCAGACCCAGTCGTCTGGCCATGGTGATTTGGCCTTGTCAAAGTCACTCAGATCTTTTACATCTGCATTACAGAACTACAAATAAACTGATAAAATTGCATGGAAGGAACCATGCATAAAGGATGCATAATTAAGAACTTCATAGTATTACATTCTCAAACCCAAACCTCTTAGAGGGTAAACGCACCTGTTTGTAGCATAAGCGAGTATCGTACGTCTGGCGGATTCAGAATTCATTGATGAAGTGTAGAAACAGAAAAACAAGAAGTCAAGACATTGATAAGAAGACATTGAATACAATGAACACAAATAATCACTATGGGCTTCCATGGACTGAGCTGAATTTCCCTGTTGTGGAAAATAAGTTTACCTTTGTGGACATAATTTATAATTGTGGGAGAAAAAACACATAACAAATACATACAGTATCAGGAGATTAGCCTTTATCAATGAAGAAAAAAGGTAACATAACAACATATTGTCATGTTTTTAATCGTATGAAAAGCAATTTTATCAATGGTCATTTATAGCACCTGTGTTTCAATATACATTATAAGCTTCAATAGCAAAATTAATTGTTTAGTAGAGTCGAGTTTAGCAATCTGGAAGTGCTAACTCATATTTCATTCCTTCACAATGGTAGTAATCCCATCTCTTTTACACCGAGGATACATCAAGGTAGTACAACACTTATGAATGAGACCAGGCTTCAAATATTCCAGTCACTTATTTCCTTTGTCCTGTTCCTAAAGTCACTGGTGTCTCAGTTTTCTCTCTGCTTTCTTCCATTCCCCTATATAAATTTTCTTTGCTATCTACACCCTTCTACATGGTCCTATGTAGGGAATGTGTTACTAATATTCTCAGCTTTGCAGTGAGATCTTCTTTTAGTACCTAAAACTATTTCCTTAAACTACAAAAATCAGAGCTATGAGCATATCCAGTTTAAATACAGTACATACATCATGTATACCTTAACCACTGTAAGTGTCCTGCCATGGGCATGGATGAAGATCCTCATTCTGTCCTTCATATAATTTCGTTCATTTATTCATATGCTCTGAAAGTCAAACCCAATGTTTTCTTTCTGAGCTGCCATCTCCAGCTTTCTGTTTTCTATTCTTACTGCTTATATTCACCCTTTAACCAAATATATTTCTTCTCATCAACCTCTCTGCACTCCCTCACAACTGAGGCTTTTCTGTCTGTGTGCAACTACCACAAAATCAGCAGTAACCACTTGCTCTAAACCCACCAATTATCTCCCCTTTAGCTTCTGAAAAATCCCCTTCTTTAATTTACATTTACTTCTACCAGCATTGTTCAGTGAGTCATTTGACCCCAACATTCAACAGTCTGCAGCATGACTGGGCTGCTAGTGATATGGGTATGGACTCTGATGGTCTACAAATAATTATGTTTACTCTATGTAAGATTTGCTG
Source organism: Polypterus bichir lapradei (assembly GCA_026402145.1). Taxonomy (NCBI): domain Eukaryota; kingdom Metazoa; phylum Chordata; class Cladistia; order Polypteriformes; family Polypteridae; genus Polypterus; species Polypterus bichir. The sequence continues at coordinate 55,695,545 of JANRMT010062806.1, forward strand.
AGCTGGCTGGCAAGCCACATGACTGGCTATAACCTGTAACAAGGGGTGTTTGAGGTCAGTGTGGGAGTGTTAAACTACGGCATATGCCCTGTGAGACTGTTGTTATGGGTAAAACATTAACTATTGGAAGAATTGAGAGGAAAGGTAAGACCTGGACGAGACTGGTCGAGGGACGAAAGGTCATCATGGGAAGGGTGTTGGCCTCTATTTTTTGATGTCCTATTGGCCCAAAAATACCACAGGAAAGTGTAAAAAGACTCAAATACCAGGGCTGATTCAATGTTCTGGGTTCTACTCTAGCAATTTCAGCTGAAGACACTGCCACAAAGACAGACTAGCCCACTGCGTAACACAAGAAGACCTTCCACCTGAGCACTAGGCTCATTTGGAGTCTAGTCTTCAACGAGAAGTGCTGCTATCGATCCAGGTTATATTTACACACACATGTAATTGCTTTGCGTCAGCTTTTGGCACATTTTAAAACCTAAGGATATTTATGCTTAAGAATTATGATGAGTGAATAAAATATTGTACCCACCCCCTGCTTGATTGCTGTACACTCTGTTTAAGTAAATTCTACATAACACATGCGCCGACTAAGAGATAAATGAGTAGAGGTTAACGTGGGGATATTATAGATAAAGTGAGGTCCCTCTGTGGCACCCCCATAACAAAATAGCAGGTATTGGATGGCTAGCTGATTTCTGGCTCTCCTTTTATTGTACTCATTCTTTTGCTTATACTCGTGCCTCTCTCCTTGGATTTTTTAGGCATTTATACCCCTCAAACTTCTGGTGACCTCTTTTACAGGATTAGGCTGTGTAATGTGTGTGAAGTAAGGATTTGGGCTTAATTATTTACAAATTGCATTTTTGGTGTGTGTGCAGGGTTGTATATTTGTGTTTATGTAGCTCATTGATTTTTAGATTTATTTATTATTATTTTTTCCATCTGTGTATTTTTAGTTAATTCAGTGTGATTTCTGTTGTTGATAGTGATAAATAACAAAGAACATATTTTAAGTCCTAGTTTAAGACTAGAAGGACTCAGCAACCTTTGAAATATGAGCATAAAAGCATGGTGTAATCTGTATAATCTTTACAGATTGATTTTGAATTTTTGGGAAAGTGTGCTGTGGTACTCCAGTGGATAAAATGCCATTGGTTCAGAGTTGCCCCCTGTGAACAGGACCAGCTATCCTTTAATTTTCAAGCCAACTTAATACAAATCAGGATCATAGGGATAACCACAAGCATAGACCACAAGGCCGAAGCTAATCCTGGATAGTTTATTACACCTGTTCACACACCCAGAAATGACAGTTCATTATCAACCTAATTCTCATGACTTTGGGGTATGCGGGGGAAACCAAAACAACTGTAGAAAAACACACAGGAAACCTGCAAGAATGAGACTAAGGCAAGGTTCAAAATGAGTCTCATGGGGCCAAGAGCCAGCAGTGTTAAGCACTGATTCATTAGATAGCAAATATGCAGTAAACTCCTACTGATCAGCAAGACTGCTTTAAATCTCAGGACAAAATTATCTCCCCAGTATCCTGGCCATCCAAAACCCCTGACCAGTAATATCTGCTCCATATGAAGCATCATTTTATGAATAAATGACATTATAATTGTGTTGTGATTTTATCAAAATGCACTTTTGACCTCTATATTTGCTAAAACAAATGAGTCAGGTTTTCAGTGAATCAGAGGAAAACTCAGCAATTGGAAAAATGGCAATTATGAGTACATCCTGCAGAAATGCTTTTCTATGGATCTGCTGGGTAATGCTGATTTATATTCCCAGTGAAAGCACATCTTTTGAAATGTGATCTTGTTTACTTTTTTGGTTTCTTTGCCATATTATTGTTGTCCCAAGATGCAACATAATAAAGAAAATAACTCTAATTAAAGACTAGTAAACACAGTTATAACATAAACCATGGCGCAAAGCACTCCATGCCTAGTTTGTGCTGTGCCCACAGCCAGTCAGGGCAACTGAAGGCCTAAATATCAGACTGTGAGACCTCAGTCAGGTCGGCAGAACAAAGCTAGAAAGCCTGTTGCCATCTGCCAGGGAGATGAAAACAGTTAGTGTTTGCATTTCTTGTTAACCCCTCTGTCAGCACCCAGACTGAGGTCAACACACCAGGCCCCCCACTAGGACTTTGAACCACCCGACTACATTTTGACCTGATAGAGGTTAATAGGTTCTTGATTGTCTTGGGAAATGCCAGTAGCCGCAGGTGGTCTGGGCACAAGTGGCCTGCCCGTGAGCAGCCTCAAGCATGGAGGACATCTTGGAAAAGTGTAGATTGTGTGAAGATTTATGTTAACACTTTCAGAAAGGGAAGACAATATGTCCCGAACATTTACTTGGGCACACATCTATCTCAACTGACAATGAATGAAAGAACAGATGCAATGCTAAAGTAAGGAGTAAATTAAAGACTCTGTGGTTCAGGACACTTAAGACTAAGTAAAAACAAAGTTAAACAGTGACAAGTAAATTAAAAAGTATGTGGTTCAGAATATTTACTGTGTTGTTTGGATGTTTGCCTATTGCCATAAACTACCAGTCTGTCCACTTGTAATTGCTCTCTTGAATGGACTCTGTTTGTCAGCTTCTGCCTGTTCCATTTGAAAGGAGTAAGCTACCTGGTGGACCTACTATACAAGTAGAGTTAGGAGGTCCATTTTCAGCAAGGTAAGGAGATATGGTGGCACAACGGGTAGTGCAATGGACACACAATTTCAGGAGACTGAGTTTGAATCCTGTGAGCTTTTCTCTGTGTAAACTGGTTTGCCACCCAAATATCAAAGACATGCATTTAGATTAATGATTAATTAATTCTCTACGATTGATCGTCTGCTAAACCCAGGTAACATAAAGGAATGCCTCCAAAATACCTCCAGTGAAACCTGTGAGGGTATTGCTGTATTCTTCAATCAAAAAATTAATGATATTAGAAATAATATAGCATATCTCCCCAACACTGCAGATCCTCCTGAGCCCCAGTACTCCGTTATAAACAAATTAAATTTCTTTCACCAGGATAGATTTACCTGATTTACATAAAATAATTTCTCAACTGAGACCCTCCACCTGCGTCCTTGACTCAATACCAACAAATTTTTTCAAAGAAGTATCAGGCGTGCTAATTGATAATATTCTTGACATTGTAAACTCGTCATTAGATATGGGGGTCTTCCCAGACTGTCTTAAGACTGCTGTAGTTCAACTCCTACTCAAGAAAAATAATCTTGACCCCTCTGCTTTTGAAAATTTTAGACCCATTTCTAACCTGCCTTTCTTAAGTAAAGTTTTAGAGAAGGCAGTCATTATGCAGCTAAATGACCACCTCAATAAACATGCTGTCCTTAATAAATTTCAATCAGGTGTTAGAACAAATCACAGCACAGAAACTGCATTCGTTAAAGTAGTAAATGACTTGAGGGGTAAATGCTGACAGAGGCCATTTATCTGTTCTCATCCTCTTAGATCTGAGTGCCACATTTGATACCACTGATCACAATACTCTTAGAAATCGCCTTAGTCAATGGGTGGGCATCTCTGGCAGTGTCTTAAATTGGTTTGAATCCTACCTGGCAGGGAGAAAATTGTTTGCTAGTTGTGGTAATTACAACTCAAAGAGACATGATATTCTATATGGTGTTCCACAAGGCTCTATCCTGGGTCCGCTGCTCTTTTCAATCTATATGCTTCCGTTAGGTCAGATTATCTTGAGGCACAATGTGAGTTACCACAGCTATGCTGATGACACACAGCTGTACTTATCAATAGCACCTGATGACCCAGACGCTGTTACTTCACTAACACAATGTCTTACTTGTGTTTCAAATTGGATGAATGGTAATTTTCTCAAGCTATATAAAGAGAAAACAGAAATCTTACTGATTGGCAATAATGGAGACAATGAGATTATTAGAAATAAACTTGGTGTATTAGGATTAAAAGTCAAGACAGAGGTAAAGAACTTAGGGGTAACTGTTGGCTGTAACCTAAATTTTAAATCACATATTAATCAGCATTTTTTCACTGAAGAAACATAGCAAAAGTTAGACCTCTTATATCACTGAAAGATGCTGAGAAATTAGTTCACGCTTTTGTTTTCAGTCGACTAGATTACTGTAACGCACTCCTCTCAGGACTACCCAAAAAAGACATAAATCATTTGCAACTAGTGCAGAATGCAGCTGCTAGAATCCTAACTAGGAAAAGAAAATCTCAACACATCACTCCAGTTTTGATGTCACTACACTGGTCACCTGTGTCATTCAGAATTGACCTTAAAATACTGCTTATGGTTTATAAAGCCTTAAATAATCTCGCTCCATCTTATATATAGGAGTGTCTGACACCATATATACCAAATCGTAACCTTAGATCCTCAAATGAATGTCTGCTTAGCCAAGAGCTAAACTTAAAAGAAGTGGTGAGGCGGCCTTCTGCTGTTATGCACCTAAAATCTGGAATAGCCTGCCAATAGGAATTCACCAGGCTGATACAGTGGAGCACTTTAAAAAACTGCTAAAAACACATTACTTTAACATGGCTTTCTGATAACTACACCTTCATTTAATCCTGATACTCTGTATATTCAATTCATTATAATAACTATTCATGGTGGCTTTAAAAATCCGTACTGACCCCTACTCTCTCTTCTGTTTCTTTTTCCGGTTTTCTGTGGTGGCGATCTGCGCCATCACCACCTAATCAAAGCACTGTGATGTCCTACATTGATGGATTAAAAGCCAGAAGCCTATATGACCACCATCATCAAGTCCTTCCAAGAGAACCCTACATACAAAGTGGACTGTTTCATTTATATTAGGTAGAATGCCCAGAGGGGACTGGGCGGTCCCGTGGCCTGGAACCCCAGCAGATTTTATTTTTTCTCTCCAGCCATCTGGAGTTTTTTTTTTTGTTTTTTCTGTCCTCCTTGGCCATCGGACCTTACTCTTATTCTATGTTAATCAGTGTTGTCTTATTCTAATTCTTACTTTGTCTTTTATTTCTCTTTTCTTCATCATGTAAAGCACTTTGATCTACATTATTTCTATGAAAATGTGCTATATAAATAAATGTTGTTGTATGTGATATGTGGATGCCTGTGTCCTGCAATGGACTGATTGTGGGTTTCCGCAAACAGGCAATAAAGCACAGCCCCATCTACATCGGAGGTGAGGCTGTGGAGCAGGTCAGCAGCTTTAGGTTCCTTGGAGTCACCCTCATTGATGACCTTAAATGGTCAAGTCACACTGCGGCAGTGGTCAAGAAAGCCCAATAACATCTCTACTTCCTCAGGAGACTGAGTAAGGCCCGGATGTCCCCCACAACCCTGTACAGATTCTACAGGTGTACTGTGGAATCCATCCGGACAGGATGCATCACATCCTGGTACAGCAACTGCTCAGTTCAGGACTGCAGAACTCTGCAGCGTGTGGTGAATACAGCACAACAGATCATGGGCACACAGCTCCCTGCAATCCAGGACATCCACACTACACACTGTCTCAGGAAAGTGAACCGTATCAGGTGGGACCCCAGCCACCCTGCACTGTCACTTTTCACCCTCCTCCCATCTGGGAAGCGACTAAAGTCCATTCGGACGCACACCTCCAGGTTCAGGAACAGTTTCTACCCAACTGCAATCAGACTCATGAACAATCAGTAACCTTGTGTCACCTCCACTGCTACCTGCACATATACTTCTGCCACTGTCTCTATTAATTCCTAGGATTCTGGTTTTATTTATTTACTTATTTATATTTATTTATTTATTGTTTTTTTTTTGTCTATGTTCACTGTCTGCGGGGGCACATGCAAGCACGCATTTCATTGTACATGGTACTTGTACACATGACAATAAAGAATTGAATTGAATTAGACTGTCACCCCATTTAAGATTGCTTCTTGAGTTTTATATAATTATGTTATATCTCTGGCTCCTTCTACCACTCAACTAGATATCGTATCCATTTAATGGGGGGATAGAAAATCATAAATATAACACCAGATAACAATTCTCATGTACAAAAAAAGTGAATAAGCCAGCAGTTAAAAGACAGCACTGTAACCTATGTCAGGTCATTGTGAGCGCTCCATTGAACTGACATGTCTATCTACAGTGTTGTGCCCCCACTCATGGAGACATGTGCCTTTACAATTAATTAAAAATTTAACCAGTGGGAGTGTTGACTCCTAAGTACGTGTTGGCATTCTGAAGTGAAAGTGGAGAGCAGATGTAAAATCCAGCTGTACACTACCTTAAGAAGAAGCAACGGTAACTTTGCCAATTTATCAAAATTTTGAAACACACATCATTTATTATTATCAAGCGTGCATGAAGATAAGTTAGTTCTTTAGGTACTTCATTTTATTTGGTAAGAATTGTTTTCAAGCTCCTAGCACACAGAATCCTAGCTTCAGCTCCATCTGTGTGCAATGTGCATGTCCTCCACATTTACAAGTCACACTGCATTGTCACTTGGTGTCAATGTACGTAGCCATGTCTGTCTGGGACATGTGACAAACTGGTGTCCCTTCCAGCATGGGTTAGACTGCCTATCTAAAGCCCTTATTAGGGAAAAAGAAAGTTTAGAAATTGGATTATGGGTGGATTTTTAAACTCTTGAGTACAATTATAAAAGTGAACCATAAATCATAACTTTTGAAAATGATTAGGAACAGACATCTGCATGATGGAACTGTGGACAGTATTGACTCATTACACAAGCTGAGAGGCAGGTTTCATTCCCAGCCTGTCTTTTTGTACTTGTGTGAGTTCAAGGACTGGTAACTAACGACTGGCCCAGTATGAATGGGCGCATCTGCCCTGCAATTGACGTCATCCACAGATTCTGTTTCTACTTCAAGTTAAACTGTAGCTCCCAACTTTGCAAAACTGGATTGGACAGAACAAAAATTAAGTTTGTGGATATGCAACTCTGCAAAATTGTGAAAAAGTTTGCATTTCATTCATACATTTATCTGTATCGGAGCAAATTCCTTCCCTTGTAATTGGGCTTTATGGGTAAAGCATTTCACTGTATCCTTGATGCAGGCCCTAAAATGGATGAGCAGCAGTCCATCACTAAGCATAATGAATAACACGCTCACACAGGGTTGATCTTTGAAAATTTTTGGGGCACCAATTTACGTAACTTGCACATCACTGGGATTTGGGAGGAAACCTGAGAAAACAAACTCATGCAGGCGATGTATAATATAGAGAATGCACATAGACAGGAGGTCTAAATCACTATTGCTAGCTGTTGTGCCATCCTGTATGTAAGCAATAGTCCTTTAAAGTGCAATTCTCAAAAAAAAAAAGTCACTGTTTGTCCCAGTATAAAGGTATCAGCTTCAGGCCACTGTCACCTGTGATGGAAAAACTGGGTGAATAAAATGTTTAGTTAAATGAATGAACTTTCTTCTTTAATCATGGATATAAGATGAACCTGCAATAACTTTAAATTTAAGGTCAAGTTTAGTTGAAAGCAGTTGATTACATCTTTCCTGAAGAAGGGGCCTGAGTTGCCTCGAAAGCTTGCATATTGTAATCTTTTTAGATAGCCAATAAAAGGTGTCATTTTGCTTGGCTTTTCTGTACATTCATAATGGCTAACACGGTACAACACCCTAGTACTACGGTCAAGTTTAGTTAAAATTGATTTCTCCATAACATGACAGATTTAGACATAAGAGTATAATGACATAAAAGTCTGAAAGGCCACATTTTAAGAATATGAATGAAGGTGCTTGCCATCACATTGTGAATGACCTGTAGCTAAATACTAATGCTGGATTAGATCATTTCTTCACCTAATAACAACTCTTTGGAATCTGCTTCTTCTGGATGTTACTTTACAGCATGTCTTGAGCACATGGGCTTCGTTAGCTTTGAAGATAAACCATTTCGAGTGACTGCTTTGCAGTAGTAATGGTAGTAGTAGAAGAGAGTATCATCATGTGTACAGAAAAAAGTAAAATTCTTACTTACATACCACACTGACATGCATTTTTATGGAGCTCCACAGAGTTCTGTGCTTTTCTTTATCATTTATGATAGATCCCTCATTCTCGTTTTACTGATAAGAGCTTCAGCTTTTAATTCATTATGATGGAGTTAACAGCCAATCATTTCAGCAACCCTCCTTTCATCTGCATTGACTATATGGGGTTCCAGTGTGTGTCACAATAATCTTAAACCCCATGAAGTGCCTTTCATCCAAGAGAAATGGTCCACCAACCGCTGAGACCCACTCTGCCCAACATTGAGGAGCTACTATAGTCTTAACATCTGAAATTCTATTGATGTGTAAGGCTACGAAGCTTTGCCAAATCTGAGCCAAGGACTGCCTTGATTTAAAAGTGATAATTTTCCTTGTTGTCTGCTATTTCATGTTCAGGTTCTGTGTTACTCCTGCCTCTGTCTGCTCACTTCCAGTCTATTTTCCAGTCTGTTGGATTTTGGGCACTCCCTGAAGTTCATTGGTTTCTTTCCATTTCCTCGTATTTACATTATGATTTGGTAGTAAAAATGCTTTGGAGCTCTGCTCACCTCTAAAAAGGGGCTTTGATAATATAAAACCCCAGCTCTAACAGTGTAACAGCTCATCTGTAACAATACAGGTCTTATTGTCTCCACTAGAGGGCAATGTGTGAGTTCAAGAGGCCACATGAAGCTTCTCAATCACTCAACTGTCTGCTAACTTCTAAAAGTAGCAACACTGCCCAAGCAGTTAACCTACTTACAAATGTGCAATGGCTGGAAAGGAAAAACAAGCAGCCAGTCTTGAGAATGATTTTAGCAGGGACAAACAGAATTCTAATGGTAGTGTGTTCTGATGGCAGAAAGTGGACAGTGTCCTTGATGGGCCACAATCAGTACCTGATGATATTGAAACTACCAGCTGTCATAATTGCTTGAACTGCGATATTAAAATTAGTAACCTGGACACGTAGAATATGGTGAGCTTGCTGTGGGGCAGGCAGCGCAGGATGGGTGAAAACCAATGCACAAATAGTGGAAAAGCCTGTTGATAATATTGTAGTCTCCTGATTGCTAGTCAGATTATATGACAAGCTTTAAGCAAAAATAAAAAAAAAGATTGACAAAGTAGAGTGATGTTAGCGTCTACGATGGGATAGGTTGATGCTCCTACGATGGGGTAGGTTGATGCTCCATCTCTATTTAAAACACAAAGATAATTATCTCAAACCTGACATATTGTTTGATCTGCTTTACGAGGCAGGTAAAACATGTCAAATATGCAACGTCTCAGATATGAACTTCATGTTATGGTCACTGAATGATACTGAAAAAAATAATCAGATGGTGAGAAGCTTAAAAAAAAGAGCATTTATCCACTTTAATAAAAGGAAGAGTGTCTGTGTATCAGTGTGTTTATCCGGTTGCTATGTCTCTGTGATATGCCATTTGGTATGAGATTAGTAAAAGCAATGCTAATGTTTGTGATGTGCCATCTGTTGGGATGAAAAATAAAATGCATTTTTATTACTACAAATGTCTGTGATGCGCCACCCATTGGAATAAGATATGCAGTGCATTATATTATTACATGCATTACAAAATACGCTACGAAGCTTAATGATGAGGTTTATGTTGATTATTTAGATTTCAACCCATTTTAGATGGATAGCACAGTTAGTTTTAATTAAGCACAATAAAATGGTCTGCAATGGACTGACATTCAATGCCGCTGGAATAGGCTTTACCACACCAACTAATGATTCGTTTATTGACAAAAACTAATTCAGAAAATTAATGAAAAGTTTAACTAAGGGGAAAATCACACCAAAACTATGAATTCTCTGTTCCCTCTTTGAACTTTCCCAAGTACCTCTTAAGGTAACTATGAAAAGGGGGGCAGCCAACATGCATCCCTCTACACTCATTTTTTCTTTTTCTCATATCTAGTCTCTTCCTTTGTTTTAATGCTACCCGTCCTCCCTATTGTTGGTCTCCCAAGCTACTCAGTTCATGTCTGTCTTTCCTTGAATGGGGTATTCCTCTCTCTGCTAGTGGTCACTCGAAACAGGAATGACTTATATAACCTTAGACAGTTGAGGAGCCCTGTACATCAGACAAAAGAGATGGAAAGGTTCCTTTTGGGACTGGATTCTATAAATCTGAGTTCTTTTCCTTCTCCTTTCATTGTGTTTCTTGTCCAACTCATCTAAAAGGCAGTTTCTCTCAAAGAAATCCTATTACCAATGGACAACATTGATTTCTGGTTACTTCAAGGGTCCATGTAAATCCCTGATTGTTCTTAAAGCACTATGCTCTAAATTATTTATACTGTTGTATTACACATCATTTGGCTACCAAATATTTACCTTAAGGTACTGGAGACAACCCTCCATGCTTTTGTTTGCTCCTCTTCCAATGCGACTGTGATGTGGTGCACATTGTAGGCTGCTCTGCCCCTTTAGTCCTTGTCCTACTGTGGCAGTTCGCACTTTGGGTTCCAGCCACTCTTTCTGAGCAGGACAACCAGTGTCAATAATGACAGTCACTACTTTAATAGAGAAAAAGAAAACTGCATTTTCTTTTTTGTAATGGTGATATTATTATTTATATATTATGCTAAAAATAGAATTAATGAGACCAGGTGCTTTTTTCAGTACTTGCATCAGGAATTCCCCATGCACATTATGACATTGCCATTACCTTTTTGTTGCTATTATTGTACTAAACAAGAGGGAGACCCCCTCCAGTGGAATAAACGTCAACATTTGGTTTATTCCATTCTAAAATAGAGGTGGCCCATTTCCATTAAACACACCCTGTAAAAATACCATCTGATGTATAAAAAAGGATTAAAGAATTCTATCAAAGGGCAACACCTTTACAGAAATATGCACTAAACCTTTATTTAGAAAAAATATAGTTCATTGAGCAATAAAAATTTCCATGACTGTAACACACACCCAATACATCTTGGCACTTCAATCATATTTTTGCAGTTGGGCCTTTGATAACGCCAGTGCTGTACTGATGTAGAATTTCTTCAGACTATTTGCATAGAGTCACATTTTACATGTTTAAATGTATCTATGTTAAAGATTGGCATAATTCTACAACAAATTTTAAAACAAGAATGAGAATTTTGAAAATTCACATTGTGTTTTGAAACAATTTTTTTGTGTGTTTTTGTTTTTGTCATTTGTCTCCTGACTCAAAAACCCCACATATTTGCTTGTCTTGATGTTTAGCTATTCACAATATTGCACTTTTTGGGGCTTTCCCTATTTTTGACCCTGTAGACCTCTTATTTTAGGTTATTTTTGGACTACATTTTGTGCAGCCTTAAGATAAAGAGTAAACCAATAGGTGTGTTCACAGCAAAAATAATCAGACGGACTCAAAGCTGTACATGACACGTCAACCAACCCGAGGGGTTCACCTCCTAATGGGATACAAAGGGTCAGAGCTAAACTTTGAAGAAATGGGGGTTGGTAACACTGGCAAGTTATTGTTTTAAGCATCATTATGCTTTGATATTTCGTTATTTACCAGTGATCCTAGCCCTCTAAGAGCCACTCCCAGAATGTTAAAGAGGACAAATTTCAAACATAAGCATGCATTGTATTTTTTTTTTACAGTATTTCAAAGTCAGTGATTATGAACATAACGTTATTTTTAAAATTTTGATCCTATACTAGGGATCTAGTCCAAAATAGAACTCTACTAGAGGATGTAAAATGCCAAATGTCTATTACAATCGAGAGTATTTAGACTTAAAAATTTTAATTGAAGCACACATTTTAATATTTCAAATACAAATATTCTTGTTCATTATGCACTTCTACCTCATGAAAGTCTAAACTAATGACCATCCTGAATTAGGGCAGCTTATGCTAAATTTCATATTTCTTATCTATTGATCTTTTTCTTTTAATTAATATTTCTTTCCATAGTATATTTGTAGATTTGCCGGCTGAGAAGTATAAAAATTAAGTTGCCTTTATCAGTTGGAACCTACTTTATTTCTGAAAAGAATCAAAGTCCATGAGGCAAATCCAGACCAACCCTTGATTCTGGTAGTATAAAGTTGTGAGAGAAATGACAAACTCAGCCAAGTCAGAAGTTTTCTACTTTTTTTCATTCTTATGTGTATTTAAGTGGGGTTGTTGTGAAAAGATGAATATCTATCTATCTATCTATCTATCTATCTATCTATCTATCTATCTATCTATCTATCTATCTATCTATCT
>JANRMT010062806.1:55707824-55729791 GCA_026402145.1 Polypterus bichir lapradei
TCTATCTATCTATCTATCTATCTATCTATCTATCTATCTATCTATCTGTCATATATTGGCTTAGATCTATCTATCTATCCATCTATTGTGGAGAATGGCCAGCCGTTTATCCCGGCCAATACCCCCAAGCCGCCAGGTGGAGCCCTCCTTGCAGCATGGAGGTCCCCAGAAGACCAGCAGGGCATCATGGACAATGGAGTTTTTATGCACAGCCCTGCTGGATGCCATGGGGGCCACTAGGGGACGCTGCAGGGAGGAGTAATGGATATTTTCCCTACGCCCCGGAAGCACATGTGGACAAGAGGAATGACGTGCTTCCGGGGTGCTTCTATCTGTCATATAGTGGCTTAGATCTATCTATCTATCTATCTATCTATCTATCTATCTATCTATCTATCCCAGAATAGATTTTTAATCAAAGGACAATGGAGGATAGTGGATAATTCAATGATAATTCCCCAAGCCATTAGATGGCAGTAGGGAGGCATGTTGCCTTTCACATGGCCCCCTGCTACACATTAAAATCATCAGACCTCCGCAAACCCTTGTAGGTTTATTAGTGCAATTGCTGCCAGGGAGAGGTCTAAAAGGAAAGCACAATAAGTTTTATATGCCATTTCTAGCTCTGGCACTGGTTGAGGGCTGGGACACAGAAGCAACAACTGAAAAAAATACACATAAAAGTTGCAAGCAGAGTGGCAAGAGCTTCACTGGTGGAAATAATAGAGGCCAGAAAGGTTGGAGAGAATGGAAAAAGAGGTGGAAAGGTGTTTGACTTTGTGGCTCTCCTTGAGTATGTAGAATAGCCACCTCAGGTACTAGTAAGAGATTCTATTATTGTGGGCAGACTTTTTTTACCTTATGGTTATTTTACATTATTGTAGACTTCATTGACACATCAACCTCTATGTTTATTTTTTCTACATTAATCAACAGTTTTCATTTTAATTGGGCTTCTTTAGGTTTATTCTATGGCCCTCATTAGAAGCTATGGATGCTTTGCACCTGATAATGCCAGAATAGCCTTCTTGCCTTTCCCTTGAATTAACAAATTATATTTTGTTAATTATTCCTTTCTGGCACAGATCCCTCAATCTCCCAGAGACAATTTTTAAATCCTGGTCCAGTCCATCTTTGAGCGAAGTCGGCCTCTACCTCTTGTGGCTTTTTCTCCAGGTATTCTGTTTCTGTGGCCAGTGCTAGTGAATTGTGAGGTGCAGTATGAGATAATGTACATGTGTCCTATTATGTGCTGGAAGCCCATTCAGATTTTGTTCCTTCTTTGCACTTAAGGATTACAGAGATAAACTTCAATTTCACCCAAAGCTATATGAGAATAAAGACATTTAGATAATGGCAAGGGAGTTGAATGAATAAATGTAAGTTTTATAGCTACTATTAAGCAAGACATAATGAGTTTTCTATTCTATATCACTATACTGATGTTATATCATGGAGTCTCTGTTGATATAAATTGCATACTATTGGGCACTGTAAAGCACCTTGCTAGTATATTCACTTAGAACAGGACTACAAAAAGTTAGGACTGACATACATATGTTAATAAATAACTTTAGGCACTCCCACTGCAGGGACTTTTTCAAGAACCAGGAACTTTTTACAAATTGAGGAACATTTGTAGCATTCCAACCACAGGAACTTGGGACATCCTGGTGGGTAGTCCACTGATGCGTTTTCACCTCCTACTCCAGTGTATTTACTTTTTGTTCAACCACGAAATATCGTGGGTGAGTCTTAGGTGATGAATTGTGCTTATTGGTTGACTACTGGAACTAGTGCCATCTTGCATATCGGTTAGTAGTTTGGACTTTGGAGAGTTATCAGGGAAGATGGACCGCACCACTTTGCACTGCATCACTCTTCATTGCTGCCTCCCTGGTGTGCCATGCACTTCATTGAAGCAATAATTTCCCCTATGAAGTTGTGATCATACTGAAGCAATAAGGGTGTGTAGAGAGTATCCAGAATGTGCCTCACTTCACATCATGTCACTATTCTCTATCCTTTGAGTCACACTTTACACAACTCTAATCTAAACCATAGTGCAACCGGGAATGTGATGTGCCTGACATTGTGGGCATTTCCTGATGTCTGGGCATTAATCAAATGACCTCATAAGTACTGCAAACTGAAATTAAACTCTGTTGCATGAAAATGGCCAAGGAGCACAAGCAACCCAGGGCCTAAATAATGCAGAAACTTATTGGTTTCCTGAAATCAAAGTTCCTGCAAAGTTCCTCGGGAAAAGCCTTTTGTTATCACTAGTGATGAGCAAAACAGCCAATTGTCGATTTGTATACAATTCTACAAAACTGATACTTAACGTTTGTTTTGCTGGTAATTTCTCAATTTCAAAACACAAAACTTTTGAGGTTTCGAGTTTTTTTGGGGGTGGGTAGAAAACAAGCAATACTGCACGCTAAAGACTTGTTATACTTCTGTGTTTATCAGTATATTTTTCAGGTAATCGGCAGCTCACCAGTAAAATCAGTTCTATTTACACCTTTCATTCACATCATCTTAGTGGCGCAGGGTATTTACTAAAAATGTGACATAATACATATTTTCTACATGAAGAAATATCAGTACACACCATCATACACATTACATTATTTTCTCAACATTAAAACTCACTTTAAAGAATGCTGCTTTCCTTTTTCCTAAATTCCTGCAGATAACGGTTTGCACACTCCATGTGCCATGGAGCTGCTTTGAGTTTCATTTCTATCTCTGATGCATCTTTAGGATTGTGGCTACCAAGAAAGTCATCATGACTGGCAATGTGAGCACTCGCAAACGACTACAAGCACAGCATACGTCTGATAACTCAACAAAATGACAATAAATGAGTCTGGGAGATTTTTTCTTTTTTTTCACTAGAGATGTTTATTTAAATACTAAATGTCAGGTAGACAGATACATGTGGAATATTTGAAATCACTTCCAAACAGAAATGTAACTATTTTTTTCTTGTGTCAATGGTGTGAATTTCACAGGAAGTGAAACACCATTTATTTCATGATTTTTTTTTGTAAAGTGAAGCATCAAGTTTAACGGCAAATCCAGTTCCGCACAAATTGTTTTGATTATCATCAACAATCACTGAAGTTGAGGTTCAGAACCATATACAGTAGATAAATAAAACCTTTATTACACACACTATTGTACATACGAGAGTATGAAACAAATCCATTCATCCTTTATTAGACCTGTTAAATCCAGGTTGTGATCTGGAGTCCATCTTGGCAGTATTAAGTGCAAATGAGAAACCAACACTGAAGGAAACAAATGAAGTCTGAAAATAATCAGCAAAACAAAAGACACCAATATTTCACTTAATGTAAACTGATGGTGTGAATTTTAGCAAAACCTTAAAAGAAAGGTAGCATGAATCAAAAACATTTTCCCAAGGTATCTACAGATTTCTTTATGTAATAATATTATGAAAAGGAAGACAAAGGCAGAAATGATATGTCCAGTCCTGGTAATTCAGGTGCAGTTCCTGAGAAACAAGCTGATTTCTAAAAGCCACATGTGAAAAAAATGAATTATCGCCAGCTGTAATGACAGCCCATATATAGTATCACCCTGCAGGGACCTTTTCTAAACACAGGGAAGTTCAAGGCGGAGAAGTTCTGTGTCGGGCAGCAGGAAACAATCCCATTACTGCATGAGCTCCTGGGATGATGAAGCTGTGGGCGACCTTGAGTGATCAGGTTAACCCTTTGTTGGAATCGACAGCCTTAGTCTTACCAGCAGTTTTATATGGAGTAGGCATTTCAAGGCTTTATTTTGTAAGGCAAGTTTAGTACTTAACATCTGCACGAACACAATAGTCAGCTGGGTGCGGCACACATTGGCATTGTGTTGGCTGAATATATTTTTCACTTCCATGCTTAAAGTGGTTAGTGAGAAAATTAAAAGAAGATGCCACCAGAAAAGGCAATATAATTGTTTTTATGTTCATAACTGCAAAAAGATATGTGGACGAAGATTATTGTATGTTATGGCCTTGTACTTAGCCATTACATGCCAGTAGCAATGCTAGGATTTTACAAATTGGTCATACATTCATTTTTAAAAACACTGCAGAAGTCCAGTCATACTAACAGAAATGGATTTTTCAGATTTTGTTGATTTTTTGCATGTCTAGATTGAATGATTTTTGTTAACCCTAATTTAAATCCATTTACAAATGGTGAAAATAAACCAACCCATCTTCTTTTGATTCCACATATGAGATATTAGCCCATCGCAAGGCATCAACACCCAAATGATATCAGTTAATACTGAACACAGTACTCCAGGTGAGGCCTCACTGGTGCATTATATGACTTAAGCATAACCTCCTTTGAATTAGTAAAGTTATATATTAGGTTATATATCACACCCCATGATATAAAACTCAACATTCTATTAGTTTTCTTAATTGCTTCTATACACTGTCTGGATGCTGATAGTGACAAGTCCACAATGACTCCTAGGTACTTCTCATAATGCGCACATTAAGCTTGAGACATTCCATTGTGTATTTAAATCTAACATTTTTACTTCCTGCATGTAAAACTTTACACTTAGTTACTTTAAATTACATCTGCTACTCAAGTCCATATGGTGTCCAAGTCCCTCTGTAACAGTTTAGCTGATTCTACATTATCTACATTTCCACCTAGTTTGTTATCATCAGCAAACTTAACCATATTCTTGTCCATATCGTTTATGTATATTAAAAAGAACAATGAGTCAAGGATGATCCCTGAGGGACACATCTTTTAACAATGCCTAATTCTGAAAGGGTTCACCTCACCATAACCCTTTGCTTTCTGTGTATGAAACAATTCATATTTACCTGTAAACTGCTGCCTGAATTTCACTTGTCTTAGTCTGATCCCTGACTTTTCATGTGATAACTTATCAAAAGCCTTCAGGAAATCAAGACAAATAATCTCATAATTACCTGTCTCATTGTATTCTTTTGTTGCTTCTTCATAGAATTTCAGCATATTAGTGAAAAACAACTCATATTAACCAAAACTAAGTATTTGCTAATACTTCTATTCTTGCTTCTAACATGCTTAGTCCTGAACAGGGTCATGGGGGGTGGGGTTAGAGCCAATCCCAGCTAACACACACACACTAGGGTCAATTTAGTGCCCCCAGTCCTCCTAACCTACATGTCTCAGGACTGTGGGAGGAAATCTATGCAAACACTAAGAGAACTTGCAAACTTCACACAGAGAGGTCCTATTCCATAATATTTTCTTTAATAATTCTTTCCACGAATTTACCTGTGATGCACATTAAGCTTACTGTCCTATAGTTGCTTGGATCAGCCCGCTCACCCTGTGTATACAAAGAGATAATACTTGTTAGCCTCCAGTCTTTAGGAATTACTCCAGTTTTTGTATAGATTTTTTGAAAAATATGTGTTCGAGGGTTTATATATGTACTCAGTAATTTCTTTAAGCACTTGAGGATAAATATCATCTAGTTCTGGTGATGTTAGATTACAATTTATTTAATCTAAACAGTACTTCTCCCTCTATATAATTTCCAAATAACTTATTACTTCCTTAGAAGTCTTTTACTTTTGGGAAGTTCTTTACTTCTTCATATAAATAAACTTTAATAAAGTGCAATTTCAAAGTATTTGCTTTTTCACTGCTTATATATTCAACTCACCTTTACTGTTCCTAATACTTTTCAGCTCCTCCTTGACCATTCTTTTAAATATTCTTTTAATATTAAAAGAATCTAAATGGGTCATCTTTCACCTTTTCTGCAATATTTTACTCCAACTGTCTTTTAGCCTTCATAATATCCTTTTTACTTTATTGTATAAGAAGTGTGGAGAAAGTATTGTAATCGTCCAAACATTTGATGTTGAGATTTTAATGAATCTCGACGTTTCACACCTCCCTGACTTTCTCGTATACAAAGTATAGGAATAGTATTGGAATCCTCCAAAAATTCCATCTCAAGATTTTGATGAATCTCGATGTTTTAGACCTCCCTGAGTACGAAAATATCATTTTTGGAATTATGTCTGTGTGTCTGTCTGTGTGTGTGTGTGTGTGTATTGTCATAAAAATGAGTCCAAGACATTATAAAGGTTTGGGGCAGCCACCCGTATATTGTTTTTTCCCAGTTGCAAAAGGGTTTTCTTGAATCAAATACACGATGTGTATATCACAGAGTCCAAAACAGAACTGGCTATAGTAGCCTAAGATGGAGACTTTAAAGGTCTTGAGAGGAACTGATGTCATCAAAGGGGCCGGAACCAGAAGTGACGTCATGAAAGAGGCCGGCTTCGGAAGTGACGTCATCAAAGGGGCCGGCTTCAAAGTGACATCTTCAGAGGCGCCGGAAGCTTGCAGGATTTCCCGGGAAAGGTCTGTAGGGAACTGAGAAAGACAGTCAGTGCACTCCGCCACCCCCTGGTCGGATGTTTTATTACAATTACTTGAGGCCTTTATCTGCCTCCTACTCGCACGTGTGTGACAGTATGTAAACATGATAACTTGAGTACGCTTTCACTTAGGTCAACCACATTTTGCATACAAGTGTTAGGTGCGAACCTTAGATTTCTCTATCCTCATATTTGAGTGTACGAGAAAGTCCAGCGGAGACCACTCCTGATTTTCTAATCATTACTATCAGGATCTCATATAGCAGTCCTTCCAGTATGAGTGGGGCATTAGTAAGAAGCAGAAGGAGGATAGTCAACTATTTTCCTTAATGCTTTTCCCTGAAGGACTGGCATAAATGTCACAGCAAATCAAGGCATTTTGAGGTACGTAATCCTTTTGGATTACTTTCTTAAATTCCTAAAAATTGTATTCATGATCTTGCTGGCACTTGGACCCTGAATTTCTTCAGTGTTGCCGAATCATCATGCTTTCAATGTTTCATTGTTCTCTAGACACTCTGTCGCAGTGATGTATCCAAGCTTCATCCTGTGATTATTGCATTTCTCCTGGTCCGATTCATTAGATCAAGATCTTCCTTGGAATATTGGATATAGAAATGCTTATTTCAAGAATAAACATTCTGGACATACACTGTGCTCAGACCTTGCTTTTGTTCAAATGTTCCAAAATGGATTCAGCTGTCCCATAACTGATTTCTATATACTATCCTATCGAATGCACCTCACTGTTTAATTCTTCCTCACAATTTTCTCTACTATAGGATCATTTTTTTGACATCAATGACAAAGGCCAACCAGAGTTTGGTCAAGTTTTAGTGACATTCTCACACAAAGAAACTGTAATGCCCACCTTTTGACTGGTTATACTTCTTATTGACTAGACAAGAATACATTTTCAAAGGAGCATTGTTTTTTAGAATTAAAATTCAAAAATATCACTATATTTAGTTTCAGTATTCATGTCGACCTGTGAGAAACACACACTGTAAACTATATATATTGGCATTTAAATATATGAGTTTATAACACCTAACCTCTGGTGACATATTAAATTTTAGAATACCCCATTCATGTTTAGGTTCAAGACATTTTCTAAACTCTTTGAGAACTGACAGCTGCTATGAGTTCCCATATTGCCTGGCTAGATGTAACATCGTATTCTTACTGTCTTCTTACATTTATATTCAAATTATTCCTTCTACCTATCATTTCATACTTAGCTAATTTTATTGTGGGTTTTATGAAGTGCTGTACAGATATATCCAATAACAAAGCTACTATGTAATGTAAAGCTCAATATTAAAAATGAAACGCTGCTTTTTTTCTTTGTTCCTTTTCTCTAGGTAGTAATTTCTTTAGCTGAAGCTTCCTATTCACAACCTCTGCTCCTACATGTCTATGTGTACTAAATATACCATTGTTTTATGTTTTGGATGCTTTTACACAAAAGAACAGATCATCAGAAACTACAAATCCATTCAACAAAGCCTTTCAAAGTCTGTTTTTGTAAACTTAATGCTCCTTGTGCACTGAACTATAGTGAAAACTGCCTCAAGGCCTTGTAATGCATTGAGACACAGCAGGGAAAAGCAAGTTCCGGATCTTTCCTTGTGCTCCCTCCTCACTGTAACATAAATTCCTTGCCCGCTGAGCAGTGCAGATTTTATCTTAAGCACTGTGGTCTAATCCTCTAATGGATGTATTAAAATCTCGGGTGCTTTCAACACTACGCACGACTCAGCACTCTAAACCACCAGACCATATAAAAAAATCAAAACGCTCTACCGCTTAAAGAAATTTCTGCCACAGACCTTCAGCAATGTGGCCTACATTTGCAGCTCCTAAAATTCTGGAATCTTTTGAGGGGTTACTCGCAGGCTATTTCCGCTCTAAGTTCCATGACTCCAATGCCTGTTTGCCCGGCCTCATTCCTGTGGCATGTTTTGGGTGCATGTTTGCTCACAATGCGTAGATGACTTTTCACATATGTTCTATTAATATACTGATCGGACGTAAGCTAATGCCACATTGTCACCTACTGACCTCGCTTTCCTAGGGAACTGTTCATATATATTTCAAAAGTACTTTAAGTAATGCCTCTTTTTGATCTTGGATTAGATGCAGTCCCCACAGAGCAGGTGGAGATTTTATCCCAAATGCTGCCAGCGCAAGTGTTGACAACATCAGAAAATCCACTACCAGATATAACCCGGAATTTAAGGCGTGGCAGCTTGAGGCAGGGTGGTGGAGAGAAGTGTTGAAGATATGACAATGCAGTGACCTTGGCTTCTGCCCATAGTCAAGAGCACACCCTCCCTGAGATTCACTTCACTGCCTTCAAGATTGCTTCTTAAAAACTGGCACTGGATCATGCAGTGTCACTCTGAGGTGTGTTACATTAGTCAAGGTTATTAAAAAAAATTACATTGTACAAATGGACAGATGGTGTCTTCTGCCTTGTGCCTGACTCAACTGCCTACAACCCTTAAATTGGAAATCACAAGATTCAGTGCTGTGAGTGGATGGATGGATGAATTTTTTGAATGAGATGGTTTAATATATGGAATCTGTGTTAACATTTCTTGAACCACCTAATCTAACAATTAATTCCAGGATGGATCCTGGTTTGTTTTGGCAGCTTTAACAACAATGAAGCAACCTGCCCAGAGCGAGATGTCAGTATTCTGTGGAGCAACTTCAACAGGCCAACCAACCTGACACAGACATGCTGAGGATGTGCTATTAATCAATATTAAGCATCTTTCAGAAACTTACGTATATTATGCTATGCTTCAATGAAACCATCATCATCTGCTTTATCTGTTACAGGGTGGCATGGACTGAAAGACAATTCTGACAGCATTTTGTGCAATCCAGGAAGGAATACTAGATAGTTCATTACAGGAAACACTTATGCACTCATCCACATTTACTCATACAAAATACCAATTAAATGAATACAATGCAATTTATTTTTGTATAGCCCAAGATCATACAAGAATGTGAATATTAAATGAAAAAGAAAATACCAACAACACGGATATGGAGAGAGTGTACAAACTGAGACCATGGTCATTGAACAAATAATTAGGAACACTGTACTAATCCTGGGTAGGGCCTCCATTTGCTCTCAAAGCAGCCCCAATTCTTCATAGAATGCAGGGTTGCTGAGAGAAAATCCGGGTAAAGAATGTGTGTGGGCCCTTATGCAAAATTCTACACACATGTACTGTATGTGTGTATATTATTATTTATCTCTAACAATTGTAGATTACATTGATACATTTAGATAAGTATGTATAGGTATAAAAGTAATAATAAAGTAATATATTTATAATAGTAAAAGACGTTTATAATAGTATTTATTGTCTGCTGAACAAAGGTGCTTTCCTGGCCTTTTTCCTGGTGAAACCCTGAATTACATAATCAAAATTAATCAGTTTTGCTAGATCAGACTCAATACTGAGTCTTGCCAAATCTACTTGTCGCGCTTGTGACATAGTGGATCTTAGAAAATTTTTTACCAGCTTTAGCTTGCTGAATGAGCACCCTGCAGAGGCGACAGTGACAGGAATTGTCAACAGAATACATAGACCGACGCGTATATTTGGAAAGAGTCCTTCCAGTTTGTACTTTTCAAGCAATTCAGCAGCTCCAATGGGCTCAGTTGGTTCTCTCCAAAATTTAATCGATGAACAACTGGCAGATAACTCATCTCCATTACAAGATCTTCACTGATATCAGCAGGATATTGATCTGCCAGTGATTTAGATTTTTCTTTCAGCTCATCTACAGGAATTGCACACATCGCAATCTTGTACGCGAAAGTTCTTGCGTCATTCTTTATCTTAGTTTGTAAGGACGTCTCCTTCTCAAGATAACGACATGTTTCGGGTTTCGTGATATCTCTTTGTATTATGCTCATTCGGCACTTGTTTAGTTTCTCGACTGTTCACAACAGTTCACTTAGTCTGCTTTCCAGAATTCGCGGTGTCTCAGAACGCGGCGACTACGTGACGTACTTGTTTTCTAGCTGATGACTTTTTTCTCACTGCACCCGGAACCCCCTCCTCCTCGTCACTTCCCACCGTGCGGGGAATACCCTTGTAGACCACGTGACTTCACTCCCAGGGCGGCCTTCATGAATGTCTCTTACATCGTAAACTGTTGACCGCTGCTAAGTACCCTGTGACCCACGTGCCTTTTTAGTTTTGAAACTAAACTTGCAAAATTTTAAAAAATACAATAACAATTAAATGAATTAAATAAATAAATGTTTAAATTATAATAAAAATTATGGGACGCATTGGGCTTCATGGGACCCCTTGAGCTTCATAGGCCCGGAACGATGCACCGGCAGCACCCCTCTCTCCTCAGGCCTGGTAGCATGAATTCCACAAAATGCTGAAAGCATTTCTTTGAGACTCTGGTCCATCTTGACTTGATTGCATCACTCAGTTTCTACAGATTTGTCAGCAATAAACTCATTGACTTGTTTGTGAAACCAGTTTGAAACAATGTATGCTTTGTGACATGGTGTATTATCATGTTGGAATTAGGCATTGGAAGATGTGTAAATTGTGGCTATGAAGGGATGTACAAGGTCAGAAACAATACTGAAATAGACAGTGGCATTCAAACAATGATTGATTGGCATTAACAGGCCCAAAAGTGTGCCAAGAAAACATTCCTCCAACCATTACACCACCACCTCCAGCCCAGACTATTGATACAGGGAAAGTTGTGTGCATGGATTCATGCTGTTGATACCAAATTCTGACTCTACTATCTGTGTGCCTCAACAGAAATTGAGATTCTCCAGACCAGGCTACATTTTTCCCATCTTTTGCTATCCAGTTTTGGGGAACCTGTGCCCACTGCAGCCTCAGCTTGGTTTTTTTGGCTGACAAGATTGGAATCTGATGTGGTCTTTTGCTGTTGTAGCTTATCCGTTTCAGTTTCAATGTATTGTGCATGCTGAGGAGCTTTTCTGCTCACCACAGCTGAACAGAATGGTTATCTGAGTTACCTGTAAACTTTCTGTTAGTTCAAACCAATCTGGCTATTCTCTTCTGACCTCTCATCAGCAAGGAGTTTCAACCCACACACACTGAGATCACATTGTTTCCCAATTCGGGTGCTTGTTGTGAACATTAATTGAAGTTCCTGACCTGTATGTACATGATTTTATGCACTGTGCTTCTGGCACATGATTGGCTGATTAGATAATTGCATGGATAAGCAGATGTACACATGTTCCTAATAATTCACTAACTGAGCGCATATGAAAGCCAAACACTACATATTATTAAAAGCCTAGAATCCCCAACGAGAAGCAAGCTGGGGTCAGCATCATGCTGTGGGGGTGCTTCTCTGCAGTGGGCTGTGGAAGTCTGGTGAGGGTAGAGCGTAAAATGATACAGGGAAATTCCAGATTAAAACCTGATGCAGTCTGAAATAAACCTGCACCTTTAGAGGATTTTTGTTTTCCAGCAAGATAATGACACAAACCATAAAGCTAATGCTACACAATAATTGGCTCTGAAACCATAATGTTGATGTCGTGGAGTGTCCAAGTCAGAGTCCAGATCTCAATCAAACTCAGAATGTATGACTGGACTTGAAAAGGCTGGTCACTCATGATCACCACGCAACCTGACAGAGCTTGACAAGCTTTGCAAAGATGAAATGGGAAAAAATGCCCAATTTGTGTGCAAAGTTAATGGAGACCTGTGCACTCAGACTCAAGGCTGTCACGGATGCCAAAGCTACATTTACTAAATACTGTCTTGACGGAAGTGAAAACGTATGCAATCAATTATTTTGTGTTTTATATTGGTAATTAATTTAGACCACATTGCAGACAACTGTTTTCACTTTGACAAGAGTTTTTCTGTTTATCACTGTCAAAACAGCCAAATTAAATCCACTGTAACAGAATGTTGTATATCATGTCACACACGTGCGCATGGGAGGCAGCTAAAGGGCTTGAGTGTCGGCGGTTCTGAGGCATGCCGGGATGTGGCAGAGTGCACTGACTCTTTTTCTCCCTTTCATGTAGGCCATTCCCGGGAGATTCCACCTGGCTCTCTTGACGTCACTTCCCGGACCAGGCCAATGGAAGTAGACCTTACCGGCTCCGGCCCCTATGATGTCACGTTTGGGCTCGAACCAATGGTTGAAGAACATGGGCCCGATCCTTATGACCTCACTTCCTGTCTTCCCCTTTAAAAGCCTACCCTTTTCCCCTTTTCCCTCAGTCTTCTTTTGGACTCAATTGTATGCACATCAGTGCTGTTTATTTTGATAAATAACGACTTTTGCAGCCAGGATACCAGAATATACGGGTGGCTGCCCCAAACCTTCATCTGAGTATGTCTCATTTTTGTGACAAGCAATAAAATATGAAAACTTCCAAGATGGTGAATACTTTTTATAGGCAATGTATACCTATGTATAGATATATAATTATTTTAAAAATTAAGTTGAACTTGGAAGAAAAATGATAACTATAAGCAAACAGGATAAAAAAAAATTCAAAAATAAGACTAAAATCATCAGATTTATTTATATAGCACTTTTAAGACAACGAAAAATTGAGCAAAGCACTTTACAGAACTAAAATGAACAACAGATAAGAAAAAGGAATAATAAAGATTATGCATTGGGGTAAAAGGCTAAAAAATAAAAGGAAAACAAACACAAAGCCTAAGAGCAATACCTGACAGTTAACATCCATAAACATACATATTGTATACATTTGAAAAACTATAAAGTTAAGTTAGACTGTCAATGTGACCTTAAAGCAAGTGAATAAAAGTATGTTTTCAACTGTAATTTAAAATGATCAGATGCGGGAGTGGACCTTATTGGGCAGCAGCAGTCTGTTCCATAGCAGAGGATCCACCATAGTGAAGATAGGAATACACCACAGCTTCCGTCGCGTGTGTGAAACAGACTGTAATAATTAATTTGTGGAGTTAGCAGTAAAAGCCCCATCCTCTTGGGTAATTCTTTAAAGAAAAAAACAAAAAGGGGAAGAAGACAGGATTAGGGAGGAGCACCATCTTAGCCATGACCTGTGTTAGCACTAGATTCTGATGTCAAAGCTCGCTGTGAGAGGCACAGTATAAAATCATTTAGGGACAATATAAATATGCCTTTATTCACCCAAGTACTTTTAAGAACATGAGTTATAACAAAGCATTTCAAAAAGTAAACAGATATATAATAAATGCACCACCAGAGAGATTACGACAATTCAA
Organism: Polypterus bichir lapradei; assembly: GCA_026402145.1. Lineage (NCBI taxonomy): Eukaryota > Metazoa > Chordata > Cladistia > Polypteriformes > Polypteridae > Polypterus > Polypterus bichir. Next base: position 55,721,541 of record JANRMT010062806.1, read on the forward strand.
AACCATGGTGTGACCACTGGGGGCGCTTCAGAGCCCAAACACCCGATGCAACTCAGCTGCACATGACTTAAAAAATAACTAGAAATTTTGTTTATTGTATAACAGCACCATGCCACAGTTTTAAATCAGTCCATCACCATACAAATAACCAATAAGGCACCTCCGGTTCCCTTTATGACTCCCCTGTGAGTGTCGCCTACCTTCCTCCCGACTCTGACTCTTTGATTAGTGAGATGCAGTTTATCTCAGACCTTGAAATACTTTTGGTGCCCTGGTATTACTGGCTAGGTCAAACGGAAACCCCATGAAATAGGAAAGTCTGTTCTTCACAGCGCACAACCTGCGGCTCCCAAGGACCTAGACAGGGTCACCCTTCCTCAGGGATCCCTTTGGGTGTCCAAACTGAGCTCCAGTCAGGTCAGCACTGCCAACTGTCATGCTGGGGGATGAATTGTCAATCCATTACTTGATCATCCTGACAGGGATATAAATCACCGCCATTCTTGTACTCCATCCATTATGGCCAACCAGACCGGGTAGGAGCTGTTCCCCAAATTCAGTCGGGATGCCAGTCCAACACTTAGAAGGGTAAAAGGGAGAAAAATACTGAGATTCTAAACAGAACATGCATGTATTTTGAAATCAATTAAAAATCAAATAAACTGTATTCAGTTACAGCTTGATAGACAGCAGAGATAAATTACTATTATGGAAGAATTAACTTGTAAAAGAATTCAGCACTGAAATAGTAAATAAAATAAACGACGAAATAATAAACAGAAGGCTCCAGTCACTACCAGTGCTACATAAGGACAATTTGGACTCAGAAGACGGAAATTCTGGACAATTCACATAACAATTTAGCCCTCCTGGACCCAATGTCCCATTTACTGGGTCATATTCTAAGATTTGAATTTAGATAAGTTCTTGGGCTGTGATTTGCATTTCATTTGCTCCTTAGTGTTAGGCAGGCCTAGTCGTATATATTCAAGCTGGATGTATGCTATGTGCATCTTTTAAACTTGTCAGCATTAAAGCAGTATCAAAACTGTCATGAGGCTAAGTGCTCTGTTGACACAACACTATTGAGATGAAGTCTGGAACTCCATTTTCTGCTTGAGATATGAAGTGTTGAAAGCAAAGAAGCAATGGAAGACTTAGTCAAAATTAGCAATGCACCATGGATGGTAGCTACATCATCGCCCTTCCCATTTCTCAGCAATTCCCATGACTCAATTCATAACACTAAGAAAAAGAGCAAGGTCTTCAGTGAGGTAAAAAATATAAATTATTTATTATGTGAGGCCAAAGCTTAATGCAAAAGCCTGTGGGCTGATATAACAGCTTCCCTCTAAAAATGTGGCTTTTTTGGAAAATATACAAAATACTACGAACTTTAGGTAAGCCTCAATTATCCAGAGGCGGATCAGCTGTTTTATTGATTAACTATGATATAAATAATAGTAATAAAATAATAAAGACACAATAGTAACAGAAATTATGTGTCCACCTTTTGCCAAAAGGCACAGCTAATGAGTTTAAACCCAGAAGTGATGGATGCTGAGGACTGGCAATTATTTGCTATGAGGAAGAAATTCTCACAAACTCTGGGCCATGAAGTAACAGTTACTGTGACCGACTGACTGTGGTTTATTTAAACTGCAGTACCGGGAGGATTGGGTCTGTTTTCTGCTCTTTTATCATTTCTGTCATTTTTTCTCTTTATTTTTGGTCTTTTGCTTGGCTGTTCTCATTTTTTGTTTGTGTCTTGTCATTCACAGAACATTAATGATGTCCACTTAGAATTTATAAATGAGTGTTTTTAAACATCTGGAATTCATTTTGATGCATTTTGAGTCAAAAACAAGATAGCATTTGAATTGTCTCAAAATTACTCTAGTATTGTGTTTTTTGATTATCTATTTTTTGATTGGTTGGTTTTTTTTTTTAGCTCTGATTATCGCCTAACTATGATTTATTTTGGTTCTTTGGCTTTTCTCACCTGATTTTTTTGCAATTACAGGTATCTCTTTTTGGCATTCCACACAATGTTCATAACACTTACCCTTTGATGCTAAAGATGTGAGAAGAGTTTGTGCTTCTTAAAAGAAAAAAAAGCAGAGAAACATGGTATAAATGCAAAATATTTAAATTCCCCAAAATTTAGACTAGAAAATGTAACAACCTCACCATTTTTCTGTTGTATACAGTTGAGACACTGCTGCTTTCGCTCACTGCACTTTCTAAATCTTCTTCTTGTGCTTAGTTACCATACTGTCCTGTCTTCTGGGCTCATCTTATTCCTCTCTTTTTTATCTCTGGCTTCTTCTCCCAATCCACATTCTCTTTCTTTCTTTAAAAGCTCTTTCTCGTCATGCACATGTCTTCCCTGTAACACATTAACAATGATCTTCATACTAAATGTAAGCATCCTGCCTAACCCTAACCCTAACCCCAAATTTCCCTCCACCACTTGATACTGTATTTTGACTCCTATTTGTAACTGTGATTTTAGATTATTCTCAGCCATCCTCTACACATTACTCCAGTACAGTTACAGTAAAGTTACAGTCAAATGTTGACTGTATTTTGCACAGCTACTTGCCAAAACCTAAAAGTTTTTGCTTCCATTTTAAAGTTTGTTCAAGTCTGCAAGTTGATTTGGCCATTCACAGCTCCATATGTATGTGCTTGGTGGAAATTCTGAAGATGCTGGAGGTGACTGAATTCTTCTTGCCACGTCTAGCACCACGGACAGAACAAAAATTAATTTTGGTCCCAGCCTCCTCACCCCATAACCACAGAGACTTCACTAATGGCTGGCCATGTACTTTGCTCCAAAATTGTTAGAATGTTAAATGTCACCATATGTTCACTGCTTTCACTTCAACCAATGTCATCACTGTGCTAGACATTTACAGTATGTGTTGGTCTCCAGTTGTTGCCTGAAGCTCTGACTCCTGTTATTCTTAAGGTGTCAGATCTCCAGTTTGTGATAAACTTTACTGGCTTGGCAAGGTTATGTAAACTAGTTCTGTTACAGGATGAAGTGATTGACAATGTCCTTATATAGAAGACTTTAAACTCATAAGTAAGAAGAGAAAAAACTGCTGTGTAACCAATGTGAATCTTATATTAACCCGAACAGTCAAAGTCATTTGTGAGACTGCAGCTACAGTACATATGGAATTGACCTTGTGGCCTGTTTCTCCAGACACCCTGCACAGTCGGTGCCTGTTGGCATGTTGTGAATTCCAGAGAATCTTACCGTACAGTTTGCCATTTTTGACTATATGGTGTTAGCCTCTCTCTCTGATATTTGATGCTCCAGTTCCCTTGCTGATTTGATTAATTATCTTTCACTTATCAAGCATTCTAGACTTTTACACCATAGTAAAGAACAATTGAGAACTGTTAATACACAGGACATTTTGTGATGCCAGTTTGCCAGAATAATATTCTTGTTCTCCAGAGAGAAGCTTACTATTGTTCTGCATTACTCGATAGTCTATTCAAAGCTTGACTTGCACCAGCACTACTCGTAACTGTACTACCTGTCCCCTTCTGTAATATACAACAGGATATAGGCACAAATCATTTAGACTGTTAAGAAAAACCATCCTGAAGAAAGTCCCCAGGGCTATGACACATATGCAGTAGATGATATAGTGGATGACTAACAGATCTCGCAATTGGCATCAAAACAAGTTTTTGTTGATTTTTCAAAGCACAACCACACTGTTAAGAGTGTAATCATCTTTTTTTAGTGCTGAAACTGATTATGTTGGCATTTGCCTCCACACAAGGAAGACCAACCAAGCCAAACAATCCAGTTGTACTGTAAGTCACAAAGTGCTTGAACCATCCAATATTTTTGAACGGATTTCTTCTCTGAGCATGACTGCTTATTATTTCCACCTTTATACAGCTGTTCTTCAGCATCTGGCACCCAGCACAGAAAGATGCCTGGAGTCAACTATAGCCTGCAGAATGCACTCAGAAAAACCATGCTTATTTTGAGATGATGAACCAGTCCCGTTTGGTGAGGACATGGACTTTGACCATATGCATATTTTCCTATATGGAATAGACATTTGTACACCTGTACAGATCAACAGCAGCGTACTGCCCTGCTGGATACAACATCAACTGGTCATTTAACCATCTGCAGGTTTCATTTGAAAGCCAGGAAAAAAATATTTTAAAGAAGGTATGAGAGATGTCGGGGCATGCATTGACATATCTAAAGCTTAGTAATTGTGAAGTGTCAGCAATGTAAGAAAGCATTTTTATATGCACTGCCTAATCATTAATGTACTGAATTCAGTTCAAGATTGGAGGTATCCGATTGAGCCAATTCCAGCAGCACTCAGTGCAAACCAAGAAGAAATTCTGGACAGAGCACTACTAACATACAGTACAGTATATTAAATCAGGTGCATTTCTGATACAAGTGATGTGCACAAATGTCTTGACATGTGACATCATACTGTATTTACACCAACAGCAAAAAGCAATGACCTCTATAAACCATAAGACAGAAACAAGCATTTTTAATGGATATTTTCATTTCTGGTGCAACTGTAGACATGATTACATGCATTAATTTAGTGCCATGCTAGCAGATATTTAATCGAAAAAATATTTTAAATAATATTGCCTGCTGATAATGTTTCTGCCCTAGAATGGAATTAAAATCCAACTTCTTCAAGTTCCTAAAATTAGCTTTTTCATTTATTTTTCATTGACCTCTTTAGACAGAAGTTGACAATATCATATATTTTTTTAGCCTGTTTAATCCAGATCCAGAGTTATGGGGTGCAAGGCAGGATGCAAACCCTGGACAGGGTGCCAGTCCATTGTAGAGTGAACACACACCCCCACACCATACTAGGAGACTAGGGCCAGTTTGGCTTCACTTGTTCACCTAACCTGCATGTCTTTGGACTGTGGGAGGAAATCCATGCAGACACCTGGAAAACATGCAACTTCCATGCAGTAGCACTGCACCACCATGCAGCCCAAGTTCACTATGCTAATTAGAACAATAAATATGTTAAATCACATCAGTTTTAAATCCCATCTGAGCATGCAGTTGTAAACCTTAATCTTATTCTAAACCTTACAAAACCTTTTTCCATTTGATCCTGCTTTGTTTTTGCTGTATACTAAGTAGAGAAAACATTCCACCTGCTTATGAGTGTATTGCTGTAGACTCACTCCACAAGGCATCTCAGTTCACAGATTTGCACTGTGGTGAACTGCCAGTGGTCAGCCACAAACCTGCAATGTCTGACTCAGACATGGTCTCCTTACTGCATGAACTAATTGGAGAACTCCTAGTCTCAGATGCACAGAGGCTGCTTCTGAACACTGCGAGTGGAGAGCCTCGTGGTGATGTTAACTGAGCGCTCTTTCTCTGTGTCTCTCAAGCCCTGCCTTTTCTGCACAACACCTTGCCACACTCCGCCTGTTCACAGTGCAAATCTCACCCTTGCTGCCACGTATTTTGATGTGGACTCACATCACGAGCATCTCAGTTTGAAGATTTACATTACATTATAGTCCAGCAGGTGCTTTTAGCAACAAACAATGCACGCATGGCGTAATATTTAGGTGTGTTTGGCGACTAAGTTAACTGATATGAAAGATGGAGCATCTCACATTATTTGCTTCATTCAATAGTCAGATATTATATTTTTGTTTATATTTTTGTAACAATGAGTCATATTCAAAAATAATAGCAGTTATAGAATGCAATTACATGTGTTAGTAGACTTCATTAAATGTGTGTTTTTTTACTGTTTACAATAGAGTTAAAAATGTTGCTTAATAGGGTTGTGGTGACTCAAATGCTTTCATACACTGCTGATTACAATTCAAGTAATGTCAAAATGATATCAATTGATGCGTGTTAGTGGAGAAAGGTCTGTGACTAATTTTACAATTTTCTTAAACATAACATTTTTGACAGTATATCTAACAGAGTAGTATCCAGTACTTAGCAGTTGGAAAATATCTATTAATACAAAATGACCAATACTAGCATAAAATCACTCTCAATATTAACCTATGAAAAGAGAAAAGGAATTAAAATAAGTTCCCCATCTAGCTATTAATATTAGTTAAAATGCAGTAGTCTGTTTAAATTACATAAATAAGTAATAACTGAGAAAGTAACAGATTCATTTTATAACAGGAATACAAATGATACTCCATAGGCAAGAAGATTAGGGGCTTGGCGCAATTGTTCTTGTATATTTGGGAATGAAAGACCAGGGGGCTGGACACCGAGATTGGAGGCTTAAGCCACTGAAGTCTCCTCACTTTCCATTTTTAAACCTGTCCTATGTTTATATCAGTTAAGGCAGCTGCATATTTCCCATGTTATTAATCAGTTCAAACACCATTTAGTTGCAGGTTGATAACGCTGGTTCTTTATAATAATAATTTTTCACATAATGCTGTTCAATCAGTTTAGTCTTATATATGCTATATTATATTGCTTTCCCCTTCCATTCATTTTATAAGAAATGTCTATTTTTGTACTCTACTAGTTAACTTAGCTAAAGAAGCAGACGAAGGACACTGCTGTTTGAGCTGTTTGCTCAGACTTTGCCCGGCTTTTGACTCACTTGCATTGGGTATAACAGCGGCTGTCAGATGACTAAAAGAGAAAAATATACAAAATACACAAGTTCAAGTAACTGCTATCATGCTAAAATTAAAACAGTGAACAGCGGGTTCAGATGGAGTATCGCCACAACTGCTGAAGGCCTGTGCACAGGAACTGGGGAGTCCTCTACAGCACATCTTCAACCTGAGCCTGGAACAGGGGAGAGTCCCTAGGCTTTGGAAAACATCTTATATTACCCCAGTCCCAAAGGTATCACGTCCTAGTGAGCTGAATGACTTCTGGCCTGTCGTTCTGACGTCACATGTGATGAAGACCACGGAGCGGCTGCTGCTTCAGCACCTGAGGCCACAGGTCCTCCGCGCCCTCAAGCCTCTGCAGTTCTCATACCAGGAGAAGGTGGGAGCGGAATATGCCATCATCTATATGCTACACCAATCCCTCTCCCACTTGGACAGAGGCAGTGGTGCTGTAAGAATTATGTTTTTGGACTTCTCTGACACCTTCAACACCAACCAACCTCTGCTCCTTAGGGTCAAGCTGACAGAGATGGGAGTAGATTCACACCTGGTGGCATGGATCGTGGACTATCTTACAGACAGACCTCAGTATGTGCGTCTCGGTAACTGGGTCTGACATTGTGGTCAGCAACACAGGAGCGCTGCAGGGGACTGTACTTTCTCCGGTCCCGTTCAGCCTATATACATCAGACTTCCAATACAACTCGTAGTCCTGCCACGTGCAAAAGTTCGCTGATGACACTGCTATTGTGGGCTGCATTAGGAGTGGGCAGGAGGAGGAGTATAGGAAGCTAATCAAAGACTTTGTTAAATGGTGTGACTCAAACCACTTACACCTGAACACCAGCAAGACCAAGGAACTGGTGGTGGATTTTTGGAGGCCCAGGCCCCTCCTGAACCCCGTGATCATCAGAGGAGACTGTGTGCAGAGGGTACAGACCTATAAATACATGGGAGTGCAGCTGGATGACAAATTGGACTGGACTGCCAATACTGATGTTCTGTGTAAGAAAGGTCAGAGCCGACTATACTTCCTTAGAAGGCTGGCGTCCTTCAACATCTGCAATAAGATGCTGCAGATGTTCTATCAGACGGTTGTGGTGAGTGCCCTCTTCTACATGGTGGTGTGCTGGGGAGGCAGCATAAAGAAGAAGAACACCTCACGCCTGGAGAAACTGGTGAGGAAGGCAGGCACTATTGTAGGCACGGAGCAGGACAGTTTAACATCTGTAGCAGAGAGACGAGCGCTGAGCAGGCTCCTGTCAATCATGGAGAATCCACTGCATCCACTGAAGAGTGTCATCTCCAGACAGAGAAGCAGCTTCAGTGACAGACTGCTGTCACTGTCCTGCTCCACTGACAGACTGAGGATATCGTTCCTCCCCCACACTATGCGACTCTTCATTTCCACCCGGGGGAGTAAACGTTAACATTATTCAAAGTTATTGTCTGCTTTTACATGCATTTTTATTACTCTTTAATTTAATATTGTTTTTTGTATCAGTATGCTGCTGCTGGATTATGTGAATTTCCCCTTGGGATTAATAAAGTATCTATCTATCTATCTATCTATCTATCTATCTATCTATCTATCTAT
>JANRMT010062806.1:55729801-55850098 GCA_026402145.1 Polypterus bichir lapradei
TATCTATCTATCTATCTATCTATCTATCTATCTATCTATCTATCTATCTATCTATCTATCTATCTATCTAATTCGTAGTCAAAGTCACACAGAATGTTTCTCTATTTTCGTAGTCGTTAGTTGCACAGAATGTTATCCATATTTTAAGATGGTTGAGTTTTTAAAATTGCCAATGTCTATAAATGAGAGATTTTACAATTTTAAAACTTGGTACAGCACGACCTGTTTGAGATTTCTTGACGAATTTCTTTAAAGAATATATGTGATACATCTCAACAAAATTGGTCAGTTTGTTTCATGCAAACAGACAGGCAGACAGACAGACATTTGCAATAGGTGCTTCACGCATTATATGCAAACATACCTAAAAATGGAGGTACAAAAAATTTTAATTGAAAAAAATTGAAACTAGTGATATAAAAGTAGCCAATTAGTGCTAACCAATGACAATGGTCAAACAAAGTCACAGACAGCTCACTCAAGTGCAACACCTAAGAAGAGAGATAAAGAAACCAGTTTATTATTCGTTATTAACGTTTAATGTCTTACTGTGGTATTCCTTACACTGATAACTATGCTAATAACTAACTGTCCACCTTTACGCTTTTCCTTTTTTTGGTACAAAGCTGCTTTCCTTTGGCACTGATGTGCATGACCTTTGATCTTACAAAACCATGAAGTGGCGCGCTCTGCTCACTATACATACTGTAACGTTCTTGTGCACAGGCCCAGAGGAGGTTTTCAGGAGCGAGCAGATGAGTCTGTGAAATAGGATTAGCCAAGTTACAGAAATCATTTTAGGAGTGGATTGAACCTTTAAAAGTACTCACCAGCAGCAACTATTCTTCTTGAAGGAAAATATTGTCAATTACAGTTTGAAGCAATGTGTACACAACTAACGTGCACACTATACCAGACTGAAAGGTTGATCGACTGACTCATTGATTGATTGATAGCTACACTGAAGATCAAAAGGTCATCTCTCATGTGAATGAGGATGTTATTTAGTGGATGCAAAGAAAAATTAATTTATCTGCTTTTTAGATTAATTATGGGGTCAATTTGAACATCCAGTAAAGTAGCCTCATTGTAAAAAAAACAAAAGCATGCTTTTTATGGTTAATTCAATAAGTAAATAATAAATAATTGCATAGAAATATTGTCCCAAAAAGGATTTTCATATTAAAAAGCATTAAAAAGCTTATAATTTTCCCTTTTAAGATATTTGATATGTTGATGATTATTAAAAAAGAAAAATAAAACTAACATAACTGTAAGAGCCAATCTTAGAAAGTTAAAGTTTTGAGTTAAACTCATATTAATGTTTGCTTAATTTGAATAGAAAATAAATTTCTTCCATAGTCATAGCTTATGGTATGGTCTTTTCCCCCTATAAGTTAGTAAGAGATAGAACCTTCTTGCTATAACTGAGAAACAGTGTGATAACAAGCTCAGTTTTGTTTAGAACAGGTCCCAGTATATAGGGACTAAGAAGACCCATTTTCTACTCAGAGATGGGATAAGCATACAATTTTCTGACTGTTTTGAAATGGTCCAGAAATGTTAAGTAAATAGTAAGGATTTGAGATGTAACAAGATTAAGTTTAGAACTGAACTTTTCTTAACATGAATCTTTTCCCTTTTTTGCTATTTTAATTTTCTTTTTTGTGTGAACTGTTTTACTATGAAACTTAACCAAACTTTTAAAAACGAAGATATTTTGTCTGTGGAATCATTTCTGCGCGTCAGGCCTTTGTTGAATCCCATTTTTTGAGTTAGAGCTGCTGAACTTTGGTAACTTTGGAAAAACGCAGCTACAATAACATAAGTGAATATAACATACACAAATAAGGAAATTTTGAAAAATATGAATGATTTGGCATATGGAGTGAGACTTTTAAGTACAACCCCCTTCCTCTGACTCACTGCACTGCTGACCCAGTCACTTGAACTGCCAAGTACGTCATTTGTAAAAAGTTACAGGGAAGCATGCAAGTCATCTACAGATAGTGGTCACTATTGAAAAGGCGCCACAGAAAATAAAGGGCTTTCTGTGAACAAGTAAATTGCAGGCACAATGCGGACAATTCATAGCTTTTGGAAAGCGCCCTAGGAAGGTGTTCACTATTGAAAAGGCGTTACATGCAATAAAGCATTTTTTTGCTATAACTAAATAGTTACATTATAAAGCACATTGTTTCCAGTTTGTAGCGTTTATAAAGTGCCTTGGGAACAGTTCACTGCTAAAATCGTGTTATATAAAATAAACATGGTTTGTGGTTTTCTTTGGTAGAATTTGCATAATCTCCTTGTGTCTGAGCGTTTTTTCCTTCAGGTCAGGTACTCCAGTTTTCCTCCCACATCACAAAAGACTTGCAGGTTGGTCAACTTAAACTAGCCCAGCACGAAGGAGTGTGGGTGTGGTGAACTGCCACTTCGTCCAGAATTGGTCCTTTTCTTGTGATCAATGCAGCCCATCATCCTGCATTGGATAAGCAGGTTAGAAAATGAAAGGATAGTTTGATGGAGTGTCATGCACAGTATTGTCACATCTGATCGCTTAGCCTGACTGTATTCCAAGTCCACTCTATCCTTGTGATTTATTTAGGTAACTTTTGATAGAATGCCATAGTGCCTGCTGAGCTAGACTGTATTTGCCAGTGACTTCAGTCATGAGAAGGAGTGAGTCAGATAAAGTACTGAAGCATATGTCATTTAAAATTTGTGAACTTCAGAGTTCATTTTTATAGATTAAAACCAAAAAGTAACCTTAAAGTACTAAATTATGGGTGAAAACATAAATGTTACATTCCAAGATTTCTATTCTATTCATAAATACTGTAAATAAATTTTGCCCGTAATAAACGAAGAGCCCGTAGGCGGAATGGGTGCATCTACAGATTTACATCTACACAAATGCAAGCTTGAATCTATTTTGGTGGAAGGCACCCCTTGGGTCCCTGACAAACATGTGCGGCCTGCAGAACACATGTGGGGGAGTGTGCTGAAACATTATAAAGGCACTATTGTTTTAAATACACAAGCCAATTTTTTTCATTAGTGTTATTCAATCTGATCTGCTTTCACATCCAATTAGTTCTTACAGTAAAAATCGATGCATTATTGATCGGCAATTGACGAGTTGCCTCATTGAAGAGCTTATTCATTTACAAAACTCCAATGGCAGTTTCCTTTCAATTCCTGTAACCCTGATAGACAAGCCGGGCACCATGTGTTTAGCGCAGCTGTTGGCGGGCAGCATCCTGACTGGCATGTTTAAACACAGGCAGATGGACATTCCTGCACTGCTGGCTCATCTTTATCATCCGCGGGCAGGGGCAAGCTTATAGGAAACCACAGTGCTGCAAATAACATCTACTTTTCAGCACTTTTAGACCGTTTACCAAGTTTCTGCCTCCCATGAGACTGCATTGTCTTAATGAAGTCCAGAGGTTACTGACGTTTATTTTTCCTTTCATTGATTATTTTTTAAAGCTCTTCTGGCTAATCATATGCAAATGGTTGCCAGTTTTAACTGATTTGTTCAACTGTTAAGTGATCCTCAAGGGTATTTTAAAGCTGAGTTGTCCCAATATGACTACATACTGTTTTGAGTCCAGTGATTGCGTGCTTTTAAGCTTTTCTTAACCTTTTTAAGCACTTAACTTTTATGGTACATACACAGTTCTGATTTCTTCAAGGATCTTTCCTCCAAGAAGATACCTGGATTCTTCCATTGCCAATTGCTAATGCAGTCACAGACATCAGACTGACACAGTGGTCATTGTTGCTTCTTGTACTACCAATACCTAATACTTGCAGTACCTAACCTAAAGTGTTACCAAGACCTCTTATAACACACCAGTCATGTCACAATGATAAGCTGCTTAGGTTGTGGTCAGCTTTACATTGGTTTTCTTAAGAAAGATGGCCCTCAGATGGGGCCACACACTAACCTCACATTAATATTGGAATAATGGCTGGCTGCTTTAGACTTGTCCAGTGACAGATCTCTCCAAGACTTTCTCAGACTACCACCACTTAGCATCATTACTAGTATTGATAGAGCATCTATAGTTTATCATTTAAGACTTCTTCATTAACCGATCTATGGCAGACATTCCTGGTTAAATGCAATCACACCACAATAAAGGGCTCCCTTAGTCGTGACTGTACGAGCCTGGCCCTTAGGAGGAGGTTGCAAACCAGTTGTTTTCAATGGACCAGTAGTGATGAATTCTTTAGTCACACATATCTAGCAGAGTTTTGTAAACGTCACAATCAAGTTCAAAGTCGAGCTGCTTGGAGATGGTCTTTTAGAAGTTTAATAAACTCTCTTTTCAGTGTATCAATACATCATGATAATTCTCCATATATTGTGCTTAAGTTGACAGATCTTCCAATTTATTTTTTGCTGATTTTTGCTGTAAACAATATAACAAGCTCAAGTTTAACTGTCTTAGTACTTGATACGTAGTGGAATTGAAAACTATGAATTGAAAAATAGGGCGGCGCAGTGGTAGCGCTGCTGCCTCGCAGTAAGGACACCTTGGTTCACTTCCCGGGTCCTCCCTGTGTGGAGTTTGCATGTTCTCCCCATGTCTGCTTGGGTTTCCTCCGGGTGCTCCGGTTTCCTCCCACAGTCCAAAGACATGCAGGTTAGGTGTGTGAGTGTGTGTGCCCTGCAGTGGGCTGGTGCCCTGCCCGGGGTTTGTTCATGCCTTGGCTCCAGCAGACCCCCATGACCCTGTGCTAGGATATAGCAGATTGGATAATGACTGACTGATAGAATTGAAAAATAACATTGTAAATTCGTATAGCAGAATTCCTTCAATTTAACTAATACTAAACAGGGAACAGGAGGCACTTCTAAAAAATAAGAGTTGTGGGAATCTGGAACAAACTTAAGAGGCATGTACTGTAGTTAAACTGAAGATACTAATAGCGTTAAAAAACATCTGGATGAAATATTTGGACAACTCGGCTCTTCGCCAAAAATGGTGTGATGGATTGTGTTGTCTCCTCTCATTTGTAAAATTGAACATGTTCTTTTGTTATATCAAATACTATCATAAAGAACTTTACAAACTACCTACTTACCTCAGCAGTCAAATTCATGTCTCTGGTGTCTTCCTATGAAGTCAGTAGACGGACTGGCAGAGCATGGGGGGGTCATGAGGTCGCTGGACCTATATCGATGCAAAAGGACGAAGGTCTAAGTCTTGTGAACACTTACAGGCATAACGGCATGCGTAAAATTCACACTATAACATGACGTAAGCACAAAAGTGGAAATGTACTTACACACGAAAAAATCCATATGCATAAATCTGTGCGAACGCCAACTTCCACGTTCTTCCGCTCCATAAATTCTGGTCAGCGTGAAAAGGAACGCTCGTGCACGCACCAGCTGTCCCGCCCCAACTCCTCCCAGAATTACGCCTCTTTTAATATGCAAATCAATATAAATAGACCTTAAACACAGCCTTCTGTGAAAAGACAATGGCAAAAGAAAGAGGGAAAATAGAAGACTTTCAGTGAATACCAAGTGGAGGCAAGGGAAAACATACTATTTGTTGGTTTAAACAGTGGTATAAACAACAAAAGAAAGTTGATCGAGTGACATAGCGTGTCGGAGAAACTCGAAAGCTTAAGTTATCAAAGTTGCACAGTGCCCAAAATAAAAAAGTTGTCACATATCAAAGTCGCCATGAAAAGGCAAGTCGTAGCCCACCGTCTGACTGTCATATGAAAGCTTATTAGGGTACAGAGAAAAAAAAAGGCACACAGTGGGAAAAAAGCACGAAATGTCAACTTTAATCTCTAAATTTACACTTTAATCACGTAGTTTATTTTGTCATTAAAGTAGAACATCATACACTTCATCTTAAAATCGTTTCTCAATCCCATTGTAACTAAAGTAGCACGTTAAATCCTTTGTTTTGTATTTGATCTTCTATGCGCTCTGTGTGTGTGAATCACTACGTGCTTCTGGGCTTTCTCTTCCTCGAACAGGACACAGAATCCATTACATTCGTGATATTACGTGATATTACTCTCTGAATAATTAAAATACTGAGATGTATACATGATATCATTTTCATGATGATAGGAGTTAAAGCACGTTATTAAACATGGGAACACGATGGCGCAGTGATTGTTCATGTCTCACGCAAGATGCTTGCTGCGCCATGCATGACCTTCGATAAAATACTTTACTGCAGCAGTGCTGTCTCTTTCAAACGTACTAACCTCTAATTCCTGTCCTTACTTTTCTTTCTCCAAATACCCAATTGCCACACAATCAGCTCTGTAATAAACGTTAAGCCATCTGTAAGCTTAGAACGCAGATTCTTCAAAACTTTTAAGGAACATCGAAATATCTTCGTAGTACATGTTTAATTATTCTATCCATCTATCCTTCCAGTGTCGCATCAGCACCAGCAAGAATACAGCGCGAGGCAGGAACAATCCCTGAACGGAGCGCCAGCTCCTCGCTAGGACTGCGGCACCGTGTCCACACATGTTTAATTATTAACAATATTGATTATTTAAATGAAGCTAAAGTTTTCTCTGTATAATATAATAAACATATTTTGCTGCACTTCATCTTAAGATTGATATCGTCATCATATGTAAATATGCACTTTATAAAGTGGCTCAGGTTGTGCAATATTATAACTGTATCGGAAGTTTACAGTGAGGTGATTGTATTTAAAAGTACAAAGCGTTCTACAAGGAGCACTTGATGGGTTGATTGAGTACGTTTATAGTTCTTGGGATGAAACTGTTTCTGAACTGCGAGGTCAGTACAGGAAAGGCATTGAAACGTTTGCCGTGTGAGAACAGTTCAATTGACAGCATGGCTGAGGCAGCGTGTGCTTGATGCTGTATATCGATAATTCTCTTTCCACTCAGCTGTTGTACAGCTGTGATTCACACTCAGATACAGTGATATAAATACTCCGAGTGGTGCAGTGAGAGTAATATGGAAAAAGATGATCCGATGTGGCAACACCTAACAGGAGCAGCTGAAAGAAGAAGAAGAAGGTGCAGTGAGAGTAACAACGCTAAAGCAGTTATGGTATTTGGAATAGTTTGACTGTTCTGTAGACCATTATATTGTTACAGGTTAATTACAATCAGATACATTAAACTAATAAACAATATGCGGTTAATTTCAGTGTATTTATAAAGCCGCGTCAGGGATGTGGATCTAAAAAAGAAAGGGTAACCACACAGGAACAGTAGCACTGTTTTGACGCTGGGTGACACCAGTTTGCAAACCGAGCGGGTATGAGCTACCGTGAAAATGTGCATGGCTTTACGCCAAGTTTAGGTTTTATACATCGCGATTTGAACATGGAAACGTTCTTACGCAACATTTTTGTGCGTACGCACCGTTTATACATGAGGCCCCTGGTGCTTCCTGTTTTGCTACATGGCTGAGAGACATGGACACTATGCAGTGACCTGAGATGTAAACTGGACTCCTTCAGAACTGTGTCTCTTTGGTGAATCCTTTAGTACAGCTTGTTTGACTTTATGTTGCAGTTCCTCATGGAGTCCCAAATGAAGCACATTATCTATATTGTGAGGAAGCATCAGTCACGGCACTATGGCCTTGTGGCGTGATTCCCTGAGGGTGATCTGGCTTGCAGGGGCCAAATTGTTGAGGACCTGAGCAGAAGACATAACACCTGGCTGCAGCAGATAGAGGGTCATTTCTGGAGGGTGGGACTGGACAGTGTGTCTGCCAAGGGTGTTGCCAACCTGGATCACAACCTGTTTCATTGTGTGGTGGGTGCAGCAACACGCTCTACCAGTGCAGATGAAAGGAGCTAAGGAGAGCCAGTGTGTTACATGGATGTTGTGAAGGTGCTAGATGTCACAAGCTACCACGAGTTACAAGAAAGCACATACTGGATAGGCAATCTTCTGAACTAAGCACATGTGTACAGAAGTGCAAGGAACATGATCGTTTACAAATGCATGTGAACAAAGCGAGGTGAGATGTGACTTGCCCTGGTGTCTAAGTGGGTGTTTGTTGTTTTGGAGACATTCCCTATAATCCCTAAAAGTGAGGAAGTTTGTCTAGACATGTTAGGCAAAATGTGTTTCTTAAATCCATCCATTCATTTTATCAGTCTGCTTTGCCTATTACCTGTAGGATGGGTCATAGGGAGCCAGACCGAGCTTGTATCCCAAGAAACTCACACACACCCCCACACTGAAACTAAACCACTTTGGAGTCTTCAATCACCCTGACCACATGTCTTTGGACTGGAAAGTGAAGTGCCTGGCTTTACAAAGCAATTAAAAGGAAAATTACAACACAAAACAAAAAGAACAAGGCATTGGCTCTCCAGAGATGGCTTTAATAGAGGCAGTGCAGAAAACAAATAAAGAGCAGATCATCATCTGTTTAACACACCACTGAGAGCTCTCTCCTTCAGCCAACCCTTCTTTACATCTTGCAGGTCACTTACGTCAACACACGGCTCATAAAATAAAATGCTGACAATAGTTCTTTGTGACTTAATGCTTTTCTCCTGAAAAGCGGCTTGAGCAGTCCAGAAATGCTCATATTAAGAAATAGATTACTGCACTAGATTTTAAATTGCATAGACAACAAAAAAACTGCAACAAAATAGAGCTGTTATTCCTGTACAATAAAGAGCTTTCTAAAGATATTTTTATGTTGTTTATGTCTGAATGGTTAAATATGCTGTAAGCTCTGTAAAATGAGGCAATCATTTTTAACCTTCAACTCTACAAACTATGGTCAAATCAATTTGAATTGCATCCTGGAACTTCACAGGACTTTTAAAACTGCTTCAGTCTCCTGTCTCCTAGTGCTCTATCCAGGGATGACTCCAACTATTAGAAATAACTGAAGGGATGACCTCCTATCCAATTCAGCATTCCTTTTGACAACTGATACTAATTCATATATACAGAATATCTATTGTTATGAATTACAAAAAAATATTTCAACCCCTTTTGTGGTAGACATCCTTTCAGACTGTGTTATACAGTTAAGAAACTTCTCTCATTTCCCTTTCAAAAGAGATAAAGGGCATCCGACTGCCCGCCTGACTGGTGTCTCTGAAAGAGGGGGCACCAGGGTGAAGGGTCTAACAACAAGGTCTAACTTTCTAAAGAATTCAGTACAGTCTTATTAACCGCAGTCCGAAGTAACAGGCCAACCATTGTGCAATACTTGCAAATGCAGTAATTAGCATGAATACAAACATATCTATTAATGAAACTGAATCTATTATTATTATTATTATTGTTATTATTATTATTATTATTACCACACTTGTATTCATTTAATCAGTTTGTTGTCTGATACAAATCTTGTAATCGATATTTATCCCACTTCCTATTGTCCAAATGACTTGAAATTTTGCACAATTACTCACTTCCGATGACAATACATGAATCAATAATCAGTTTCACTAATTGATCAATTAATCCATGTTAATTAAGAAATGAAATTTTCATAAGAAGAATAGTTCAAGATTTTACCAATAGATGGTGCTAGTAACAGATAGAAATGTTATCCAATAGATGGCGTTAGTATCGGTTAGAACATTTCATTCGAGAATATTTGAAAACTTTTCAAGACTAAAAAGTTGAAAATAATATATATATATAAAAAATACTTTTTAAAAACCACACTTACAGTATATTAAGTTAAAAAGTGTACTAAAAATAAAAAATAAGTCTCTCATACATCACTTGTAAAATAAAAACATAGGTGCTTTTCATCAATCAGCATTCAAAAAACACTTCTTAAAACCTTAGCAAAAGCACCCACCTTTTATTTTACGAGTGATATAAGAGAAACCTATTTTTTATTTTTAGTACGCTTTTTAACTTAATATACAGTAAGTGTGGTTTTTAAAAAGTATTTTTTTATATATATATTTTATAGAAATAATTTTATTATGTTTGTCTGTTAGTGACAAATATGATTTTTCTGGTAAGGAAGACAAAAGTTTCAAAGTAAAGTAGTTATAATCACTGGAGTGGTGACATGTTGCATGTTCCATGCAAGTAAGAATTCCATTGTACTTGGTACACGTGACGACAATAAACCTATAAATGACCCTATGAGTAAATATACCCTGAGACACATTGTTCAATATCTGATCACAGGGTAAACATGTTGACCCACTGTCCTAAAATAACATCTGGTGGCTCATTTCATTTGTGTGACATTTGGTCATGTCCACAAGTCACGACCACAAGTCCCTTTGTCACCTTTTATTTCTTATTTAGCTGACACCTTTATCCAAGATGACCTACAACATTTGAGATACAATTAGTCACATTTCTTTTGTTTTCCCAATTGGCACCCAGGCAGGTGAAGTGGATGAGTTTTGATGATCAATAAACACAATACTTATAC
The DNA here is from genome assembly GCA_026402145.1 of Polypterus bichir lapradei. Classification (NCBI taxonomy): domain Eukaryota; kingdom Metazoa; phylum Chordata; class Cladistia; order Polypteriformes; family Polypteridae; genus Polypterus; species Polypterus bichir. The sequence continues at coordinate 55,740,222 of JANRMT010062806.1, forward strand.
TTGATTATTAATTCTGAACACATATGTATTGTGTCCTGGAGGTTATCAATAGATGGACTACTGAGAACTATGCTTTTATTACAATAAACTTCTATGCCCACCATTTTTTTTATATTTCCTGAACATACAGGCGGCTATATTCAGGATTACTCCTTTCTTGTCTATGTGCGTCAGCACCCTGTCTGCATATTCTATCTCATTCTTTTTTATTTAATCACCTTATGTGATATGCTTGATGCTCAGCAGATGTTGCCACTCTTCTTTGTCTTTCTTTGTATTATGATGTTCTTCATCATGTAATTGACTTCAGGGATTTGCTTGATGCTCAGCAGATGTCTCTGCTGTTCTTCTCCATTCTGACATGTCACTTGGTCTGTCAATCACTGTGTCATTAAAAACAGACAACCCCACATGATGCCACCAAGGTTACTGATACCTAAACTTTTTTGAATATCCAGAACTGATCAGGTCATAATGTTTTGATTCAGACCAAGATCAAGGTTCTAATCAGAGTAGTTTGTAGGTAATCACATGACAGACAGACCTTAGCATTTTATGTAAATTGATTTACATATTGTAACCATCAGGGGCATGCTAACCACTGAAAAGAATGATCATTCCACAATCAGACTATTTAATCAACACAAATATTTATCTCTTGACTATCTTGGGCTCTTTCAAGAGCTTATTTGGTCTGTTATCATTTCATTATTAGCCAGTCTTTTTCATTTCTTGGCTTTCTCCTTCTCCTTCTTAGCTGACATCTGTATCAAGCAAATAATGCACCTTTCATAAGGTGGAGTTTTTTTCTGCTGCAACAACCAGATGTAAACTGCTGGGCCTTCATCCATCCCTGCCTTTTATGTATTCACTCTGGGTCAAGTGGGGACTTCAAGGGGTCAATCCTTGCTTCTTCTACCCCTTTGACCCCCTTGGCTTTAGCTCTTCTTCACTGGATGTCCAGTTGTCATCTGAGGAAAGAAAAGAATACACCTCTGCTAGTGACTATGGTTTTCCATGTGCTGCTCTGTAGGACTTTACAGGAAGGTAAAGTGATCTGTGAAGATATTTACAGTGGTTTTTCCAGTGTCGCACCTTTACCCACTATGAAACCGGAATCTTACAGGATGTGGGAGAAGCTGAGTTAATCTTGAGGCTGCCAGAAGGCATACAGTGCTGTTTTTTGGAGTGACCCCAATGTAATCTTGAACAGGTTATAGTGGAAAATATTTCTATTTATAAAATATAAAAAACACCCACTTGGTTTTGCTAAAGTAGATGATCACCCATGCTGCAGGTCCCTCGTATCAGTTAACCTGTTTTCATTTTTTAAATCTTTTCCATTAGTGAAAGGCAGGTACAATATATTGTCATATTCTCAAAGTAATTTTTGTTTTCATTGCAAGGCATAATTTGATGTCCAAAATACTCCTGCCTGTAAGTGTTCACAATTGTTTCCTTAAAGAATGTGAGGAACAACTTAAGTCTAAATACAAGTTCCTTTCATTGTTTAAATTTGCTCTTTTTTTGCTTTGTTTCCCTTTTGGTTTTGCAGCCGGAGTATGGACAACAAATAAATAAGTGACCTCGGCTCTGTTTCTGAAGAGCTGTCTGAGCCAATGTGGGTCACCTGCTGAACTCTGCAAGCCCGGAAACACTTTGGTATGTGTTTGTAGCAGCACCCCTCCCCACAAAATCATTTTATTATGGTTTAAGACTCAGACATAACACTAAATAAACACAGATGGATAGGAAGAACTGAATATCCAGGTCAGCTACAGTATGTTTCTAGGCCCACCATGGCCCTACCTCCAGATACTCGCACATTCACCCTTGACCCTAAGTCTCTCTCACAGAAGGGAATTGTGAGCAGTTTCACCACTGAGTGCCACACAATATGACGGAAAGGTGGAGCTAAAAGGAAATGGTTATGGGTCTTGAAGGTGCCCCCTACTGGGAAAAGGAAAGAGCGGTGAGGCTGATAATGCTCCTTACTCTGAGGCGGAGACCTGAAGCAAATTTCCTGATTGGATATGAAATTTCCCTTCTCACCTACTTGTAAATATATACTGTAGCTTCAGCACAATGTGTTATTTGTAGAAGGATCCTAAGCTTAAGAGGTAAAGTAGCTATCAATTGGTAAGATGCTTACCAGAGCAAGAGATTCACATTGAGGCCTTACCTCCACAATTTAGCTTCAAAGAAGGCCTACACATCAAAATGAGCCTCACCCCAACATGGTAAGAAGAAGGCTTTTGGCCTACACAGGCCCAACAAAAAGGATTAGACTTCAGAAATTTCAACTAAACTGAGAAAGAGAAGACTCAAGAACAAAACAGAGTAGCATAATTTTTAAAATAATTTATTAACAAAACATATAGTAACAAAAAAGAAATGCACTTCTGGATTTGGCAGATCTTGCACCCTATGATTTCTTTTTGTTCCTGAAATTAAAATTGAGACTGAAGTGAAGAAGAATTGCTACCATTTCAGAAATCCAAGGAAAAAAAAATCACGGGAGGCTCTTGACACGGTAACAAAAGATAAATTCAGGAAATATTCCCAGGAATAAGAGATGTGCTACAACAAGTGTATTACACTTCAAGGAAAATATTTTGAAGGTGACTAAAGGGGAATCGCTGTAAGTTTTATAATAAAGTTTAGTTTTTTTTACCAATTCCAGAAATTTTAGATATTTTTAAAAATTTATAATGTGATATAACCACCTTTGGCTCCTCCAAAAATTCATATAAGGAGGGTGACAACTTGAAAGATGATAACAGTTCACTTCATCAAGTGTCCTCCATCTAGACTGTAAAGCAGCGCTTCTCAACCTTTAAGTATTTGCGACCCGAGTTTTCATAACAGTTTTAATCGTGCTCCCCCTAACATTTTTTTGAAATGTAGATGCATATTTTATTATACCTACTTAACATTTATTGACATTTATCTAACTCTATATTTATTGTTCTAGTATCAGAATGAAGTTTAAGTTAATTTGTTTTGGTTTCAACAGATGTTTTTTTCATATTTTTGATTCTTATTTTCTTTTTTTCACATCTTCGCGCCCCCCTTTTTGTTACTTCGCGCCCCCCTAGGGGGGCCTGCCCCACAGGTTGAGAACCACTGCTGTAAAGTAAGACATATACAGCCATTAAGTCTTAGTTGAGCTCTAACAGAAGACATACCATATATACTCGTGTTTAAGTTCTCCTGCGGATAAGTCGGGACTTGATTTTACCATATAATTTCTGGTATTTTATAATGTCGGTCGTATAAGTCGAATGCAGAAAACTCACGCGATTGGTCCAAGAGTTTATGATATGCTAATGCCCACCTGAGAGATTAACCACAGAGCACACTGCCGTTTTTTCTATGTATTGTGCCTACGTGACCACGCGGTAATACCCAAACTATTCTGAAGTGACGTTTGCACTGTTTTCTGTTTTTTGTATGTCACACCCTCATACACCTTTACCCTTATCAACGATGGAGCGTTCGATGAGAAGAAAATATGAAGCTGGTTTTAAATTAAAAGCCGCTGAAGTGGTGAAAGATATTGGTAACTGCGCTGCTGCAATAAAGTTCGATGTGTTTGAAAAACTGATGTGAGATTGGAGGAATGCAAGAAGATATAAAAAAAAATGTAAGTGTCATATTTTTGAACGGGCATAGAAGTCGGGGTATGATTTTATGATCAATTTTTCGGGTTTGACGGCCCAACTCATATGCGAATATACACGGTATTCATTATCTTCAGAATAAAATGCATTTGTTTTCTTCCAGGATTTGGGATTGTGTGATCAAAGTATGTCAGGGTGGACAATGGCTGACAAATGTGCAGTTCATAATGAATAGAGCAAGAATAACAAGTGAAACTACTAGATAATAATGTCTTAGATGCCATTTTCCTGATTTTAGAAGCGATTGATAGTGCTGCCATGACAGATTTAGGCATTGCTGCACACCTGACTAAAGTAAGCAAGAATGAAAGTAATTTAGAATTGCTGTACAAAAATAAATGAGATAAAATATTGATGCAAGAGAGTGGTGTTGGGAATAGACAATGCTGATAAGACAAATCTCAATATGTCAGCATGTGCCATGGTGGAATTAAAATTCTTTTGTACAGATGCAACATTAATATTCTGCAAAATGCTAAGCAACAAAGGGAAGAAAGGCTTTGAAAATCTGTGAATGGGAAAACTAGAGAATTATGTAGCCTTCTGCTGTAAGTAGACTTAATGGAACAAAGTGGCACGCACAAATGCTCTTGTGGCATTTTTGTTGTGTTCTTATAATTGTGTTCTGTTTTATTTTTATGTTTTCTATCTAATATGAACATATGAACAAGTTATTGCTGGCTCTGCTTTATCCATTATAGAATTGCAGGGTAATGGAGCCATTATTGTGGCAAATGATACTCTTCAAGCCCATACCTTGGATAAAGTGCCATCAGAAAACATACTTATGCTTAAATACAAGTTTGTCAGTATTGGACCAATTTACAGATGCAATTTAAGCTTACATTCATTTCTTTGACATATGGGAGAAAACCAGTAGACCTGCAAGAAGCCCATAAGCAAGCAGAGAGGACACATCAGCATCTAAAACACAAGTGGGACATCATTCTTGATCCTTAGAGCTATGAGGTAGAAGCAATAAAGGCTGCTCTGCTATGTCACTGTTTTTAATTACAGTATATAATTCAGTAAACGTAGGTGGATGCCAAACCCACAGTGGTCCTCAACAGAGTCAAAATAAGCCCCACAGACCTAAAAACAGTTTGCTGTGTGGACATTGTCTGTATGAAGTTTACACATTTTGCCCATGGGTTTTCTCCAGGGATCTCTGGTTTCCTTCTGCATCTTAAAGATGGCCATACAGTATTTGATGTATTGCCCATTCTAGACTGGCATGGTGTGAGTGAGTGCATGTGAATGTGCCTACAGAGGATGTCCAGTCCAGACATGATTATATCTTTGTTTAGGTTACCATCACTCGTTAATTTAAAAATGAATGGGTTGTGTTGTATACAAAATATTGTCCTACATACAGATGGAACATTTAGCATCTGCATACAACATTAACTATTCACAATATAACAAAGAAAAACAGGGTGGCAGTGTATGAGAAAACCTGGCATTGTAATGTTGTGCTTTAAAAATTTTATTTTTAAATCATTTAAGACTTACTTTATGATTGTTAGAAATTTTATGAGGGTTGACCCTATTAGAACCCAGTGATGGAATTATAATACAGAATGAATTATGCTTAGAACTGCATAATGAATGTGAAAAAGACTGTGCCAACACTTCCTACGCACTACTCACTTGATGGACTTTTAGAGGCTTGGCAGCGGCCTGTACACTTCGAGGTGTGGCTCATGGCTGGGTTCAATTAATATTCTGCATTACACAGAGTGACATTTCTTAAGGCCAAGACACAGATATTTCTCTACAGAAATAAAAATAACTGTTAAGAAAGGTAATCTGTAAAACTTTTAAAAAGTGTTTATACTCATTTGATGAGTTATGGTACATGTATTTTAGTGTTGTATACCTGAATATAACTTATACATAAATTCAAAGCAAATGAAGAATGTAAAACAGATGGTTTGTAAATGATAGAAGCAGAGATTGCTCCTCCTGTCTGGGTCAAAGAGATGACTGTGCAATTTTATCTCTCCATTAACTCACTGAATGTAATTTGATGGTTAGGCAGATGGGCTCATTACTGGCAGCGTTGAGCAAAAGTAAGAAACTAACTATGGTTCCAAACTCCTGTGGGCCCATTTTAAAGTTATCCATTAACATAACAAAGTCTTTACATTGGGATAAAAGTAGAGTTCCTAGAGAAAAGAAAGAAATGGAAATACAGTATGAGATGGAAAATAACAGCTGCACCATTGTGCTGCCAGGGAAAGGCTATTCATACATCTATACATTTTCAAGCCTGCTTAAACCAGTTTTGCTTTGTGGAAAGCAAATCTCAGCTACACTGGACAAAAGGTAGGGAAACAATCCGGGAAACAACGTACTCACACTCATACACACACCATTCAAGATGGTGGAACTTCTGGTGATAAGGACTTCTGGCAGGAAGAGGTGGGTCCAGGTGGATGGACACCAAAATTAATGTCAAGCTGTCAATCTTCTGGTTTGCAGAGGGAGGAAGAGACAAGGTGTTAGTAAATAGTGCCATCCTGTGTTCTGATGGGAAATTACTATCACCCGAGCCTTTACACTGTCCCCAATATGTATGTTATGTGACACCAAAAACTTGGACATTTGTGATAGTACCCCATGTCACAGTATAATTTGGGCAGTCAAAAAATATCTCATATAATAAAAGAAAAAAATCTAACACCTGACGATAATCAAGATATCACCAATGGAGACTCCACCAATCAAAAGGCAGGATATAAATATCATTGAGGCAACAGTATAGAAGAGAATACATAAAAATAATAACACACAATTAAATAAAGGATAATTATGGGATATTGGAAATAAGAATACATTCAAACAATACTATTTATATTTAGGTTCATGGTTCATCATGTAGTGAGTCTCAGTGTGCAATAGAGAATGTTGATAACAGAAAGAGAAAAATAGTCTTACATTTATGTTACTCTGGGAGTGCAGCTGGATGACAAATTGGACTGGACTGCCAATACTGATTCTGTATGTAAGAAAGGTCAGAGCAGACTATACTTTCTGAGAAGGTTGGCATCCTTCAACATCTGCAGTAAGATGCTGCAGATGTTCTACCAGACGGTTGTGGCGAGTGCCCTCTTCTACGCGGTGGTGTGCTGGGGTGGCAGCATAAAGACGAAAGATGCCTCACGCCTGGACAAACTTGTTAAGAAGGCAGGCTCTATTGTAGGAGTAAAGTTGGACAGTTTAACATCTGTGGCAGAGCGACGGGCATTAAGCAAACTCCTGTCAATCATGAATAATCCACTGCATCCACTGAACAGTGTCATCTCCAGGCAGAGGAGTAGCTTCAGTGACAGACTTTTGTCACTGTCCTGCTCCACTGACAGACTGAGGAGATCGTTCCTCCCCCACACTATGCGACTCTTCAATTCCACCCGGGGGAGTAAATGCTAACATTTTTTTATTTTTTTCATTTTTTTATTTTTATTACTATTTAATTTAATATTGTTTCTTTGTATCAGTATACTGCTGCTGGATTATGTGAATTTCCCCTTGGGATTAATAAAGTATCTATCTATCTATCTACTCACAAACAATCAATTATACTAAAAAAGACAAATATGGCTTTGAAATGCATTGGATATTTTATTATACAATACAATACAGTTTATTTTTGTATAGCCCAAACTCACACAGGAAGTGCCGCAATGGGCTTTAACAGGCCCTGCCTCTTGACAGCCCCCCAGCCTTGACTCTCTGAGAAGACAAGGAAAAACTCCCAAAAAAACCTTGTAGGGAAAAATGGAAGAAACCTTGGGAAAAGCAGTTCAAAGAGAGACCCCTTTCCAGGTAGGTTGGGCGTGCAGTGGGTGTCAAAAGAAGGGGGTCAATACAATACAATACACAGAACAGAACAAATCCTTAATACAGCATAATAATACAAATTTTAGAAGCACGGAGCAGAATTTAATTGTAGATGATATCCCATAATAAGATTTGGATATTTTTAGAGTCCTGAAGACCATCAAGCTGCCTCCCCATTTGGCCATTCCACGGCTGAAACGTTGCTCGGCCAGCCAATCCGATGAAAGGACCCCTTTTTCCCATGATTCCTGTGATCCTCCATCAGGGATGACTTTACCATAGGCAGGCAACAAGTTGGCAGGTGGGCCGTGGCACCAATTGCCACATTTGAGTACCGAGAACAGAAACAGAATAGGTGAGGGTTAGTAACAAATTATAACAATCATGTTACTTATGTTTTAGTGCTAATGACTAACAACAGAGATGCAGTATGTACAGTTAATCAGCAGCTCTAGTCAGGATATGCTAAACTGAAGTAGTGAGTCTTCACCCAGGATTTAAAGGCTGAGACCGAGGGGGCATCTCTTATAGAAGCAGGAAGACCATTCCACAATTTAGGGGCCCTGTAATTTAATGCTTTATATGTTAAAAGGAGGATTTTGAAATCTGCCCTAAACTTAACCGGGAGCCAGTGTAAGGATTTAAGAACTGGAGTTATGTGTTCATATTTTCTTGTTCTTGTAATAATTTTTGCAGCCGCATTTTGGATTAACTGGAGGCTGTATAAAGAACAGTTTGAACAGCCAGTGAACACCGCATTGCAGTAGTCAATCCTACTAGAGATAAATGCATGAATTAATTTTTCACAATCCTGTTTATTTAGAAAGCGCCTTAATTTCCTAACATTTTTAAGATGGAAGAAAAATGTTTTGGACAACTTTGTAATATGTGCTTTAAATGACATGCTAGAGTCAAAGACAACTCCTAGATTGCGGGCTGATTCAGTAAAATGAATTGGGATTCCAACTGAGTTAAATGATGACAAAATATTGCTGTGATCAGCGTCATTCCCTCCAACAATTAACATCTCTGTTTTATCTGTATTTAAAGACAAGTAGTTCTCATTCATCCACTCCTTTAATTCACTAACACAACTAATTAAAGACAACATCGGAGATACTTCATTTGATTTAAATGAAAGGTATAACTGGGTGTCATCTGCATACGAGTGAAAATTAACATTATGTTTCCTAATGAGAGATCCCAGAGGAAGCATGTAAAGTGAAAACAGTAAAGGTTCCAGTACTGAGCCCTGCGGAACACCATATTGAACTTCTGTGTATAATGATGGAGTACTGTCAGCACATTTCTGTACGTATTGGAATCGATTTGATAAATAAGAACTAAACCAAGCGAGCACGGGGCCTGTAAGCCCAACATCGTTTTCTAGCCTGTGCAGTAAAATAGAATGGTCAATGGTGTCAAATGCTGCACTTAAATCTAACAACATAATTACAGTGGAGTTTCCTTCATCAGAGGATATCAGAATGTCATTTACAACCCGTGTTAGTGCAGTTTCTGTACTATGACCAGTGCGAAAACCAGACTGGAATTTCTCAAATAAATTGTAATGCATAAGGTGTGACTGAAGCTGACTGGCGACTACTTTTTCTAGTACTTTAGAGAGAAATGGTAAATTTGAAACAGGCCTATAATTATTTAGTATGTGTGGGTCTAGGTCTGACTTTTTAAGTAAAGGTTTAATGACTGACACTTTTAGTGCATCAGATACGGTGCCATGCAGTAATGAACTATTGATAATGATTAGAATAGACGCCGCAAGAACATCCATGGCACTGTTTACTAGTTTTGTTGGCACTGGATCTAGGGAACAAGTAGTGGGCTTCATTTTAGTAATTAAAGTTAAGACTTCCTGCTCAGTTACAGGATTAAAATTACTAAAGTGCTGAATGCAATGTGCGGCAGGGTCTGCTAAGCTAGTATTTGGTTTGTACTGTGATGCTAAGATCTGGGATCTTATATTTTTAATTTTCTCATTGAAGAAGTTCATAAAGTCTGTACTGCTAATATCTGTTGGTATTTTGCACTGTTGATCTGAATTCCCATTTGTTAATTTAGCCACTATTCTAAACAGTACCCGAGGATTTTTATTATTGCTATCTATTAATGTAGAATAGTATTCTGAGCGAGCTTTAAAGAGGGCTTTTTTATATTTATTAACACTCTCTGTCCATGCAATTTGAAAGACATGTAGCTTTGTTGTTCTCCATCTGCCCTCCAGTTTTCTACACTCTAATTTAAGAGCTCAAGTATTTTCATTAAACCAGGGAGAGTTTCTATGTGCTTTGATCACTTTTGTTTTAAGGGAAGCCACTGTGTCCAGAGCATCTCTCAATGTCACATTATTCTTGATCCATTTACAGCAGAGTTCATTCTTCTTTATTTTACTTTCATTCTTCACACCCACTGTTTACCGGTACACCATATCTATTGGATAGTTTTGGGACTTATTTTTCAGAGCTAATGGGTCAGATATTTTTCCCTGGGGTTTGACATAATTTATTTGACTGTGACATGGAGTGCTATTTAATGTACAACTGGTCGGTTTAATTAATTGTTATCACATTTTTTGATAGTGCCACCATCCTAAATAGGTATAACATAATGACATCAGGTGTCACTTCGCTGGTGATCATATGGTGGGAATGAGGCATGGTTAGGGTATCAGTTGGAAAAATCAGTTGTGATGAAATGTTGATGGTTAGTTTTGATCGTGCAATTTCTGGCTTAGATGCGAGCTCTTTGCAGCATGTGTTAACTGGAGAGCTCCATCAGTCAGCCCAAAGAGCCCACCTCTGATCACTGCGAGTGGAGCACTTCCATGTGATGTCAGCAGATTTCTCTCTCTCTCTCTGCTATTTTTGGTCCTGAGAAGACAATCTCTCAGAGACCATATTCAGATTATGGGCTGACTGAGAACAGAATCAAGTGCAACTAGAAGTTTATGTGCCACTACTAGCACAATAAGATTTTATGGTTTGCAAAGCCACATTCTATTTGCTTTTTTGTTTATGGCAGAAGTTATGATATTTGAAAAGTAAAAAATGTTATCTATAATGCATTAATAAATGTACAACTTTTCTTTCTGGTACTCTATCTAATTATCTTGGGTTACAGATTTAAAAGAAATGGGGAAGTATTGAACTATAACAACAGTTAATCCTGACAGTTTGGCAAGAGTATGAGATTTGGGGAATTCTTTTCAGGCCTACGTAATAAAGAATATAAAAAGGGGAAACAGGGTCACCTTAGAACCCTAAATCAACAGAACAATTAGCAACAAAACTATGGCCACAGCATTGAAAGAAAGCACAAGCTAGTGACAGCCACAGGAAAAATCGAAAAGCAAAATGACAACATAATGACATTACTGAATTAATGCTAAAAATAAATAACCAAATTGAAATAAAGGTACAAATATAAAAAAGTAACTGAAATGAATTATGCACAAAATAAAACTCAAAACAAGCAATTCATGAGAAAATAGTCTGTAAAACTGTAAATGTGAAGTGTTAAGAATTAATTTTAACTTTATTTGTATTTATATTTGCGAAATCAAGAACAAACAAAATCCCTTAATCCAAAAAAATGGCTATCAGAAAGAAATAGTCAATGAGTGTGTCAATTGAGAGCTTTAAAGTGGATAAATGAGTGAACTTGACAAACAGCCACAAACACCTCTACAGAGAAAGTGTGAAAGTTAAAGTTATTTTCTGTTTGGATGTGGAGTTCCAGTATTCACACTTTTTCCCTTGAAAGTGAACTGATTAATGGAAATTGTGTATTAGATTAAAAATATAAATACAAAAATATTGTAGAAGAATGTCAGTCATACTGACTGAGGATTATAAACACTGATAGTAGACGAGGAAAACATGCAGTGCGGCCAAATGATGAAGGAGTTGGTTTTTAATCCACAAAGCTGTGCATTCAGCTCACTGTTACTTAATTCATCTTATTTTCATATAGCACTCTTCACTGAGTGCAGGAGCAGAGTGCTGTGACAAGTTCTCAGGTAAAATGCGAATACAAACCTTACAAATTATTTATTACACAATGAGTACACATATAGACACAGATTTGTTTAAACAAACAGGAAAACAAAGTAATTTGAAACTGATTAACATAAGTGGAACCGAGCAATATATTTAACTTAATTAAATGTAAAGGTAAGTTCATAACAGTGAAGGGAAAAATAAAAACCCCAGTCAGCAGTATCCTCTGGGTGGCCCACAGTCAATTATAAGGGAGATAATCAAAGACAAATTCAGGCACCGTCCTGGTTACATCGACCAACTGGACTCCCACATCCTCTTGGGCATTCTGTAGTAGAGTCTGAGTCTGGGTCATCCAATCTGACAATAGAATCTTTCCATCTGATGAGCCCTAGGCTCCCAGTATCTCAGGTGATTTTTCCATGGTCAGGAGAAGAGACTGAAAGTAGAGGAGTGATGCCAAGTGCCACAGAAGGACACAGAGAAGAGGAACAGAATAGAATTGTATCAGTATCAGTTCATAATTATATTTTTTATATTTTTGTTCAAATGACTAATTGAAATGCAGTATGAGCAGCTATTCAGCAGCTCTAGTCAGGGTATGCTAGGCTAAAGTAGTACAGTATAAGCATACTCTTGTATAAGCATGCAGATCATTCCACGGCTTTGGAGCTGAACGTCTCCTGATCTTCCTAATGTTTAAAGAACATATGAACATTGAAAGTATGACTGTATGACCAAACATAGAGAGAAGTGAAACAAGATACTGTAAGTAAGCCTTAAACAGAACTTTCTTTAAACAAGCACTTTTCTTTTCTTTATAATATCAGTATCATTTTTTGTATATTTTTGTGTGAACTGTTTGCTTTCAATTTTACTAAAATTCTTCAAATGAAGATATTAGGATTGTGGAATTATTTGAACACTCATCACACGATTACCTGAATCATTCTATGAAGTAAGCTAAAGCTGCAGAACATCAGAAAGAGAAGTGCCACTGTTTGTACTCCTTAAGTAATAATAAGTTCTTTCCCAACTGTAATGATTTTGTGCTCTTTTCAATTTTTGTTTTGATTTTACTTATTGCTTTTTCATTATTTATTCATTCCATTACAGGGAATCACTTATTGTCAATGTTTTTTTCTTTTGAAATCATTTTGTCCATCTCAGAAATATTTCATGTCTAGATGAGATGCCATCTTAGTTTGTCATGAATCCTGTCATTGTTGACATTATTCATAATTTGAACTGTGATGAAAGCATAATTGGACTTGTCAAAAACTGGATCTTTTTTCTTCATCAACTTAAAAAGTTTCACCTTTCCCAGTCAGTGGTGATACAGTTTTATTGAGTTGTCAATGAAAATATCCTCATTTTCTCCATAACAGTCTGGTATGGCAGTGTGTTATTGAGACAGCAGTAAAGGTGCTAGGCCTTATATTGGACTCCATTGAGGTCCAGTTTACATTCAATGTCAGGAAATGTGCTGGAATATAAATAAAGACAACACTCACCCAGGCATGGTGTTATGTATTTTATATTGTGTTGTTTAATTCTGTGCACCTTGTTAGTATATGGATATAACACCAAGAGAATGTCCTAGCAAATAATCATGAACTAAGAGTCCCAAGCACGTATGTCCCCAAAGCACATTGAAAAATGCTCAGTAGAAAAGTTCCAAAATTGCCCTTTGGGGATTAATAAAGAGCTATGTAATCTTATTTTATCTTATCTTAAAGGGGGGAATCCCATCAAAAACCCTGCCTAGATACTAAAAGGCTAAGCAGAATCTTTATATATTTTTTCCACAAAGTGCTCAAAGGCACAAAAGAACACTCTGTGGAAGAAAAAGGCAAAATGGAATTTTGAACCATAAACAAACACAATCAATAGTAAATAAACCGATAAAATTAATACAGATCAGCCCTTCCAATTTGCAGATCTGTCTGTTTGTGGGTTTGTCATAAATAATTACATGGAAATTATTTTGTGAGTTTTGCAACCTATTGCGGAAAGCCACAGATGATGCTTCTAACCTGCTTAAATGGACTGCAAATCCCAGCAACCCCGGGAGTACTGTGTCATTGAGCAGTGAGGGCTGCTGAGTGAACGTTGAGGGCGCTAGTTTTAAAAGTGAGCCATATCAAGCTGTCAGGATCAAAATCAATGGTGTCTTTTTGTTTCAAAACTTCACTGCACAACTGGATTACAATTACACCCATCAGATTTATAGTTTTCTCTGGATTGATGTTCTTCTCTTTTACCTGTTTGTTCATGTCATTTTGTCTGGTCTGAAAATTTTTTTTAACTGGGTAGCACGTCCAATATCTACAGATCTCACATACATACATTGACATCATGTTAGGAAAAACTACATAACTTTCAGGAGGCTGTTCACATGGGATTTAATTGCATAACTACATCACCATCATTTGAAACTGGATTGTGCCACGAGTGTTTATTGTTTTCTACTTAGTGTTTTGTTGGATTTCTTTTGCTTCTGTAATATTAATCATTTCATTAATTTAAAGCCATAAATATACACACTGTAAAAGAAGACACAACAACGTGAAAGTGTTGGTGTAGCACCATGATGACCATATATAATTAGAAGCAAAAATAATCAAAGAAAACATGCAATAAATGTGCAGTAGTGTTTTCAGACTGGAGTTCAGAATTGATGAACTGCTGGTCATATGGCCTTTAGGCAGGAAGGGGCATGTCCAGGATGGCAGACAACAGAGGTGATATCAGAGGTGGTCTTCTGTTCTGCAGAGCAGGCATTTGCAAACTACCATCAGCAAAACCCTTAAGTTGTCTCCCAAGTACACACATGTGACAACACAAATTTAAAAAAATGATAAGTTACATGTTGTACAAAGTTACAGTTTACCAGATAACTGCTGAACCATGCACTAAGTCTTGGGGAGTTTGCCACGCATCTTTGTCTTGGCAGCCAGTCTTACACATGTGATTTGATTGTGCAGCGATCATTCTATCATTGTGTTTCTAACAACTTTTTGCATCTTATTTAGTTCAATAAACTTAGAATATGCAGTAATCACGGTCGCAAAAGGTATTCACGGATTTTTGCACTCACCTGCACCCCTAACCCCGATGAATCAAAAGGGATTACTGTACATACATAACAATCAAAAATGAATAAAGATGACATTAAACATGAAGTTGAGGTATAACACAAGTATGCTGTCTGACAGTAAAGTTAAAGTTCAAGCTACATACGACATCACTGTTGTGATGGTTAAAAATTAGCATCACACACTTCTGAGTTGTCCAAGATTCTGAAAATGAGACAGCAAAATATGTTTACAGTGTTTAATGTAAGGGTTTAAGATTCTTTTATTTTTTATTTTCGACATGAGCATTTTTAGGATTTGTTACTGTATGTCAGTATTTTATTGTCTTCAGTATAAGTTATTTGAGTTTGATTTTGGATTGTAAATCTCCTGGTTGGTTTCACTGATCTGTCTCTGTTTTTTTTTTTTCATTCCTGGCAGAAAACAAATATTTTATTAAACACAATTAATTCATTAAGAATACACAGAGTTGTAAATGGGACCAAATTAGAGGTGGACCTGCTGTTTCATTTGTCATCTACATCTTATTGTTAATTTGCAGCTGGTTAGGAAAACAGGAAGCAATTAAAAAACAGTGGATGCAGCTGTTTAAGGCTAAAAGAAGTAATTAAATCTTAACAAGAGAGTTAAATAAAATGAAGTATAAAAATGTTGCTTGACCTATAATCACTTCAGCAGCAGCAATAACTGGCTTCTAATTAAGCAATTACACAATTACGTGGGAGCCAATGCTCCCTCCAGACTGATCTTGAGGATCCCTGATTTATAGGAACAAGGAAACTAATAAAATAAATTGATGGATGGTTAATTTGAAATAATTAATTGCTTTAAATCTTGTTAATAATATGAAAATGTCCAGGGTGACAGTACTTTTTATGGCAGTACAAAAGTGATTTAACTACATTTTACATTTGTAGTAGCATCGCTCCCCCCCAAGTGTTCATTTATAACAAGACTTTTCTTCAAACACATATGGATTAGATTATTTTAACAATCTGCACATTTAACCTTCATTCTCATTATATTATTATTTATAGCTTCTAAAATTCAAATGTAAAGATTCTTAAGAAGAATATCAATCATTGAATACTTTTACCTTAGGAGCCTAACAAACATACCTAAAGGGCTAACTGATTAAGACAGCTCCACTTTGACAGCTTGTTACATTTTATTAAAAACAGTAGGCGTTTTTTATCCTCATGTTGATGTACTATTTTTTTTTTAAGGTATTCATTTTGTAATATGAAATTGTACTCAGCACTCTGATTTGTGAAGGGTGTGTGCCCAATAAATTTATTTGTCATTGACAATTCTATAGGAAACATACAAATACCATTATGTGTGCACCAAAGTCTGTTCTATTCTTGTTTAAAGGTATACATTCTGTCCTGTCCAAGCAGCTTTGCCCTACTGTTTATACCCGGATGAGCCAGTCACATCCAGGTCGTGCCCTTGTTTTGCTCTGGTGTCTCTCCACCGTCTGCCTGTCATGCTGCTACATCAGCTGTCGTTGTGACCTTTGACACTCTTGGGGTGCATATGTTCAACTTTTGGAACTACACACTACATAATGAGGGACTGGGTTCTATATATATACTACTCTAATCTTTTGTGTCAGTTTGGTTACTGGCCCTCTGATTTGAACTCAGTATTTTATAAATGTTTCTTTTATGGCTTCTCGTTTTGAAAAAAAACCTTGATGCTTTGCAAATACCCAGTATCAACATTTTTCAGTGACCAGTTGTTATGTGCATTAGGATCTTCGACATAAAGGAGCCAGAGAAGGGATAGGGCGTAAGTAACTGAATGACTACACACCCACGAAAGCAAGTTTTTAGTAACAACTGCATATAAAATTGGGACTTTTTCCTGTTATATTGGCATAAATTTCTTAAAAGCAATTTTCGTTAATTGTAAACAGCTAGCTATAACTCAAAGCCACAGACTGCAGAATAAAAATATTAATTTTAACTATCATGAAATCAATAGCTGGAAAAGTGGTGGGGCCATGAATGTAAAGTCATTCAGCCATAATCAAAACCGTCTTCCATTGACTGACTCTGTGTGTGATAAATGTATGCAACACTTTGAAGGGTGGAGGTACATCATCGAAAACAGCTGGATGAAGAGAGAGAGGAAAATAATTGGACACCGCCCTCCCAGATGCAAAAGCTTAGCTTTGGAAAATCAGTGTCAAAATGATTTCTGCCTTCTTTTGGATGTTAGCATCCAGTCTGAAATTTGCAGATTTGAATTTGTTGCATAAATGTCCCAAAGGCTTATTATCTGTACTGCACAGGACTTACTCGTAAGGTCAATAATAACTTCATGGGGTGAAGGTAAAATGACTTCTGAACAAAAGAGGTGCTCATTTTTGTTTCCATATACTATTAATTCTAGATGGTGTGATGAGGGATGGATCTGCTATGAAAGCTCAAGCTTCAAATGCTGTAATCTTGGAGGGGCCCCATTTGCTTAAAACGTTTGGGTGTCTACTGTATGAGAAGGGCTTTTTAAAAAAATAATACTATTAATAATATACTGTTATTCAATGCAAAATAATAGTTGAAATAAAAATTAAAAGTGTATTATATCATCATGTAGAATAACCGTATATAAAAAAATCATCAAATCAAGGATGTTTTATTGAAATATATTTAATATAAATTTCAGGTGTTTACTATAGGAAGAATTTTTTTAAAAATAATAATATTAATAACATATTGTAATTCAGTACAAAATAATAGTTAAAATAAAAATTTAAAGGTTATTTAATTATCATGTAGGTTAACCGTAAATGGAAAAATTTTCAAATTAAGGATGGTTCATTCAAAATATATTTAATATAAGATATTTATAAATAACATAAAACACTATTAACATTTATGACAAAAATTACAATTTTTAGTAAAATAATATATGCCTATTATGAGCTGTGAAGCAGAAAGCAATTTTTCAGTGCTTTCCTTATAAAGAACAAATTTTTGTCTGTCTTGACTGAAGGGCCCTTAAATTCATATTGTCTCTAGAAAATGACATTCTAAGGAAGCTTTCATATGATAAAACCATTTGTGTTGTTAGAAAAAGATAGTTTTTTGCAAAATGGGCTTCATGTTGCATGTATTTTCATGGATGACTAAAATAAAAATTATATTGACTATCGTCTTTTCTATGTTTTACCTCATCATTCTATGATGCATCATGCATATACTGTATATATAACATTTCCCTAATTTGAATCCCCCCATACCTTGAAAATTGTAACGTTCTGGAAAATTTTATTTTATATGTGAGATAATCCAGTTCATCAATTTTAATGAAAATCTGAGATGTAGTGGTTAAATGTATTCAAAATATTTGGTGATCTTAATGGATAAACACCACTGAAGAAGATAAGTACTTACCCAGACCTTATTGCAGGCTGCGAAGTGGCCCCCCATACCCGCTCAAGCTTCAGGGCCCTAAAAATGTAGGTCTGCAACTGGGTGTGGTGGTACTGGCCAGTACCCCCATCGTGTTTTGCTATGTTTACAAACCATCATCAGAAGTTGTCATACATACAGACCTGGGGGGTATTTTCTGTACGTTGCTTAAATCATCCGAGATCAGATGCCTCATCTTGGATGAGTTAATGCCGGTGAAACTCATCCGGGATAAGTTGGTTTTTCAAACGCGGCCGTGTAGTAGATTAGTCTAGCGGGATCTAATCATCCGAGATGAATGCGCGCGCCTGCGCTGATTGAAAAGCCCATATATATTGAGTCTGGAAAACATGATCAGCAAGTCTTTGATAGGCTGTAACAAAATGATGAAAGAACGGGTGCATTTTTTTTTTCACACAAGTGGAGCAGGACCTTTTATTCGAACGATATGAAGAATTTAAAGATTTAATATGCACAAGGGGTAACACTGCAAAAGCAGCCCAAACCAGAAAAGACAGCTGGCAAAAAGTGGCCGAGAAAGTAAACACTAAGTAGTGTGCATTCTACTTACTGAATGCAGCGTTTCATTTCCTATGTGTCAGGTTAATTATTATTTAATATGTCATAATTCCAGATCAAACATGAGCACAAGGAGAACATGGGAACAGGTTAAAGTGAAGTACAAGAATATACTTCAAACTGGTAAATAATGGATTATAACTATTTAAAGAATTGTTGACATAAAGAATCATATGTAATATAAAAAACATTAATTTTAAAGCTAATAAGAAGGCAGACAAGCAAAAAACAGGTGGAGGTTCATGCGGTCCAGACCTAACCCCTGCAGAAGAGTTGGCTTTCCAGTAAAATGCCCATCGCCCTGTTTCTGAGGGCATTCTGGGGGAAACTCCTCCTCAGAACCAGTGGCAGGATACAGTGGTCACTTCACTTAAGGTAAAGGATGGTCATTGCATATATTTGTCCTCAATGTGTGCCATAGGTATGTTCCATATAGCCCTTTTTTTTGTTGGGTCAGTTACAGGGAATGTCATATCCCTAGAACTTGTGTCTGACCAACGAGATATTGACGAAGGTCAAATATTTGATGAAGACACTGTGTCTGATTATTCATCAGGAGGAGAGGCACATTTTCCAAATAATGTTTGATCAAACTCTACTCTGAGCAGTCCCATGTGCCCCAATCACATTTGGAAATCCTGGGTAATAAGAATGTTAGGCTGATTGTGAGATTCTTTATCCACAATGGAATGAAACGTCTCTTTTCCGCATCGCCTACAGTATATAAAAAAAGTGGCGCTTGCAAAAAACCTCCAAGCAATGCATACTGTCTGTGTGGTTGTGAGAGCCCGACTTCACCTAGTTTGACTTCGAATATAAGGTGCTAATAAATTTATGAGGTACAATATTCCCCCTCGGCTAAAGCGGTATCTTTCGAAAAGAATTTCCTCCGGGAGCAATAAAGGATCTTGCCGATCGTGCAAAACCCTCTCTATATGAAATTTTCTTAATTTAATTTGCACACCGATATCAAATGGTTGCTCATTCATGAACGACGAAGCCATGACTGAATGAATTCCATGCACGGACACTGATTAAGTATGTGAGCTAATCCTTGTTTACATAGAACAAACCTGCTCTGAGCAGGTTTGAGGATTTGGATGTGCTGCTATGACAACACATCCAGCAAGAGTTTTGAAAAACTGACAGATCCAGGATCATGCCAAATCGTCAACAATTATATCCGGCTAAACGAGTAATTCACGTCCGAAAAATACCCCCCTGCGCAATTTAAGATATTATGGAATTTTTATACTTTAAAAAATACAAAATTCTGTCCCAAAGAGGGTACCATGTTAGTAAATTAAAACAAAAATTTGGACATGAGCATCAGTTGGTTTTGCACCCTAGGAACCAAGTTACCCAAATTATTCAATAACATTTCAGTAATTATTTACCGCTCTGATGCTGATCTTTCTGATCACAAAACAGGTCATTACAATAATTGAGAAGCAATTGAGAAGAATTCATAAGTAATTACAGAATTACAATATCTGAGGGTTCCTCTAGAGTGGCTCTTTCTCTTGCACGATTTGGCTCAAAAACTAATCAGCACATCATCATCTAATAACTGGCTTAGGTCTTGAGTTTGGTAATTTTCCATCCTGCCATTTTAGCTCTAGACAGTCCTCAATAAACTGTGACACACAGACACACACACAAACAGACAGATACACACCCATCATTGAGATATCAGTGTTTTTGGTATCAGGGGACCCTAAAACGTCTAGATTCGTGGAAGACCAGAGATAGAAATTTTTGATGAGTCTAAAGCTTTTGATCCTTCCCCATGGATGATAGGTTAAAGTGTGGAGGCTGCAAAGCAAAAAAGGAATAACTCTAGAAACTGATGTCAGTCACAGAATATAACAAAATCTCATCAAGTTAATGTAAAGAGAAAGACCTTAATGAGTCAATGGAATCAATGCATGGCCACGGCACGCAAAGCAACACGTCATGTTTAAGAACGCAGAAGACAAATAATACCTCTTTTAATCAATCATTTATTTTCTTCATTTTCCATTCTTATTTTTTGCTTCAATGTATCAATGAGTAAAGCTACCGCATTTTTATTTGCATACAGTTTTGCAAAACTGACACTACAATTCATTTTGCAAGCAATATATCAATTGTGAAATGCAAAACTCACTTAAAAGAGCTTTTTTGGAGGGTTTAATTTTTTTTTTGGTGGAAAACAAGGAGTATTGCTCCCTAAGACCTCATTCACACTTCCGTGTTTACCTGTTTTTTTCTGAAGCTGTGTAATGCATGGAATTTTTCACACAGAGGTAAAACCAATTGTATTTATGCCTCCACAGAGGAGTGCTGTGTGTTTTCTTAAGAATGTGACGTGCTGTTATGATCACCAATATTTATAACTTTTTTGTATAAATTCCTGTGCGGTTCCTTTCAATCTATATATGGATTATAAGGTTTTAAGAATGAAGGAATTTGAATTTGGGATTTTATTTTATCTAGAACCTGTTTTGAAAAAGTTTGTTATTTAATCA
This sequence comes from Polypterus bichir lapradei, assembly GCA_026402145.1. NCBI lineage: Eukaryota > Metazoa > Chordata > Cladistia > Polypteriformes > Polypteridae > Polypterus > Polypterus bichir. The sequence continues at coordinate 55,761,373 of JANRMT010062806.1, forward strand.
TATTTTATTACAATGCCATTTTGTTTCCAATTTTGGTGCAGCTATTTTAGGCTTCTGTTTCTATCTTTTCCATGGAGATCTTTTCAAGTATCCAGCTCATTTGTGACATCAGTTTGTGATGATACGTAGTTTCTTGTGTATCCATATTTATGGTTCAGCTGCCCTCTTTGGAGACCTTCTTGGTACTGCGGAGGGAAAAAGACACAATACTGTTAGTCACAACACCCTCACTTGGTATGGAGTGGTACTGCATACTATAGCAGAGTGCGGAAGATGATCCCATGCATGACAGGGTCTACAACCAGACTTACACTACTGGTCAAAGTATTAGAACACCTCAGTTTTTTCATGTCCTAAAGTTTAAAAAAATCAAGGCATAGAACAAATAAACAATTACAAATACAAAAATAATAAGTCAATAAATTATTTTGTTTGAACTTTTGGTTCATCAAAGTAGCTACCTTTTGCTGATATAACAGCCAAACTGTGGTAACAGTTTTGATTCAGAATGCCATTCTGAAACCCAGACCATCACACTTCCTCCTCCATGTTTGACAGTTGGTGACACAAACCAAGGAACCATCCTTTTACCAACTCGATGGCGTACAAACACCCTGTGTGATGAACTGAAGATTTCAAATTTTGATTCATCGGTCCATAAGACTTTGTTCCAGCCTGCAGTAGTCCACAGCCGGTATTTCAAGGTCCTATTTTGTCCTTTAAGGAAAGACTTTCTTGCTGCCACTCACCCTGTCAAACCTGTAGCACAAAGTCTCCTCTTCACAGTAGAAACTGAGATGTACTTTTGCCAGTCACTGTTAAGCCATGCTTGAAGCTGTTCTGCTATAAGGTGCCTATCACGCAAGCTGGTGACCCTCAAAAACTTGTCTTTTGATTGGGTTGTGACTTTGGGTCTGCCAGATCTCTTCCAATCAAAGTTTCTTCCAATTTTCAATTGCTTTTGGATTGTGTATGACACCGTACTCACTGACACTTGGATTTTTTTTGTGCAATTTCACTAAATAAAAGGAATACACTTCTAAGGGTAATAATTCTCTGTCTCATTTCATTTGTTAATTGCTGTTTTCTTGCCATTATCACTGGAATTTACAACTTTCTACAGTGTAATATTGTCCAAGTAGTACTCAGCGGGTGTAGTAACACAGTCTGTTTCAACGCTGCTTTAAGACAGAGAGTTCTTAAGTAATCAACAGAAGTTGGGACACCTGTGCAAATTGTTAACTTCAATTTGTATGACTTAATTAATTAATCCGTAGATTGTAACTTACTAGTTGTTTGTCTTTTGAGCTTTAAAACAGAAGTGCTAATCACTGCATCGCTCCCACCAATACATCAGCCATTTCTCTTTTATAATCGCAGACTTGTTTACAGGCCATTTAACAATGCAGTGTGCAGAATACATTGCATGTATAGTACAAGTAAAGAGCAGTGCTACAGTTTTCAAAATGTACATAAATTTCAAAGACAAATTAAATAGTGTTCAATGTTAAGTAGAGTAAAGTTCAATGTTTCCTGAAACTGTTCCATACAATGCCACATAAAACCCTCTGAAAGTTTAAAGTCAAAAGGGGCCAGTGTATTGCTTATCTCTGGACCTTAGTTTGCTTTTTTCCTGATGTTGTAAGGCCTGTTAATTATTCACTCTGGTAAAAAGTTTCTGTCACTTCAATGTTTCAGTTAACTCATTATGACTTTGTGTATGAGAAGTCACATGAAAAAGAGAAAATCAGTTAAACATTGAAGCACATAAAATCTTTGGGATAGCAGCCTTCTGAAGCTCCAAAAGGAAGAGATCTCCTAGCTATTAAACATGTGTATGTGTCATTTAAAGATTAAAAAAATTCATATTAAGTAATGCAGATATAAAAACTACAGCTTTGTAGGAATAATAACTTGGCATTGGAGAATTAGCTGATCATGGGAGGACACTAACAGTCATCTAACCTCCCTTGAGTAACTAAGATGTTGTAGATGGAATGTTATTGGAAATAACACAATGGGACAGATGTGCTGTAACATACAGCATTACAGGCCAGCTTTCCGCCCATAAATGATTAATGGATGTGGATTACATTGATTGAGTGAGCTTATAGTAAAGAATGGGCCTAGGTGAATCCCTTTTCTGCACCCTTCGCTTCGTCAAAGTTAGTTTGACTCAGATAAAGGATTGTAGGAAATACTTTAGATGAATGAACTGGAAAAAAAATCAACTACAGTTATCTAGTAGGCGGCAGGGCTAAATTATAAAGTGATGCCCTTTGCTGACCACTTTTGTTTCCGATGGACCAGTCGCAAGTAGATCTTGGATGTTAAACGGACTGCTATATGTATTCAAAATTGACTGTATGTATAGTACTGTTGTCACACATGGGCGATTAGGAGGCGGTCAAAGAGCCTAAAGGTGAGTAAAACATCGCAAGATAGAGGGTTGTCACGTGGTACTTATCTGAACTCTTTTCTCTCATCAACAGAAAACAAGAAGAAATCTAATACCACAACTTCCCGGTTCCAAAATGGCCGTGATGACGTCACTTCCGGCCACCGTTGATGATGTCACTTCCGGCACCCACAAAACACCTCACTTCCGGCTCTTCAGAAAAACGTTGTTTCTGGTTCCTGTTGCAACGTCACCACCTTGCCAACCGTTTCCTGTCATATGTTTTTCTTGCTATATTACCGCCATTTTGAAAATAGTAAATTGTTCATTGTGCTTTTTTCAAAGACTCTGAATCAAATCTTTTCTTATTGTCTGACGACAATATACGGGGACGGTCCCCAAATCTTTATTTTGTACTTTGTGAAGTTTATTGGATCACACTGTATAATAAGTCCCTTAAGTCATATTTTTTGTTTTAAATCTTTTTTATCATCATTGAGTAGATTTTCCATCATTTTTTTATAGATTATTTTTCATTTTATTATTTTGATTCATTATCACTGTTGCTCTTGACCTTTAACAGCTTCACAAATTCTTTCTTTGTCTGTGTCATGTTACATCATTAGTGTTATCTTCTCCCTTCACCTCATGTGTTAACTGTGAGAGGAGGAATTATACAGGCAGAGTCTGAGCACTCATATATTTTCTGTTTTAACACATCAGCCTGTTATAAATAAATAATAAATATTAACAGATAAAGGAGTTCAGTGTGGGTTCATTACCCTTTAGTGGTGGTTCACACAAAGAGGCACATAGTGAGTCACAATGCAGGACCTTCGGAGGTTAGTTGGATTCAAAGACAGAGTGTAGCAATACAGCCTGTGTGGTGCACACCATTTACATTGGGATAGCTTAAAGTCACATGTGATCACATTCGCTTTCTTTCCTCCCTCATACTACTGATGACCTTAATTTTTGTATTGGGATACATTGCCTTTTTTCCTGTAATTGTAAGACAACTGTAACTGAACGTGGTTGAAACTGCTGCAGGTAATAAACTGAGATCGAGATGAATGAGTCATGGCACAGACCTGGCAATTGCCTGTGAGACGTAGTAGTGGTCGTAAGTCAAATGGTTGTAAGACGCATAGGTTGTAAGTTGACGACTTCCTGTAATTGCTGGTTGTTATGCCACCACAATGTGAAGATCAGATAGTTGAGATTGTGGGAAAAGGAAGCATGAGAAAAAGCAACAGCATACTGAGCATCTTAACAAAGGGCTAGGCAATAATCTTTGTGAGGAGGAAAGCAAGGTCAGAAACAAAATAAATCAAAAAAACACACAAAAGTTCATTTTCAGAATCCACCAAGTTTCACAGTGATATTAGCACAATGGAGGCTGTTTATAGCATCATGAATATGATGGATTTGCCCCCATGCAACTACAGGTTACACATAGCAATGGCATCTAATGAAAAACAAAAAATCTGTTGTGGTAAATTACAAATAAATACACTAATAATCTGAGGTTAAAATAAAGGCTTCACAAGAGGATGATTTGTGATTTAAAAAACATACTGAAAAGGCTTTTTTCTAAAGCAAGAAAAATGTATTCCTTTCCAAAACAAATTAAAGCTTGTTCCCAATTCATGACACAGATTATGCCAGATTATCAGAAAAGACGCTACACTATCTCTTCTGCACAGTTTATTTTCCTAAAATAAAACAAATAATAGTAAGAAAATAATAAATCACCCATCTAGTTATATGAAATACCAAATGCAGTTTCCTTCTTCCTTCTTCCTTCCTTAACAGCAAGAGTTCACATCACAGCACATCAAATGAAACAACCAATAGTTTGATACCACAGATCACCATTGTTTGTGTATTAGACTTTCAATTAATAGTATTATCATCCAGACCCTTGAAGAACAATGTAAAATGATTATTAATATGCTGTATGCATTTAGATCTCTTAGTAACAAAAACAAAACAAAAATAATAATACTATTTTACTTTCCAGATGTTGTCATCTTTTGGGTTTTATTTCAAAATCTTTCTTTTGGATCTCAAGTTTGATTAATTGCCAGGACTTCATCTTTATTAATCCTGATATCTTTTTCTATACACAGAATCAAAAGATCAGAGAGCCGTTCTTCTCCAAAAAGCTTTCTGACTTTGGACTTAAGCGAACTGAGCCTGGAAACATTTTGTTCCGCAGTTGCTGTTGATATAGGCAATGTGGCATAGATTTGCAGCATCTGAAACAGTGTTGAAAGCCCGAAATTAGCATCAGGGCTCTTTCTTTGGGCAGCTGCATGCAGTGCTGTCAGTAGACCCGGCCCGACTGAATTTGAAGAGTACTGCCAAAACCAGTCTGAATCTTTTCTGTCAGAGATAAATGGAGATATAGTCTCATAGACACTTGCAGTTTTTTTTTTTACGATGCTTTGTTTGGTTTTAATGTGCTTGAGTTGTTTTGTGAAAGAGTTATTTTATAAATCTCTAGTTGTTTTTGGAAGTTGGGACCAGATGAAAACTGTAACATACAGACTAGAAAAGCTAGCATCATGCGCAAAGTGAATATGTGGAGTTTGTGAGCAGACATTGCATTACAGTCTCCTTTCACGTCACAGTATAATACAAACAAACATGACTGGCACACAGATATTTGCTATACTACAGCAGCCATATAACCTATGCTTCAGAAGTAGTCATCCACTTGAAGCTAAGCATGCCTGGGCCCAGCTAGTACTCTAGGGAAAAAGCTTGGATTGCTGCTTGAAGCAAGCGTAGTTGATGAGGCCAGCAGGGGGCGCTTACCCTGTGGTCTGAGTGTGGGTCCCAATGCCCCAGTGAAGTGACGGGGACGTTGTGCTGTGAATATGGCGCAGTCTTTCAAATGAGACATAAAACCGAGGTCCTGACTCTCTGTGGTCATTAAAGTCCCCTGGGCATCTTTTGGAAAGAACAGGGTGTATTAAATGTCCTGGCTAAATTGCCCATTGCAACCCATCCATTCGGGCCCCCTAATCATCCCCAGCTTCTAATTGGCTATCTCTCTCACCCTTTCACCACCTAATAGCTATTGAGTGGTGAGCATACTGATGCAATAATGGCTCCAGTTGCATCATCCAGGTAGGTGCTACACATTGGTGGTGGCTGAAGTGGTTCTCCTCTGTCTAAGCACTTTAAGTAGTGATAAAAGCACTCTATAGATGTAATTAATTAATTATTTTTTGTGGAATTAGTAGCAATAATTATCAGAAATCCATCCATCCATCCATTATCCAACCTGCTGAATCCGAACACAGGGTCACGGGGGTCTGCTGGAGCCAATCCCAGCCAACACAGGGCACAAGGCAGGAACCAATCCCGGGCAGGGTGCCAACCCACCGCAGGACACACACAAACACACCCACACACCAAGCACACACTTGGGCCAATTTAGAATCGCCAATCCACCTAACCTGCATGTCTTTGGATTTTGGGAGGAAACCGGAGCGCCCGGAGAAAACCCACGCAGACATGGGGAGAACATGCAAACTCCACGCAGGGAGGACCCGGGAAGCGAACCCGGGTCTCCTGACTGTGAGGCTTCTCATTTAACCAGTATTTCTGAATAACTGTTCCTCTCCAACTGTCCACCACACATCTGACTGCCTGCAATGGTTAGATTTGATTAGATTAGATAAAGTTTATTAATCCCATTGGGAAATTCAAAACCATATGGCAGCAGAAACACAGATACAGATTCACAGGACAAATAATACAGCCAATAAATAAATGTACATTGTGCAGATATTTCATAACGAACGTAACAAGCACATCAGGAGGAAGTATTGAATTTCCTGATAGCAGTGGGCAGAAAAGACCCCCGAGAGGCACTTCTTAGCACAACGTGGTGGAATGAGCCTGTGGCTAAAAGTGCTCCAAGAGAGCGCCTCCTGGAGGGGATTTTTCATTACGGCATCCAATTTTGCCACTGTCGTCTTTTTCACTTCACCTTCCTGTGTGTCCAAGGTTCCAGGCTTTCCTGCTAAGTGTACTTGTGCTTCTTTTGAGCTCCAGTTGCCTCCCCAGTTTACAGGTGAAGCCTATAACCTGTGTGAAACAAGCTATTTGGTGTTCCTGTCAAAGTCAGAGCAAAGACAATTTAATAAGTGCCTCCTTCCTTTTATTTTTCTCTTTTTCTTTTTCTCTTTCTTTTTGAGTCATGCATAGCATTGCCAGATTGTGCTATTTTTTAACCATTACCACAGTAAAAAATGAGTTCATGTAAGTTTGTCAGTTTATATTTTTACTAAGTTTCCACACAATATTTGATTACAGGTCTTTATTTCTTCAACATTGTGTTCATAAGCTTTGGGGATTTTCAGAGGGCCCACTTGTGACAACTCATCAACTTCATGTGAATTTCCAGTCAGTGGTTTAGGTTTCTTTTGATTTGTTATTCAGTCATCACAAAAACAAATTCAAGATAAGCTCTGATTTGCTTCGTGTATATGTATGTATATTGCAATGCTTCAAACAAGTTAGTTATTTATATTTTAACATTATTACATGAGATTAAAAGTCCACGCTATGTCATAACTCAGCTAATTCAGGTAACATTGTTATCTTTGAATTTCCCCTTTGGGAGCTCCCACTTTGAGGGGCATTCATGTGAAATTTCCCACTAGGAAATTCATATTTCCCGTCTGCCCGACAGCATGCGACCTCAGCAAAACACCATTCAGCAACCCTGAAGTGCAACTTCACTTGCTGCCTCCTCCCTTATGTCACCATAATAATTCAAGACGAGGGGTGGGCTATTAATACAATGTTCTATTGTTTAATATCACTTTTTGCTGTTAAGTATGCGAAGTCCAAGGAAGCTGGTTGAGTGCAGAGGGTAGTTTTCCATATTTATTTAGCCAGATTATTGTTAAATCCAACTATAATAAACAAATTCCAAAAAATGATGTTTCTCAATGTTGACTTCTCTTGTGCATTTTTTGTTAGGACTTAGGAATATGAAAACTTCACAAATAATAAAAACTGAAAATGCATGTTTAAAGTCAGGCATATGTATGGCTGACTTTATACTTATCTCTCTATTCTGGACTAAGCCTAACTTGTTATGAGTGACAATGGGATGGCCCTGGGCAGATTGGTTTCTGTGTGTTTATGTTTTCTTTGATAGCCCTCATCTCTCAGTTGCCATTGTCTGAGTTCTCATTGATAAAAGTATTTATTTTTCTCAAACTAGGAAAGAAGTGCTTTGAAAACAAACAAGACCCGGGGTTTATCTTTTGTGGAAGACAGTGCGATAGATAGGCTATCACGTATCTGGAAGTCTTTTCAATTTGCAGAACAATTCAGCTCTCCAGTCACTCTGAAAGCCATGTGTGCAGGAAAGCTCTGGGACATCCAAGAGGGAATAATTAATTCCCTTCTTATGTGGTGTAAGTTCACCGGAGACTAGATTACACTCTGTCAAGAGTGTATATATCACAGAACCCAGATGCGGGAGCTCATAATGTTCTCATCTTGAAAATTTGAAAGAAGTTTTTTTTTTGTCTCAGTGGCCGCCATATGCTTTAAACCAAAGATCCCCCTTCATTCCTGTGATTTGTTTAATAATCTGAGTGTGTGGCTGCTACTGCTGATGGTGGTAAAAGCCTTCAAGCTCAATATAAACAAGGATGAAATAATGAAAATCTATTTTGCTTGAAGGCTGCCGGTATGAGCCTTGTTTATTTTCTTGACACTCATGGTGCTTTTTACCTACTGTACTTTCTCAAATAATCTTTGCTCCCGGTTTACACAAACAAATACTAAAAAAATAAACTACAGCACTACATACAGATGTAGATAAACATCCTACATTCCTATTGTTAATGCACCTTCTGTGAGCCAAGGCCTCATCTGACTTTCAGGTCAGGTCAGGTTTTCGAGCATACACTGATACAGAGCGTTGCCACTCCTGACACATGACGAAACAACTCAGGATCCTGGTTGGTAACCCCCCAGGCAGACACGTGGTCCAGTCCCACCCTCCAGAAAAGACCCTCTATCTACCGCAGCCAGTTCTTACGTGGGCATCCTCTTGGCCTGGTCCAGCCACTCTGGTCCTTAACAATGAGGATCCTGTGAGCCGGATCAAAACTTGGGGAATCACACCACAGTGCCGTAACTGACGCTCCCTCACAATGCAGGTAATGTGCCTCATTTGAGGCAATCGCTCATTCAACACAAAGTCAAACCAGCGGTACCCAAGGATTCTCTGAAGAGACACAAGGAGTCCAGTCTTAGTCTCGGGTCACTGGATAGTGCCCATGTCTAGCAACCATATAGCAAAACAAGAAGCACCAGGACTCTAAAGACTTGGAGCTTCGTCCTTTTGCATAGATATCAAGAGTGCCACAAACCCCTTTTCAGTGACCTCATTACCACCCCTGCTCTCTAAATCCATTTATTGACTTCATTGGAAGAGCCACCAGAGATGTGAATGTCACTGCTGAGGTAAATAAACCTCTCAACAAGGTCGACACTCTCTCCGCAGACAGGCACGCTGCTGATGACTGTGCCCAAGAGGTCATTAAAGGCCTGGATCTTGGTTTTTATCCGGTTCACTTGCAAGCCCAGACACTCAGAATCCTCGCTGTCTCTCGAGCGCCCTATTCAATTGACTCCACGAAGATCACAGCATCGCCAGCAAAGTCAAGATCAGTGAATCTCTCTTCACCAACAGATGCCCCACAGCCTCTGGACCCCACGACCTTGCCCAACACCCAGTCAATACAAGCATTGAACAGAGTAGGAGCAAGAACACACCCCTGACGAACCCCTGAATCAACTGGGAAAAATGCAGACGTCCTGCCGCCACTCTGCACAGCACTCACAGTATCAGTGTACGTGATACACAGCCATTAGGGGATCCCGCGAAGTCTCAGGATGTCCCACAGGGCAGTTCAATCAAATGAGTCCAACACTTTATGAAAATCAACAAAGGCTGCAAAGAAACTCTGCTGATATTCACGTTTGCGCTCCACGAGAATCCTCAGTGCCAGGGCGCAGTTGAAGGTAGACTGGTTAGGCATAAATCCAGACTGCTCCGGTCACTGGTAGGTGAGCAAGTGATCACAAATCCTATTGAGGACAACTCTAGCAAGGACCTTACTCGACACCAAGAGCAGTGTTATCCCCCTGTAGTTGCCACAACCAGGCGATCACCCTTCCCTTTCCAGAAAGGGACGACAAGTCCTGTTTTCCAGTCAGTTGGGATGATGCCAGTCTCCCAAATGGAAGCAAAGATTGCTTGCAATGCCAGGAGGACAGCCTTACCACCAGCCTGGAGTTCACCCCAGATACCACAAATCCTTGCAGACTTCCCTTCCATCAGCTGGTTCAACACCTGTGCAATCTCACCCATTCCCACTCAATCTAACTTTGAAGAGGGTACATTTGGGGACATGTGAACTCAGGCCTGGTTGTCTTGCTAAGGCACACTGAGGCTTGGTCTGGGTTATTTAGAATCCCCATTTCATGCTGCTCTCTTGTCATGAGCAGAAAACAATGCATTCATAACATCCTAACAGCTTAGGGGCCATGTTATGTGTAGACCATTACAAATTTGATATTGAGCAATGCAGTCTCTACTTGAAACTTTTAGATTTATAGTATATGAAAGTAAAAGCTTCAACTAGCTAGAGACTGCATCCCATAATATACAAAAATATGGTTACTTGTGGAGAGTAAATACACAAGTAGGCAAGCTGTGGTGTAGCACCAATATGCATAACCAGTGTCTTAAATTCGTACCTGTAAGGTCTGTCCTCTTCTCACAAATTTGGCATGATAAGTCTATCATGTGGCTGGCAACTGTGTGTAGCAGCAAAAAACAACATTGTATCATCCCATGAGAAAATTTCACAAAATGGCTGTGGCAGCAATAAGCTAAAATAGAATTGCAAGAATGGCATGACAGAAATCTAAAAATTATTTTGGAGAGCTGTGGAAAATCACAACACCATGAACTGCTATCAGCTGTTCTCCATAAAGACCTGCCTACTCAGTGTCCTTTGATATCCTATTATTTGCCTGTTGGGAATACCAGGGAGGGTACACCTACTTAGTAAATGCTGGATTAGGGTGCAGGAACCCCAGGCACACTACAAATATGTGTAGCTTTAAAACAGAAATGGATGCAATCAGTTTCTACATAGGAATCTACAGTTACCTTATCATTACTCAGATGAAAAAGACTAAGATGAATCTGATTGGTCAAAACAGACATCCAAGGAAAGAAACATCGTGTTTCTAGAGCTTATTTGAGAGACAGCTGCTGAGACACTGAAGAGCGTACCTATGAAAAGAGGAACAAAAGCGATGAAGTGTTCTCAAGATGAACAGCAAATTAAGGAGTCTGAACATGGAAGATAAGATCTTAATGAACTTGCAATCAACACTCTAATACAGTACAGTAGTAAAGAAGAACATTTAACTATAAAGAATTAGGCCAGCCATACAAACTGACGTGGCGATATTGGGTATTTGGTACACTGCATAAATCCCTGTCGATGTAGAGGGTGCATGACCTAAAATATAAAGATGTGCATGTTATTATTAAATATAAAAAATATTTTAAATGGAAGATCTTGTTGTATGCTCTAAATAAAGGAAAACTTTTACTTCAAAATGCACAAATATTTTTTTAATATGTTACCAAATGTAATTTATAGTGATGGCTGAGAAGAAATCTTGTGTTTTCATTGAGAATGGAGATAACAAACTTTGTGATAGAGTGGGCATTTATGGAGACCAATTCTGGACCATAGAAAATAGTATAAAAACTTCTCACATTACTCAATTCACATAATCCACATGTCAAGTCACCCTGTTTATACCCGCACTGCAAAACGCATGCATTTTTTGACAAAATTTTGTCACATTCAGGAAATCAGAGCAGCGCATGAAGTGGAAATCTGTTCACACAAGAATTTGAAAAGTTTGAAGCTGTGTGAACTTTCGAGTTATGATAAAAAAGACAGAGGTTTTGAGGCAAGGTAGTTATACCCGCTAATGAAGAATTGTGGTTTATGGGATGTCGATTAGCAGTGTTGTGCATAAACTAGTTCAAAAGAGCATGTTCATTGAAGAAGCTCATTTTTCTAAGAACAGTGAACTTAACGTAACATATTTGCAAGTAAAGAACTTCAACGTGAGTGAGTTCAGGTTTATATGACATTCTGGATTTGGTTTAGATCCAGATTAAATGTTTTGTCTTACCCTGTAATGTAGGGGTGGAGAAGAATCCGAATACGGTATTCGGATAAGTACAAATAGTGGATTTTTACAAACATTTATTTCGTACAACTTTTTTGCCATTTATTTGTATTCAGAAAAAATGAACGTAAAATCAAATAGGCACTGTCGGTGTCTGCCTGCTTGAGCTTAAGCTGCACCCCCGCTGACACGAGCATGCGGTGAAGCTCTGCTTTTGCTTTTAGGAAAACGTATTTCGTGAGGCCACTTTACATTTTTCCCCGTTGGACATGCAATATGTGACATGAATTTTGACTGGCAACGTAATAGGTTAGTTCATTTACACGCTGGTTCCAAAGTCACCATTTGTGGCACACGGTTGGAAATAGAGCTGTAATTTATATGTATTCTTGCATCTATTTAATTTCTTTTTCGACAGAGAGGATATTAGCATATATGGTTATAAGTGTTTTTTGCCGGGTATAACTCAATAAAGTGTATTTAAATAAAAAAAGTCTTCATAATTATTGTATTTTATTCAAGAACACTGAAATAGCTGTCACAAACGTGCGCATGGGATGCAGCTAAAGGGCTTGAGTAAGGGCAATTCCGAGTCAAACCGGAAGATGGCAGAGTGCATTGATTTTTTTTCTTCTTGACCTGCAGACCATCCACGGGAGATTCCACCTGGTCCTCTTGATGTCACTTCCGGATCCGAGCCTATGAAACAAGACCTTGTCGGCTCTGGCCCCTTTGATGTCACGTCTGGGCTCGAGCCTATGGCTGAAGACCCTTATGAGCCCAACGCCTCTGACTTCACTTCCTGTCTTCCCCTTTAAAAGCCTCCACCTTTTCCTTATTCCCTCATTTCTGTTTTGGACTCGGTTTTGCGTACATCAGTGCTGTAAGCATTTTTGCGACTTTGCTGCCAGGATACCAAATATACAGGTGGCTGCCCCAAACCTTGCTATGGCTCTGTGTGGAGTTTCTGAATATAAGGCATGCAAAATTGAAAAAAAGTAAACTCATGGTTCATTTATTCCCACTCCTTAAAAAATACAAACTGAACTGAACATGAACTAGTTCAAAATTGAAATGGTGAACTATGAATGTGAATGTATTCACTTTAATCTGTGTGAACTGAACTTTGAGCTAGTTCTTGTGAGGTGTGAACTTGCACAACACTGTTGATTAGCACATGCAGATAAGAATTTCATTGCACTCTGTACGTGACAATAATGACACCACAAACCCATAAACCTGCCTCTATGAGTGTTATTCTGAGAGTACACTGCCTTCCCATGACATTCAGGGCTCAGGATGGGATGCAAGTATTGCAGCTAAAAGAACCCCAAATTCAATGAAAAGGAGTTGCTGTTCTTGATTTGTGCCAGAGACCTCGCAAGAAGCAAATTTGATTCCTGGGATTGATCTGCTTGCAGACATCCAGACATTGATGTCCATTATTGTGGCAGGCAGTGATCTTATCCAGCATAAAAGAAAGGTTAGGCTAGTATTGTACAATGGGATACCCATGGCAGTGCAGAGAACAGATGGTGGGAAAAGTTCAAACAGAAAGCCAGAGGAACACCTTATAAGTGGGAGTGAAGGCACTGCTTTAACTTCAGAAGTCGAGTCCACATTTCTTTCTGTTGTTTAAAATAACTGAACATTTTGTCTATTTATTTTGCAGTTTCTTTTTCTCTAGGCACTTCAGTTGTCCTCCTACATCTCAAATACCTTTGTGCTGCATTAATTGACAAATGTAAACTGACTGTATTATGAGTGCCTCAGTGTGCCCTTGTGTGGACTAAGGTCCCATCCCAGGTTCATTCTAGCTATGTGCCTAAATCAAATAAAATAGCCCCTGGCTTTCTGTGACCTTGTAAAGGAATGAGAAAAATGGATCAATGGGTGGATCAGTGGTTAAACAAGTACAACAATTTGTTTAATACAGTTTGCTTTAAGGATGACATTACATGTCAAGCTTCAATGAATTTTAAAATTGTTTAAAAAACATTCTAAAACCTGACCTTGAACAGCTACACAATTTACCATAATGTTCTCAAATCCTTTTACTCTAATTCAGAGTCATAGGTAATTTATCTAGTCAGCATCAAACACAAAATCAGCACTGGGCAGGGTGCCAGTATATTGGAGGGCCCACTTGTACACATACCTACCCATATCTGCCAGTTTAGAAGGGCAGTTAACCAAACCAGTACATGATAGTGGATATGGAAAGAGAGAGAATCATCCATTAAAGCTCATCACCAAACACTTCTACTGGTGAGGCAGTGCCACTGTCTGCAACTGGATTTTGGAATTACTATCGAGGAGTCCTAGACATTCTCTACCCAGACCCTCAACACAGCCTCACCACAGTGTAGTGTACTGAACCCTATTCTGTCCTCCTGATTTACTTCTGAATGTGTGGCTCCAATTCCAAATTTACCATTACGTTTGCTCCTGACACCAGCATTATAGGCCTGATTACCAGCAATGACAAGATGGTTTACAGAGAAGCAGTCTAGTCACACTCAGTAGATCCAGAAGAAAAATGTCACGAAAACCAGGAGCAGGTTATAAACTTCTGAAAGCAATAGACTGATTACAGTCTCAATAAATGATGGGAACACTTTGAAGAGGGTGGGCAGCTTAAATTTCTTGACGTGGCATTTTGGCCTGTAGGGAGCACCGCTGAGCCCAAAACCCCCAGACACAATTGCGCCACAGCAGTCCCAGCTCAAATATAGTGCTTTTAATTTAGACAATACCTTCATACAGGCTTTTTTTTTCTTCAAAATATGGCACAGCACAACTCTTTTGTTTTCTTTTTTCTTCCTTTTCTTTTGCTCCATCTCCACTCCTCACAGGCAAGCTTGATCCTTCCTCCACACCCTACTCCAACTTGTCTGATGGTGCCATCACAGTATATCCAAGAAGAAGATTCAGGCCTGGCAGAATCTCCTTAAAATAAAGAATGTTCCTTCCCGCAACACCCAAGAAACCCAGCAGGGCAGCTCCTTGGGACTACAATTCGCATGCAGTCCTGCAGACGAGCATTTAGGTGATCCATCAGAGAGATACTGTGACCATTCACAATGAAAGACAGACATGACCCCGGGAGGCTGATTCCTTCCATCCATCCATGATAAGGGCTTCCTGGCCAGGAGAGGAACCATCCGTTCTAGCTGGGCTGCCAGCCAATCCATGTCTTCTGTGATACCATCATTAATAAATGTAGGAGGGCAGCGTTTACGGGCCTGTGCTGTTCAAATAAAGGAAAGGAATTCAGTGTGACACCCCTGCTAACTTTTGTTCCATCTGCTCCCTTGGAATGGAGGAGGAGTAAAACTTGGAGGACGCTCGACACTGATTTTCCCCACTGGTTGAAAACAACACCCCTTCTGGGCAGAGTGATATATAACCAAGAGTCTCACTGGCTGATGGTATTCATTCAAGGACCACCTATGGAGGAAAACAATGCTTTGAGCCTTTGAAGTGTTTTGTTCTTCATTTAAAATCATGGCAAAACGCCAATCCTATTTTCAGCACGGTCATGTTTTCTTTTTCTTTTTTTTTTCCTTGGACATTCAGATTAAATGGAGATTCCTACAAGACCCCAACCCTCATTCCCCTCTCTTTTGTTTCATTTTACACTATCCATTTGTTTGACTATTATTGCATGCACAAGCATAGGGAACTTCAACAGGACTCTGATAAGGTAACCCCATCAATACAACTGCCTGAGGGAATGCGGATGTTAATACCTTCTTCTCTGTCACCTACAGCCAAAAGGATGAACCCTGGGATGAATGGTGTTGTCACTTGCAGTTTCACCCCAGACATTCTGACAATTCTGCCCAATGGGCTAGTTGAGGAACAGCAACACCAGAAGTCAATATTCACTAGGGGACTTGTATCCAAAGAAGATGGAACTTCACAGAAGAGAATGATTCTGTTGAAAGACACAATTACTAAGCAGCTTACAGTAGAGCCTCTGAAGGAAGCAAGTCATCTGCAATATTGGTGGACATTTCTTTTTCTATTTTTTTTCTTTTTGCTACACTAAATGGGGCACCCGGCCAGCCCTCAATTGTTTATCATCTGTCTGTTGTTGACTATCTTACACTGCCTATTTTATATAGCGTGTAGATGCCCCAGAGGACAGTTGGGCATCCTGCCCAGAATGAATGTGGAGCCCTACGTGGCCAGGATGCTATAATGGAAAGATGGACTAAATGGGGGTAATACCCTGTCGGGGCACCTTATGATCCTGATCCTGGGTGGAATGCCCAAAGATTACAAGAACCAGCAGGAAAGGACAGCAAAGAGCAGTTCATCCCCCAGTGGCAGTGTGACAATCCAGGTTCTGCTCCATGCTCCCCCTACTCTTCTGGGAGCCTCTTGAACCCGACACCATCGGTAATGTAACCGGATGAGCTGGACAATGATGACAACAAACAAAGCAATGGGGAAGGTACAAAGTGCAAAAGTGCTTTTATTTAAAACAAAACCAAAACAGTGTCTATAGTGCAGTGATTCAAAAACAGTACATAAATAAATAATCCATAAAATCAGGTGAAAATGTGGAGGTTAAAAATAATTCAATGAACAAATCCAGTTAAAACAAGGTTAAAGCGACAATGGCTAGAAGCAGTTCCCCTTTAAAAGCCTGGTGCATTCTTTTAGCTGGCGGCTCCCCTGCTTCTGCCATCTTGGCCTTGCAACAGGGGAGTCGCCCTACCTGCAGGTGCAGCTGTCTTCTCCACTAGTCTGGTAGCTTTCCGTCTCCTGGCTTCGTACAGCTCCCTCCAGACTGAGGCTAGGGTTCCCCAACGACCAGTGCGCTCACGTTGGGACTCTTCCTCCCAAGTTTCCACGACTCTTGCTGCTTTCTGCAGTGAGCAGTCCTCCTTCCTGGTCACTCCTGCTCCTCTGGAAAACACAGCAGGAATGACCCAATCCATCTGCCCCCTGAGTGCTGGCGAATACTACAGTGAGCCTTCCTGCTCTCTCTTGCTCGCTTTCTCCTCCACCTACTCCTTCACCTCCTGCCATCTTCTTCTCTCACTCTTCTAACCTCCGCTCTCTTTTTTTGATCTCCCCCTCTGCACTCACGCTCCTACTATTTATAATGGGGACGTGGCACAGGTGTGACGACTAGCAGCTCCTGAACAATTACGGCCACAGGCGATCCCACACCTGTGTACTTCAGTGCAGAAACGCCCATGCCCGTATCATGCCTGGAAACAGCTCCAGCCACACTACCATGCCCCTCTTTATGCCGCAAGTGCTGTGACTATTTAAAAACTGGCCTTTCCTTTTGAGCTGCGGACCCGCTATATCATAGGCAGCGTCCCTCATATAGAGTCAGTTTGGACAACTGAAGGGCTGCATGGGAGTTGGAGTCCAGAGGAGCAGCCCTGGTGGATGATAGTGGGCACTGCCGATGAAGGACATCCCCGGCTTTCTCATAACCCAGAAGTGCTTCCAACTGGCTATGTCACGTCACTGGAAGTACTCCTGGGTCCTCAATAAAAGAGAGCTGGGAGCAGAGACAGGCAACACTCAGGTGGAGGAGTAGCAGTGTGATGGAGAGAGAGGAAGAGAGAAAGGAGAAGGAGCACAGTGTTTACTTGTTACACAAAAGATATTTTTAAATTAACAACCCTTGTATTTGAACCCGGGACTGATTGTGCATTTGTTTTTGGGGTTTGGAGCTCAGCGTTATCCCCCAGCCTTCACAAGCAGCTTTCCTGCTTATTTTATAACACCTTTCAAATATATCTCTGTATCTTTATATAGAATTATTTATACCTATGTATACATAAGAAAGTGCAATTTAATTTTATTTATAACTTTTTTTTTTAGTGTTACCATATTTTAAGGTTCCAAATGGTGGTCTTGTCAATAAATGACAATATAAGGTAAGTTAAGGTAAATTAAGGTGGTGAATGAGTATAGGAAAACAAAGGTAAATAGAGAATGCTTATAAGCTGAGATCCAAAAAACAAAAGAGGATGAGGTTAAAGTATGGAACTCAGACAGAAAGCAGGCCTTAATTGAATAACAAAGGAAGAAACCAAAGTGACAGATAAGACAGAGCCTCAGGCTTCATGGCTCATCCATCGCTATTAATCTGGAGAAAGGCCAGGACTGGATGCTTCCTTTTCCATGTGGAAATCAATTACTCATGAGCCGACTCCTCGAAAGGAAAGCATCTGGCTGCTCAAGCATAGCAGCTGAGGTGGGCCTTCTCTGGGGCCAAGTCTGGTGCTCCAAGCAAAAAAAAAAATGCTGACTTGCACCACTCAGGCATTGTGTGCTTTGTTTTCAATGTCACTTGTGTCCATTCACACGATTGCCTTATTGTGGGGGTGGGGACAGCACGCATGGCAGCCGTGCCACACAACCCACTAGTTATCCACAGAAAACAAAGCTGGAAAGTCTGATAAGGAAGCAGAAAAGAGCAAAAAAATAACAAAAGACGGAGAGAAAAAGTGCATCAAACAGAAAGATAAAAACTTTCTAACAATGTTTCAGAGTCCATCAGTTGGGAAGTCGAAAACAACAGCAGGATGGGTTTCTACGCCTTAACGTCCGGCTAGTGTTGATTTTTAATCGTCGTTTTGTATTTCATTCAGCTTTTGCTGCCCTTTTCTTCTTAGTTTCCACTTGCCGGGTAGATTACAGCCCTCCATCTGTAATACATGTGACACATGGATGAAGCTGACATATTTCACATTAGGTTTGGAAACTTTGCTCAGTCATAAAATGGGAGTGAATTTATAACTCTGAGTTTTTAGCACTGGCTGTTGCATTACATAAAGCCAGGCAGACCCATCAGATGTAAAGTCTTATTAACCAGGCAAACATTTACATGATCAAGTTCATTCTGATCAGCATTATCAATGAAGTGGAAGTCAAAGTCTTCATGGCCTTGAAGAAAAATATGCAAGCCCCTAAAATGGAGTCCTAGCTGAATGATTCAAGGAATAGTAATAACACAACACATCCATTTGAAGGAAGTGATCCCAACGATTGTCGGGCTGTATAGTCAAAGGTTATTCATAGAGTCTGTATGTTCTCTCTGAGCTCACATTGATTTAATTTTTCCCTATAAAGCCATCCAACTTATAGTATTTATCTGGAAAGACAGGCTCAAAACAAGATATCCATCCATCCATTATCCAACCCGCTATATCCTAACTACAGGGTCACGGGGGTCTGCTGGAGCCAATCCCAGTCAACACAGGGTGCAAGGCAAGAAACAAACCCCAGACAGGGCACCAGCCCACCGCAGGGCACACACCCACACACCAAGTAGACACTAGGGACAATTTTAGAATCGCCGATGCACCTAACCTGCATGTCTTTGGACTGTGGGAGGAAACCCACGCAGACACGGGGAGAACATGCAAACTCCACGCAGGGAGGACCCGGGAAGCGAACCCAGGTCTCCTAACTGCGAGGCGGCAGCGCTACCCACTGCGCCACCCAAAACAAGATATACATATATAAAAAAACAAAGTATGCAATGGTACACCGTTGACAACATAAATACAGTATATTTAAGAGTACTAGGGAGCTTAGCCCCCTGCTTGTTTCGTTCGCTACGCACCACCCACTTCGCATCTCTGACTCTCGGGGCTGAACACACGCTAAGGAGATGCAGTTGCTCCTCCGAAACCCCTTCTTAAATGGTGATCTAATGGGAAACAAATACATTTTTTTTTTACCTCCTCTTTGCTCGATCAGCTGCTGGCTTGCTGCTGCCATGTTGCGTGATTTGCATGTTTTGCAGTGCTTCGAACATTTAAAAGCCTGTACAGCTACTGTCCTTTTGTCTCACTGTCTTGTCTCACAGGACGTTAAAGCATCTCCGAAAAAATCACGTCTCATCTCCTTCCAGGCCTTCCAAGATTTTTTTTTATAATAGAGAGATATACTGTTTGAGGACTTCTGCCATAAAAGAATATATTGTAGGGGAAATATTTCTTTTGGGAACTCAGAACTAGGAATTCATCCTGTTGTTAGGGAACTGGCCTTGAGTGAATTGCTAAAAATGAATTTGTAAATGCAAACCTGACATATTTGGTTCCTGAACCCAAGCTCCCTAAAACCAGTCATTCCTCTTCAAATTTTCAGTCCAAATCAAGACTACAGACTTCCAAGGCTGTGCCTACTGCATCCTGACAGCATCTGGCCCGAGACAAGAAGACAAGAACAAGAAGAGACAAGTCACTCACATCCTCAATTCATTCATACAGGGTGAGTTAACATAAACTAGAAGGAGACTGGAGTGTGGGGAGAAAGCGAGAATGTGCAAACGCTGCTGAGACTGTTAACAGGCTGCCATTCACATCTTGGACTATGTACAGTAGCTGTGAGGCAGCAGTTCTAACCACTGTGCCACCACACCACCCATTCTCTGAAATCTCTTACTGGAAAATCAGATTCAGAAAAAGGATGGCTGATTAAATTGGAAGATTCAGCAAGCATAAATCAGTTTCTATGTATGGCTGGGCACCTCTCCAATCACAAAACACACTCTCAGCTTAGTCATTTGTTTTGAAATAAAAACAATTTATTTTCTCTTAATTTTGACTCTGTTGCTTACAAGTAAAAGAACTGGACTGCAAATTCCAAGATTACTGGGTTCAGTCCTTAACAAAGACTTAATGCATACCTTTGACTGCCAGTTCTCAAAATATATAAACAGCTGGGCATAGCACTTTCAGATGGTGTTCATTGTAAAGATGCTATATAAAATAATATTTATTTGTGTAAACTTGTCAAGCTCCCCACAACTCAGCAATGTAAAAGGAAGGGTCAGAAAAACAAAAATCCATACCCTCTTAATCCGTTTGGATGGTTGCAGAGAACAGAAAATGACTCTGGAAAGCAGCACTGAAGACTGAAACCTTTCATTGAGGAGGTGCTAGTCCCTTGCTGGCCGCACTTACGTTCACACATGCAGAGATAATTTAGACTTGCTAATAAACCTAACCTGCATGTGCAAGGAAAGTCCATACTGACACAGGAGAAAATATGCAAAGAGGCAATGACCAAGCCAGGGGTCAAACCCAAAGTCTTGGAGCTGGAAAATGATTGTGCTAACCACTGTACCACCAGACAGCATGATCTAAAATGTTTATTTTAAAAATGAAGCCAAATAATCGTTCATTGTTCCCTAATTGCAATGTTTTGTGGTGTTTGATTTATTTAGTTCTATTTTAAATGTGTTGGGCCAAGGTACTTACGCTGACATTTAGTTTGTCTTTAGAGTCTTTACTCTCACAGCTAGGTGGTCAAGTACACAGCGTGTGTGCCAGGTCGCTTGTGTTCCAATGCAGGCTTCCACCCCAGGGATCTCATCTCTCTTTCTTTCTCAATATGCTACCAAAGGATTTCCTTCTCAGTCACACTCCACAATGGACAGGGCCAACTGCCTCCTGCATGTCCCTCTTTGGCCATGCTGACATATGTGCAATTATTTCCTCTGCTGCCTCACAGCTCCTTCAGCCTGGGTTCAGATCCCTGCCCATGATCAGCCTCTGTGGCTTGCACATTCTTCCTATTTTGTGTGGAGTTCCCCTCACATCCCAAAGACTTGCATTTACTGGTTGTTTGGAAACTCTTTCCATTTTCATTTTCATTTACATTTATTAGCAGACTCTTATAGAAGAGATAAACATAATCAAGCAAACATCAGTCTGGGGTACTGTTTGGAAGAAAATGTTACTGGACAAGGGTACAAAATCGATCATCATAACTCAGTATCTCAGAACAAATTTGAAGATTGTTTAAAGTTACAAGAATCCAACAACTAATGTCAGTTAGACAGAGATTCACCAAATAAGAGTCTTCAGATGCTTCATAAACAAATGAGAGTTGAGAGTGAGAATTTCAAATATAGGTGGTATAACCACAAGGGAGCACCACTGAGCCCCAAACCACAGACACTATAAAGCCCAACACAACTCCAGGTTTAAATAAAGAATTTCTGCTTTCCAAAACACCTTCTTCATGCAAACACTAGTACAAATAAACCATTCTCTAGCCTCCTTTCTCCTCCAAAAGAGCATTATACACTGCCTCCCGACTTTGATTGGATTTAAGTGAGGCAGCGGGCTCTCCTTAAAAGCCAACCCATGAAATGATATTGGCTTTCTGTCCAAGTGCTCTAAAGCATGTTGAAACCAGGTCAATCGTTTCCTCCTGGCAGTACCCTCTGGCGGTCCTTAATGACCCCGATAGAACTACATCTCTGAATTCCAGCTTTCATGCCACCCTGCAGGTGTCTTGATTGGGATTAGCTTTGAGGAACACCACCACCTGCTGTATGGGGGAATGAACTGCTCCTGGTGAGCCTGTTTGCCCCAGCCTTCCATTATAGCCTCTTGGCTAAGTAAGAATCCTTTTTCTATCCTGGCCAGGATGCCTGTCCTTCCTTCCGGGCACCTGCAGTGGGCAGCTCATTGAAAAGAGTCAGGATTGAATATTGATGCCACGCAGAGGTGACATCAGCAGACCTAAGTGGTCAAGAAGAAGCATAGGATCTCAAAAGTGTATCTGTATATATCGGTGTTGACCTAGTGACTACTTTGTCACCAAACATCAAGGGTTTACATTTAATATATGCTGCTACACAAAACCAGTACAGTAAACTGACAAGAGGAGTGACATGTATCACTGCATTTTCAATTATCAGCAATGGCATGGTGACATGTGCTGCTACTTCTGACAGCAGACAGCTGCAGTAGTCCAGCAATGACAAGACCAAAGCCTGGGCCAGGAGTTGTGCTGCATATTTTGTCAGATATAGCCTGATCTTGTGGATATTCTAAACAGTGAATCTGTAAGACTGAGAGACTGTTGGGACAGGGTCAGTAAAGGACAGATAGTCATCGATCACTACTACAAGGCTGTGTACAGTTTGACAGGTGTTAGTGATAATGAGCTAAGATGAACAGAGATGGGGTGCTGAATAGAAGGACAAGCTAGGATAACAAGACATTCTATCTTTGCCAAGTTGAGCCGGTTATTGTTTTCCTTCATCCAGGTTGCGATATCAGTGAGACACACAGAGATTCTAGGTGATACTGTGTTGTCCTCTGTAGGGTACGACAGGTATTGCTGTGTATCATAAGCACAGAACTGATAGCAGAAATCATGGGACAGGATGATAGGGCATAGTGAGGTGGTATATGGAGAAAAGAGGAGAGGGCCAAGCACCTCTGAACGGTACACCCTTGACATCTCTTGTCACCAATGGCCTCATGCATAATGCCATGCGTAGAATTCACACTAAAACATGGCATATGGACAAAAGCGGAAATGTGCGTATGCACAAAAAAATTCAGATGCATAAATCTGTGCATTCGCCAACTTCCACGTTCTTCCGCTCCACAAATCCCAGTCAGCATCAAAAGTAACGCACATGCACGCGCCTGCTGTCCCGCCACATCTCCTCTCAGAATTACGCCTCTTTGAATATGTAAATCAATATAAATAGTCCTTAAGCTCAGCATTCTGTGAAAAGGCAATGGCAAAAGCACAGGGGAGAATAGAATAGAAGAAATTCAGCGAATACCAAGTGGAAGCAAGGAAAAACGTACTATTTGTTGGTTTAAACAGTGGTATAAACAACAAAAGGAAGTTGATCAAGCGAAACAGAGTGTCGGAGAAACTTGAAAGCTCAAGTTCACAAAATCGCACAGTGCCTGAAATAAAAAAGAAGTTGTCAGATATCAAAGTCGCCGTGAAAAGGCGAGTTGTAGCCCACCGTCTGAGTGTCATATGAAAGCTTATTAGGGTACAAGAGAAAAGAAAAAAAAATAGGGACACAGTGGGGAAAAAAAGCACGAAATGTCAACTTTAACCACAAAATTTCCACTTTAATCACGTAGTTTATTTTGTCATTAAAGTAGAACATCATAAACTTCATCTTTAAATCATTTAATTTGCTAGTTTCTCAAATACCATCGTAACTAAAGTAGCACGTGTGGAAGCCGGCCCGGACACAGACAGGCAGACACGTTCATTTCACCCATAACACATTTATTTATACTATTTACAAAGTCCAGTGCACCACAAACCCCACAAGTCCCCAAAGTCCTGGCCTCTTCACTATGCCTTACTTTCTTCTGGCTGCTTCCTTGCCTCCTCCACCAAGCTCTGTCCTTCTCCTCACCCGACTCCAGCCTTGAATGAAGGGAGGCAGCCCCTTTTATACACACCCGGATGTGCTCCAGGTGCTTCCCGGCAATCTCCCACCGACACACCCCAGTGTGGCGGAAGTGCCGGCTGCGTACCCGGCAGCACTCTGGGTGTCCCCAGTCTTCTTCCCCCCCGGCCCTTTCGGGTGTGGTGGAAGTGCCGAGGTCCAGGGCTCCAAAGGCACGGGGGCGCCCCCTGGCAGTGACCACGGGCCCCTACAGGGTTGAGCTTCTAAGCTCTGTACCCGTGGCACCCAAAGGAACTAGGGTGGTCACCCCCACATGGTCTGGGGAAGGCGTAAGCCCTCCTCCGGTCTTCATAGGCGTCCCGGCTGGGTCGCCACCCCAGCCATATCCGACAGATGTTAAATGCTTTGTTTTGTATTTGATCTTCTATATGCTCTATGTGTGTGAATCACTACATGCTTCTTAAACCGGCTTTCTCTTCCTCCGACAGGACACAGAATCCATTACATTTGTGATATTACAGCTCTCTGAATAATTTAAATACTGAGTTGTATATCATTTCAGTATTCATATCATATCAATTAAAGCATGTATTAAAAATGGGAACATGGTGGCGCAGTGATAGTGATGAGCTGGGACCTTGTCCAGAGATTGTTCCTGCCTCACGCAAGATGCTTGCTGCGCCGTGCGCGGCCTTTGATGAAATAATTTATTGCAGCAGTACTGTCTCTTTCAAACGTACTAACCCCCAATTCCTGCCCTTCCTTTTCTTTCTCCAAATAACCAATCGCCACACAATCAGCTCTGTAATAGACATTAAGCCATCTGTAAGCTTAGAACGCTGATTCTTCAAAACTTTTAAGGAACATTGAAATATCTTTGTAGTACATGTTTAATTATTTCATCCATCTATCCTTCCAGTGTCGCGCCAGCCCCAGCAAGAATACAGCGCGAGGCAGGAACAATCCCTGAACTAGCTAGCACTGTGCCACCGTGTCCTCACATGTTTAATTATTAACAATATAGATTATTTAAATGATGTTAACATTTTATCTGTATAATATAATAAACATATTTTGCTGTATTTCATCTTAAAAATGATATCGTCATCATATGTAAATACACGCTGTATAAAGTGGCTCACGTTGTGCAATATTATAACTGTGTCACAAGTTTACAGTGAGGTGATTGTACTAATAAGTACAAACAGTTCTACAAGGAGCACTTGATGGACCAATTAAATGCATTTATAGCTCTTGGTATGAAACTGTTTCTGAACTGCAAGGTCTGTACAGGAAAGGCTCTGAAGCGTTTGCCTTATGGGAGCAGTTCAAATAGGCAGCATGGCTGAGGCAGTGTGTGCTAGATGCTGTATACCGATAATTCTCTTTCTGATCAGCTGCCGTAGAGCTGTGATTCCACACTCAGATACAGTGGGATAAATACTCTGAGTGGTGCATTGAGAGAAACAATGCTAAAGCAGCTATGGTATTTGGAATAGTTTGTCCATTCCTTGGACCACTATATTGTTACAGGTTATTTACAATCAGATGCCTTAAACTAATAAACAATATTTGGTTAATATTTAGTGTATTTGATAAAGCCGCGTCAGGGATGTGGATCTAAAAAAGAAAGGGAAACCACACTGGAACAAAAGCACTGCTTTGACGCTGGGTACCACGAGTTTGCACAACTGAGCGGAGAACTTGCGTACAGCAAAGATTGAGCTGGCATGAAAATGTGCGTGGTTTTATGCCAAGTTTAGGTTTTATACATCACAATGTGAAAGTGGAAATGGGCGTACACAACATTTTTGTGCATTTGCACAGTTTATACATGAGGCCCCAGGACATTTCCCTGTGTGCATGAATATGCTCTGTGATGGAAAGACACCCTGGCTAAGGTTGATGCCAGCCTTAAAACCATAAGTGCCATGACAGACGTCAACGTCATGTGACCCTGAATTAGGTAAATGGTTGGAAAATTGATAGTTTTGGATGCCCCTAATGGTATCTGTGAAATGCACCAGGAAATAGAGATGAGAACAGAAAAAGATGCTTTGTCTTGACTTAATATGACACTCAGTCATGCCATCTATAATAAAGTAGCACCTCAGTTCGCTGTCTGAGGTGTCCAAACCTGAACTCTGCTCAGGACATTTCTCCATTCTGACCTATTGAGTGGTGCTAATTAAAAAAAGCTTGAGTTAAAGAGCCCTCTCTTCCATATCCATAAATCACAAACAAATATGACTGAAAGGAGGCCTCAGTCTCCTGGAAACCCTGTGTAGGGGTTCAAATATTCTTGATTTCAGAAATAAAACAGGGGTTTGAAAAGTGAATTTGTTTTCACTTAGAGATTCAGTGAAACCTACCATTTGACTCACATTCCCAAATTTTTGAATACGACTCTGTGTTAGAAGCAAAACCATTCCCCATTGTTAAATATCCGTGCCTTGGTTTGGTTGTTAAATACCCACTGCAATGAGAACAGTGTCAAATTCTTGCCGTCCTTCCTTTCACTTTATTTATTTTTTTAATGTCCACCTCCCTCTCCTCCTTTGCTCACATCCTCTAAATGACAAAGCCTAATAAATGCGAATGGCTTCTGACGGCTCTGGGAGAAGGGCGTCCTGAGTTTGGCCCCATTAGCACGAGTGAGTTTTTATTTAATTAGGCTGCACTCGGTAGATGCGAGACAGGAACTCAAATTACGTTAGAGCATTGACAGGGAAAGTCAAAAGAGTAATAAATAGACATGTCATGTAGAGGGACGGAGAAGGAGAGTGAAAGAGGATGGAGGACTTCTAGGCTCTGTCATTAAAGGCTGCAGCATTTTTCCTGCCTGTAAGGATAAAAAAATATATATATGCTTAAGCGCATGGACCCCATTTGGGAGGCCAAGTGCAGTTCAGATGGATCCCCAGCATTGCCTGTTGGTCCTAAACTATAACACACAGCTGGAGAGGCTGGCCTGTGGGTTTTCAGCTGCTGCAGAGGGGCTCTTACTGAAACATTTTTTTTTGTCATTTACTGAATTTTTTCAATAACAAAGCAATAGTTGTACCACCATGAAATACTCAGCAGGCTAGCTTAAGCAATGCATAAAAAGAAATGAGAAAAAGTCAAATGAAAGTGAGCCCTTGCAAACAGGAACGCGGTGCTTTCCTTGTCGCCGTCTTGCCTCCCAGGCTTTTGCTGCATCTTGAGGGCAGTAATTGGAAACATGTGACGACTGCAGGTTGCCTGCGCTTGCTTCTTTTAGGGGACCCTAATGGCTCATTTCAGCATGTAGTAATAACAAAGAAAGGGAAGACAATGAGAGTTTTCCTGTGGAACTGCTGACATCACATTATTTCATTCCAAGATTCCGACTTGTTGTATCATGCTCTGCCATGAAACAGAAAACAAAAGCCAAAAAGAAAAAAAAAAAAAAGAACTTGGTAGATTTTTAACCAAATCCAGCTGGGTGAATGGGTAAACAGTCAAACAATCCCGGCTGCTGGTTGTTTAGGGCAGGCCTCTCCAGCCCTAATCTGTTGGGTGCCCTATAGGGCTAACATTGTGCTCCCTTGGAGTTTATTGCTTTTTTTATTCTTTAGTTACATTCTCACTTATGCGAATCTGGATCTTCAAAACCTGATTTAATATTAGGTTAGCTCAAGCTGATGAGCTTTGTTGTCCAAATTGTTCTAATCATCTAATGCTCACCAATACAGTACCCAATTTATCTCTCAGAAATGTCATTTCCACTCACCCATCCATTCATTGTCTGAGCCTGATGTTTCCATTGCACAATCAAAAAGAGCCAATCCTGATATCATCTGGCTGAAGGCAGGAACCAAGGATGGATGGGACACTAGGCGTCAGATTTATAAAACTCTGTGTACATAAAAAAAACAAACCAAAACATGCATATTCAACTTTCAAACAAAGTCAGGAATTATAAAAATAATCTTGATAAGAGAACTTGTGTATTTGTACAGCAACTCATAAGCCATCCGTATACAGTATATTTGCAGTCAAACCAGCTAAATAATGACTCATATGCCTAATAATTTATATCACTGAGTCACTATTATAATGTGCATTGACATGACAAGCATGTTAAACCTCACAAGTGAATAATGGTGATAATTATGGTGTATGAACTCTGTTGCAGTTTCTTTTTTTTTTGAGCCCCAATGCTTTGAATTTGCACTGAAGAACTTCATTGGGTTTTCTTCAGTTTTTTTTTTTTCTGGCTATCTGTTGCAATATCTCAGAATCAGAAACCAATACAACCCCTTGTTGTCAATAATAATTAAGTATAAACACAGATGTGATTCATTCCCTGCATACAGAAAGCTATAAATATATCGCCCTGCAGCCTAATGATTTGAAACAACATGACTTGTTTGGCACTATTTGAAGACTATGCAAATGCTCATATACAAAGTAAATGAAGCTTTCAGGGACCAGCAGGATTTTGATTGGTTTATAAGCCAATTTAGGTTCCCAAGAGCCATTCTCTTGGAAGTATGAGCTGAGCTCACCCTGGAAAATTATAAAAGACATATCCATAACTGTTCATGGCCAGTTTTTAACAACGGTTGACATTCTGGCAACAGGCAGAGGGAACTGGTTGACAGGTCATGAATATCTCAGCCAAGCTTCAGCCACATCAAATTCTATGAACCATAAAGCAACTGATGAGGTGCTACATTCAGTTTCTGTGTGGTGTGGATGCACATGCCAACATAAAGAGGCAATCTGCAGCAGTGTCCAGTTTTCTTAATCTAATTGACTCCACTCATGTTTCCATAAAGGTACCTAGTGAGAATGAAACTGTTCTTGTTAAGCGTAATCAGTAACATTCTATTAATGTACATGTTATCTGTGATGCAAAGAAAAGACTGACAAATGTCAGGACTGCTCTGGCATAAAAAGGCAACTTCATTAACCCATGCCATCTGCAGGTCAAACCCAATGAGCATAATGAGCTTTTTCCTCCTTCCGTTATACTCACACACTACTGCTGATGATCAATCCGCTTCTTTGCCTTAGTCCACTAAATAAAGGATTTATGTGTGCCTCCACTTCATACATGAGAACTTCTATTTCATAACTGTTCAGAATTTTTGCTTTCTGCTTCTCATCTCTGTTGTCACCACTGTCTCATTTTGCAGATAGATCTGCTCATTATATATGTATGAGACTGATTAGCATGGTCCATATATGGTTGTTTCAGGGTAGCAACTGGGTGGAGTTTATGCACACACATCTCTCTATTATAAAAATAATCTTGGAAGGAGACGAGACGTAATTGAATCAGAGACACTTTCGCGTCCCGCGAGACGAGTCTTCGTGCCAAGTGATGTATGAGCTTATGCAAAAAGATTTGGAAAAGTCCTGCGTGGTTATGTCAGACACATTTCTTGTAGAGAGAAAGAAATGATATTCACTCATGGGCAGTTATATGTTGCGTTGTCACAATTTTAATTCCAAACACAGAATCAAAATTCAATGCGATATTGATGAAAAGGTAAAATAAAGGTAAGACTGAATTTATGGACATAGGTGATATGAGAGGAGTGTGCCGCACGAAAGGCACACATGGCATGGCAGCAGCAGCGTTCAGACCCCCTCTTCACAAAATGAGCGGCAGAAACATGCAGGCGGGGGAGGAGCGGGAAGGGGGTGGGTGAGTGAAACAAGCAGGGGGTGAAGCCCCCTATTTTACAAGATGATTGTGATTTATAAAGAGTAAGTTGTTTACAAATATGGCCTTTATGAATCAGATTTTTTTTTGTCATATGTTCATATGTATTTTCCTGTTTTTTGACCTACTCATTATTTGCATATTCAAATATTCACAGTTTTTTTTAAAATGAGAGGCCTGGGGCCTCATGCATAACGCTGTGTGTAGAATTCACACTATAACATGATGTGCGGACAAAAGCGGAAATGTGCTTACGCACAAAAAAATCCAGATGCATAAATCTGTGTGTTCGCTAACTTCCACGTTCTTCCGCTCCATAAATCCCAGTCAGTGTGAAAAGTATCGCATGCACCTGCTGTCCCATCCTGTCTCCTCCCAGAATTAGGCCTCTTTGAATATGCAAATCAATATAAATAGCCCTTAAACTCAGCTTTCTGTGAAAAGGCAATGACAAAAGCACGAGTTGTAATAGAAGAATTTCAGCGAATACCAAGTGGAAGCAAGGAAAAACGTACTATTTGTTGGTTTAAACAGTAGTATAATCAACAAAAGGAAGTTGATCGAGTGACATAGAGTGTCAGAGAAACTCAAAAGCTCAAGTTCACAAAGTCGCACAGTGTCTGAAATAAAAAAGAAGTTGCCAGATATCAAAGTCACCGTGAAAAGGCAAGTCGTAGCCTACCATCTGAGTGTCATATGAAAGCTTATTAGGGTACACAGAAAAAAAAATAGGCACACAGTGGGAAAAAGCACGAAATGTCAACTTCAATCTCGAAATTTCTACTTTAATCACTTAGTTTATTTAGTCATTAAAGTAGAACATCATAAACTTCATCTTAAAATCGTTTAATTTACTAGTTTCTCAAATCCCATCGTAACTAAAGTATCATATTAAATGCTTTGTTTTGTATTTGATCTTCTATGTGCTCTATGTGTGTGAATCACTACGTGCTTCTTAAACCGGCTTTCTCTTCCTTTGACAGGACACAGAATCCATTACATTCGTAATATTACAGCTCTCTGAATAATTAAAATACTGAGATGTATATTTGATATCATTTTCATGATGACAGGAGTTAAAGCATGTTATTAAACATGGGAACATGGTGGCGCAGTGATTGTGTGCGACCTTCGATGAAATAATTTATTGCAGCAGTACTGTCTCTTTCAAATGTACTAACCCCCAAATTCCTGTCCTTACTTTTCTTTATGCAAATACCCAATCGCCACACAATCAGCTCTGTAATAGACGTTAAGCCATCTGTAAGCTTATAACGCCGATTCTTGAAAACATTTAAGGAACATTGAAATATCTTCGTAGTACATGTTTAATTATTCTATCCTTCCAGTGTTGCACTGGTCCCAACAAGCATACAGCGCAAGGCAGGAACAATCCGTGAACGGAGCACCAGATCCTTGCTAGCGCAGAGACACCGTGTCCACACATGTTTAATTATTAACAATATAGATTATTTAAATGAAGTTACAGTTTTATCTGTATAATATAATAAACATATTTTGCTGCATTTCATCTTAAAAATGATATCATCATCATATGTAATACACACTTTATAAAGTGGCTTAGGTTGTGCAATATTATAACTGTAGTGCAAGTTTATAGTGAGGTAATTGTAAAAATAAGTACAAACAGTTCTACAAGGAGCACTTGATTGACTGAGTGCGTTTATAGTTCTTGGGATGAAACTGTTTCTGAACCGCGAGGTCAGTACAGGAAAGGTTTGGAAGCGTTTGCCCTGTGAGAGCAGTTCAAATAGGCAGCATGGCTGAGGCAGCGTGTGCTTGATGCTGTATACCGATAATTCTCTTTCCGATCAGCTGCTCCGAGTGGTGCAGTGAGAGTAATATGGAAAAAGATGATCCGCTGTGGCAACCCCTAACAGGAGCAGCTGAAAGAAGAAAAAGAAGGTGCAGTGAGAGTAACAACACTAAAGCAGCTATGGTATTTGGAATAGTTTGGCCATTCAGCGGACCATTATATTGTTACAGGTTAATTACAATCAGATGCATTAAACTAATAAACAATATGCGGTTAATTTCAGTGTATTTATAAAGCCGCGTCAGGGATGTGGATCTAAAAAAGAAAGGCAAACCACACTGGAAGAGTTGCACTGCTTTGACGCTGGGTGCCGCCTGTCTGCAAAACCGAGCGCAGAACTTGCGTACACCAGGGTATGAGCTACTATGGAAATGTGCGTGGCTTTACGCCAAGTTTGGGTTTTATACATCGCGATTTGAACATGGAAACAGGCTTACGCAACATTTTTGTGCATACACACCGTTTATACATTAGGCCCCAGGACACTCATTTTCTAGTCACCCATATAGGACCAATTTAGAGGGAAAATAAAAAGCACAAGGTTGTTGTAAAGGAGGAATCAAAGCATATAGTGCTATGACTAGAGTGCTAGGCATTACTTTATAAGTAAGAGGGATATGGACACTTCAGTTTACCCCAACAAAGCTGGGCACATAGAAGAAACCAACTTTGTACTGCTTGCTAGTCCATCAGAGGGCACACTCAAGTGCACACCCACGTCGAGACAATTCAGAGCTGTCAATTCAGAGCTTCAGATCCTCCCTACAGAGTAGTCAATGGATCAGCACCCCATGTATATGGATACACTGGTGAGGTGCTATGCTCCTTCTCACACATTCAGGTCTGCTGGGGAAAAACATCTGGCATCATTACATCAAGTCTCAATCCAGAATCTTTTCCTGTGTAGTTCCTAGTTGATGGAACAAACTGCCTACATCCATCCATAATATTGACTACCCTCAATATATTTAAGAAACAAATGAAGACCCATCTGTTCTGTGAATATCTGTCTAATTGATTGAAGAGAAGAAAAAAACTGTGCTCTGTTATCTTTTATATTGTTGGTTAATTCATTATTTAAGTTTAATTGCTTTATCAATTATAATGATTATAAATTATTAGTTATTACATATTTTCACTTGTGGCAATCAACATTTGTTACCTATCCAATTATACTTGCTGAACAAACAGGCCCAGGCCTAATGTTACTCGATAACATTACCTCTGTTATAAGTCCCTTTGGATAAAAGTGTCTTTGAATCAATTTATTGTAAATGTAAGCCGACTAACATACATGTCTAAGGGATGAGCGAGCAAGCTGGAAAACCAATGGCAACCAATGCAAGCACAGATGATGACAAGGATATTCAGGCAAGTTCCAAGAGCTGTGAAGCAACAGGGGTAGCTGTTTAGCCTCCTTACAATATAATGAGTTCACTCATCCACACTCTTAATGAGCCCACTTAACTCAGGTGGCTAGTGTGGCAGCTCGAATTTTAATGAAAAGTGTTGATAACAGGGAAGAGCAGCAGCAATATGCGTGTGCCAGCATTCCCTCCACTGTTGAGAGCTCATCGTAGAGCTCACTCACCCACACTTTTGCTTTCATTCATCCTTCAACAATTGAAGCTGTTTGATCCAGTTCAGGCCTGTGGGACAGGGCTTATCCCATCAAAACTAGGTCCAACACTGAAAGGGATGCCAGTCTATTAAAGGGCACACTCATGCAGTCACTCATATGGGGCCAAATTAGAGTCATCAGCTAACCTAATACACATATCTTTGGGATGCACATCCAAGAAGACTACAGATGTTTCACCTAGATAGTTACTTCAGACTGAGAGGTCCCTTTCAATACACAGTTGACTGCCATAATGATCAGTTAATAAAGGGCTGCCTGAATATTCAGTCCAGCTTATACCAATTTGTGGAGAGCCAGATCCCATAGAGGGACCATCAGGTACAAGGCAGGAATCAACCTTTAACACATTCTCATACTCAGACTCACTCATGTTCAAACAATTTAGAGTTACTTACCAACCTAACCTTCATGTCTTTGGATTGTGAGTAGTGCCATGCAAAAAACTCCATGTGAACATTGGGATGATGTGCCTGTGTCCAAA
Source organism: Polypterus bichir lapradei (assembly GCA_026402145.1). Taxonomy (NCBI): domain Eukaryota; kingdom Metazoa; phylum Chordata; class Cladistia; order Polypteriformes; family Polypteridae; genus Polypterus; species Polypterus bichir. The sequence goes on from JANRMT010062806.1 coordinate 55,794,874, forward strand.
TTCAAACACAGAATTTTGGAGATGTGAAGCGGCAGTGCTAACATTTTTATCAAAACCCATTTTACTTTCACCATCAATTTCGTAGCCATAGCAAGCTGTATCCTAACCCATTAGCATCCCAGGCTGGGAAGAATGGTAGCCCATCTTCAGTACAAGATGTTGTGAAGAGAACTCAAGAAGTGGCACCTTATCTGAATAACAGGGGGGTACTCCTGATAAGTAATTGGGGAATTTAGGATGATGGTTCAAGTTTGAAACCTCTAATGCTTTGCATGGATTCTCCAAAGCCTCTGGAAGGAAATATATCCCAGTATGTTATGTTAAAGCTCTACTGGGAAGGACAGCCCATCTGTACAGTCTTATGCCACTGGACAAGATGAAGAAACATCCAAGGCCATTAGAGCAAACTGATATTCATACATACTCATCCCAGGAATGTGTGTCAGGAAAGTACTCAGAAGCTGTAAATTGACCATATGGCCAAAAAGTTCAGAGTCATGAGGTGTTTGGCAAAGACACACCTGGAAGGAAGGTCAGGGTGTGGAGAAGACTTTTATGCATTTATGAAAGGAAAATGAGCAATGAAATGTTTTGTGAATAGTTGTCATCCCATATGTTAACTGACAATGCAACTTAGTTTATAGTTTATGCCCTTGTGGGGCATTAAGAACTTAAAACTTTTTCCCTTTTATTATACTTTGTATTCTGCCTGTTCAGTTGTAATTTGTTAGGCATATGTAAATGAAAGCCCTGTGTGTGTGTATGTGTGTGTCTGTGTGTGGTTGTGTCTGTGTGTGTGTGTGTGTGTATGGAGCAGTCTGCTCTGCTCACACTCAACTACAGCCACTAAATGGTGCTGGCATGCACCTCACTTCTCACTATGAAAGACCTGTGTGCAGCAACACACAACGTTGTGCTAATGACACAAATGAAGAGGCACAATGTCAAAGCGAAGCAAATGCCGCGGCCCAACAACGTGCAAGTGAAACACCTCAGTAATGGAGGGCAAGGCTTGAAGTTTTCACTAAAAACATGGCCTATCTGGAGGTATTTCCTTGAGACAAAGATTAATAGGACTAATATGCCAGCAATATGGCTAAGATATGGTATCGCAGTGTTTTCTTACCAAAGCCAGTGGGACAGCAAGCACAGGTGGGTCCATGCCCTCTGCGCTAGATAACTGCGCTGATGCCTCTCCAAGTTCACGAATATAGTAAAACTGCTAAGGAGTCTTTGGAAATTTTTTTTGTCTTGAAGACCACACACAGCTAGTTTAAAATAAGCATGTACTGTCCTCTTATTTTTCACTTTTAGGTTACAGATTTGTGATCACAATGCATACAAATTCTACCTATGCAGCATCAGTATACAGTAGGCGATCAAAAAGACAAAAATAAAAAAAATGAGGAGGCAACTAATAAAAAAATGCAACATTCAGAAATCTGAATTTGAAGGCTGGGAGACTTGCCTGCTGGGTCATATGAGTTATAGCTGAGTACACAGGTGTTTGCAGTGTTTGGGTTCCAGCTCCTTGTATGATAGATACCTGAATAAATATGCACCATTTTCTATTTTTCAGACAAAATGAACATGTAATGGCTAATCTGTGGTTGATTTGAAATGCCCTACCTACTGTTTCATTATAGCTGATTAAACTTGGCCTAAAGCATGTGCAGTTGGATCTTAAAACTCCAGTAATGTCCATTTTAAATATAAGGATGATATTGAATGCCATGTAGCAGACCAGGAACAAACATGTAGACAGTATTAAAGGTAAATACACAAGAAGTGCAAGACCAGTTGAGATTCCAGCAGGATAAACCCTGTCTAATTGTTGTAGGCAAAAAACACTGTAGAAAAAAAAGACAGTAGCATCAATGTGCTTGTCTAACTAAGCTGGTTCTTTAGTGAATGCCAATTTACAGATGTGAGGTCTTTTTATTTAGGATGACCAGAAGAACGGAGCTCTGAAATGGACTGAAGAAGATGCATGTTTTTTCAGGCTGGACTTCTTCCACTCAAAAGGCAGACAAGAGGAGCAAGGGTGTAACATGACAGCCCATTCCCTCCCCTCATGTTCCCATAAGACACTCACGAGGATTGTGTGTTTGACAACAGAGACAATGCTTTTGATTAAAGCACTGATAATAATCAGACTTCACTGATTTCAGTTTCTGGGACATTTCTAGTGGAGCTTATTGGCAATAAAGGTTATTCTAGCAAGTGCATATGAACTCATCCAAGAAGACAGATACATTTCAACCAGAAACCTTGTTGAAAAGTTATCCAAGAGAAGTTTTTCATAACTTTATTGTTCACATTGAATGTATTTACTGTAGAAGTGTGCGGCATCTGGATTCCATTTAGCCTAACCATCGAACTATGTGAAAAGAGATGCCTTCAGATTTGCTTTCCTGTTGTAAGGTTGACGATGTAAGGATTTTGTCACAGATCATCCCTGGGGATGAAACATGGATGCATTCCCTTGGATTGGAATTCAAAAATAGTCAGTAGGATGGTATCATTCAACAAGTTTAAGATTAGTCCTTTAGCAAGGAAAGTCACATCCTCTGTTTCTTGGAATGAAAAAGGAATGATTTAAGTAGGTATTATGCTACATGGTCAAAATGTTACCTCTAAAACTGTTAAAAAGTTTCAGAAGTATTTATAGGGAGCCTGACCTAACAAAAATATTCCACAAATCCTCCTATAACAGTACAATGGATGGCCACATCCCGGCTTTTAAACACGGGAAGAGATCACAAAACTCAGGAATATCTTTTCTCTATCTACAGCCTTCGTCTTGCACCCATAGATATAAACTTTTGAAAACTTTCAAAGATGCCATGTTTGGGAAGCAATTTAGGGAAATTAAAGAAGTGGCTTCATGTTGTTGCAAATATTGATGATGAGCAAAACAGGCAAGTTTTGATCTGTATACAGCTTTTTGCAAAACTGACATAAAAATTTGTTTTGGTGGTGTTTTCGCAATTGTGAAATGCAAAACTCACTAAAGAGTTTTTGGGGAGGAAAACAAGAAATTTTGCTCCTAAACCATCATTCACACATAAAGCATGTAATCCATATCACTCTAAGAAAATCAATTATATTTATGCCCCTTGTTCACATCATTGTGGAGGATGTGTGTGCATTATTTACAAATGTGACAGGCTGTATATTTTCCTTACAAAGACACAGCAGAACTCACCATCAAACACATTGCTGTGTTTTCTTCACAGGAAAATCTTTGTACACTGGAAGCCGAACACCACCCCTACTTCCCCTCCTTACCTAATAATAATAACTCTTCGCATTTATATAGAGGTTTTCTCACTACTTAAAGCTCTTTAAATAGTGAGTGGGGAGCAACTTCAACCACAACTAATGTGCAGCATCTACCTGGATGATGAGACGGCGGTCATTTTTGTGCCAATACACCCACATCACATTAGCTATTAGGCAGTGAAGTAGTGAGAGAGATAGCCAGTTAGAGACAGGGGATGATTAAGGGGCCAGAATGACTCGGCCATGGAGGGCAATTTAGCCTGGACAATGGGATGCACCCTAATCTGTATGAAGGATGCCCAGTGATCTTTATAACCACAGAGAGTCAGCACTTCGGTTATAAGTCTCATCCAAAGGATAATTTTTACACAGTGTCCCCATCAGAGATAACGACTCAGGAGTCCGAGGCGGCCACTTAAGGAGTATCGGCTGACTCAGAATAGATAATAGATAAGACAAAATGAAACACTTGATTATTTTTATATAACAGGTTACTCAGAATGCTGAAGGATATTCAGGCTGCAAGATAAAATTCCCAAGTTAGAGCAGCATTATGCTATAACAAGCAGAAAAGCTGGGAACACATGCTATTTTTGTAGATATGATATTTATATTTACCAAGAAATAGGGAGTCTGGAGGGAGACCTCCCTAATAATGTTATCAGCGTGGCTTGGCTTCTTATAAGAGAGGTCAAAAGGTAGCCAGAAATTATGTGACTGCTTTCAGTTTCAGCTGAATTTAAAACTATTGTCAACACAGGATATAGGGAAAGCAAGGATGGCTAATGTATACAGTATACACTACATGAGGTTTTTATGATAAAATCTTAACAGGAACTACTGCTTCATTTACTCGTTTGATGTCAGAGAGTTGATGGCTCATACATACTAGAGATATGATGCTAGCCAAGGGGAAGAGCTGTTTTTCACAGGCTGAATTATAAAGGCTTATGTTGACAGAGTTGTGGAATACAGTACTGGAGGTGGAAAGTTTAGATTATCCAACCTATTTCCAGACTCAGTATTTCCATTTCAGGGCCATAGGGAGTCTGCCATATTCCAGCAGTAATCAGGAAAAAGTTTAGGACTGGAAACCAGTCTATCACATGGTAAAAATAGTTATACTGAGACAGTATAGAGTATCCAGTGTGACCAAGCACAGTAATGACAGACGAGTTGATCAATAGTTGGGGTAACAACCGGGTCATCCCATTTAATAAGAAGCCAAAACATACTGGAAGGGGCATGCTCAAATGCCCTTGTTGGGCGGCTTTGAGCTGCAGCAGTGGAAAAAGAAGAGAATAACGTTATCAATAGTGCCCTCTCCTGTCCCGGTGGGTGGTTGCAAACTCTGGACAAGCTCAGGAGGAGATCCTCAGATGCACATGTGTGACACCAGTCAAGCTAACTTGGTAAAAGTGGTCTATCCCCACAATCCCTTATATTAAGGACATTTTTTTCACTCTTCTCTGTTATCACCAAGCTTTCAGCACATGCTTCATGTTTTTATCAAAGCTTCTAAACCCACAGGTTCCATAAGGCCAGAGCCCTTCCTGGTAGCATGTTGTAATGGGTAGAAAGCAACAGTGGATGAAGTACCACTCACATTTTTTAAAAGCCTTGTAGGTCTACTCTGTAGTGGGTCTCAAAGTGATTATAAGGTCTAAGGACAGGACAAATATGGCAGAAGTCAAGTCATTTTTATTTAAATAGCATATTTAAACACAACAGAAGTTGACCAAAGTTTTGTACAGAAGTAAGGAACAGATGATTATACAAAATGGTTTAATTGTAGTTTGGACTCTGTCATCTTTGCAGAGAAGTCTATAAGAGAGGCAAAGAAATCTGAGGAGACTGTCTAAGCCGATGGGAAATAAAAAAAAATATCAAAGGGTGGAGCATCAGCAGAAAAGACTGATATGAGGGGGCAGTTAGCATACAAGGAAAATAGGAGAAGATAACACAAGCCTCTAACAGATGTGTGCAGTTTCTATGACATTCTCAATGACATTCTATATGTCCATCCCATGACATAGGAAATGAGCCAAGCTTGGACCAACTCACAGAAGCCTAGATTATCCAGTCGAGTCAAGAGGATGTGGTAATTAATGTTTCACAAAGAAGTCCAGGAGAAAGAAGGTGGCCCTGACTGACTGACTGACTAATGAACCTCAGTGGTAGTAATGAGAGAAGGTGTGAACTTCTAGATTTAAAGCTGGGATAGATGTTGTTAAGTAGGTCCTAATTTGACAGGGGGTGGCTTATTCTAAAAGGGTTGGAGAAGGATTGAAAAAAATGGGATGGGGAGCTAAAGGGTTAACAGAACTTTTAATAAGAAAAGCACTGACAACCATTTTTTGAGGAAAGGTGGTAGAAAATCACATAATTTACATAAATTAATGATGGAGGAAATCATAAACAAATCTCAGCTAGTAAAGGATTCAAAGTCAGTCTCCTGGAACTGTGAGATATGAGTGTGCTAAGCACAGGTTACATAATAACTTAAATTATAGATAAAACAATAAGAAATAATCATACACTAGGTATGGACTATACAAAAATCTTGTTTCCTAAGATTACACTGAATAAACATTAGCACAATAGATTGGGGAAGAAAGAGCACAGTAATTGATGTGAGAATCACTGTAGGGATCTGTACAGCACCATCTCCTGGTGTGTCATGTAAATGCAGTGTGTTATTGTGAGTTAAACAGGTTGAGTTCTAAGTAAAACAGGTATACCTTGTCACACATTTGCAACTAGGTAGACGTTGTATGGACCAAGCAAAGGTAATTCCACGCTAGGCCAGGGGGTGGCAGGGTGAACTAAACCTTCTCTTGATATCTCTACAGACCAGCCGCCAGAAAACCTGTCTGATTTAGAACAGATGACGTCACTTCCGGTTCCAGCGCCTAGAAGAATATCTCTTCCGGCACCTTCTCTGACTGCTGAAGAAGATCACTTACGTCACTTCCTGTCCAATCCCTTAAAACCGCCATCTTGACAAACCATCGTCAGTTCTGTTTTGGACTCGGTATTGAGAACATCTCTGTACAATTACAAGAATCTTTTGCAGCCAGGAATAATATACGGGTGGCTGCCCCAAACCTTTTTAAGTGTGTCGAGTCTATTCTTTTACAACCTCAAAAAGTAGAGGAAGGAAAATTTAAAATAGAGTAACATAACTTTTGTAATTTTAAAGCCTACCACTGGATTTAAATAATGGGTTTGAAGGAAACAGCTGTCACCTAATTGACAGAAAAAACTTTAGAAGCCAGGAGAAGAAAAAATAATCTGTTTTTTTGTGTACAATGCCAGTAAATGACACACAGAACAAGAGAAGTAATATGTGTAAAAAATATTTCTATATAAATTTGAGGTACAGAAATATGATTTTGAGTATTGTAGTAGAGAATGGGGATTATTTTGAAGATTTAATGTCAACAGAATAAAAATAATCAGACAAACACTGGTTCATGTTGTAAATTTCAAACCGTAATTACCTGTGTCTTTAACTGTAATATGCTTTCAACCCACTTCTCCTGGTGAACTAATCTCTCTCAGGTAATTGCTTTTTGTGTATTTTCTTTTGATTTGTATCTTGGCATTTTGCATTACTCTCTTCAAAACTGTGGATTTAAGGAGATGCCACAACCACACTATTTTCCAGACCTGGTCCCATGTGACTAGTAGCTGTTGGGCTACTTCCATGCAATACAGGAAGCCAATGATGGCTTCAAAAAAGTGGTTGAATAAGGATGACAAAATGTTTTATTTCAGTTACATAAAAAAGCTTTGTGATCATTACAGTATTACAAGTGCATAAGTTCACAGGCTATATGCTGAAAAATTAAAATGTTGCTTCTTGTTATAGATGAGATTCAGAATTTTATTTTTGTACTTTGCTAAATGGTGGGCTTCTTTTGTAAATATTGTATTATGCAGTTTCCTGTTGTGTGTCAAAAGAGTACAATCTGTTTTTTCCAGTAATTCTTGTTATTTTAGTTCTACTCTTTGACATAGCATTTACCACCAGATTCAAGGGAGATCCCAATTAATCTAATAAGTACTCCCAGAAGCAGTGTATGTCCCACAATTAGTTTACACAGTCTCTTCACAAGATGAAAGTGCACCTAAACCAGTAAGGCCGCATCCTGCAAGCTTTTTCTTTTCAAACACTGTAGCTATTGAAACATGCAGTCAGAAAACCTCTATGCTCACATACTTGTTGGGATGTTGAAAGTGAGGCGCTGTGTTGTAATCAGACTGCTAAGAGTTCAGTACGTGACCCAGCAGTCACATGTAGACAATGCCCACTCTTGTTCTGTTCGGCTGGCCTGAGAGTACAGTCTGTAATGGCCTTCTTCAGAGCACCTCATTGACTGTGTGTGAGCACACTCGATCAGTGACCCATGTAAAAACTGAGGTTGAAATGGGGCTTTACCTGCCTGACCTGTTAGACCTACTTACTTCCACTGCGCTAACGGAGTGGCAAAGCTAATTATCCACCACAGCTCCCCACCTTTCTCTGTTCTAATATCAGTCTCTATTGCTTTACTTGTGATGTCCATCCATCCATTTTCCAACCTGCTGAATCCGAACACAGGGGTCTGCTGGAGCCAATCCCAGCCAACACAGGGCACAAGGCAGGAACCAATTCCAGACAGGGTGCCAACCCACCACAGGACACACACAAACACACCAAGCACACACTAGGGCCAATTTAGAATCGCCAATCCACCTAACCTGCATGTCTTTGTACTGTGGGAAGAAACCCACGCAAACACAGGGAGAACATGCAAACTCCACGCAGGGAGGACCCGGGAAGTGAAACCAGGTCTCCTAACTGCGAGGCAGCAGCGCTACCACTGCGCCACCGTACCGCCCTACTTGTGATGTACACTTCCCATTTCCATTACATCTGTTATACAGTATACTGCAGCATAGATAGTGCCAACTACAGTGGGGTTTTCTCAGGGTTTTTTCCACAAGATTCCAGGCACTGAGTAAGCTGGTTTGTGTTTTCTGTTAAATAAAATGGAATTATGTATTTTAATACTGTTAGAATGTAGTTAGGGTCTCATCCCTGAAATGAATGTCTTTTCTTTTTATTTTTTACTTTTGTTGTCTTTAAAGTATTATTTTATATATGTTATTGATTATATCTTTGGCCTCTTTATACACACACACATATATATATATATATTTATTTATTTATTTGTAAGTATTGCTTTGTTTATTAGACTTATATTAATTGCTCTTGATGTTAAGTCCCTTGTTCTCATCATATTGAATCTTTGGGGGTACAGCAGTTGTAGGTCTGCTCCAAGTACTTTACACGCCTGCAAGAAACACAGGGCTACTCCTCTTATCTGTCTCATGGATTTGTGGAGATGTTTTTGTAAATGCTTTATTTTTTTCCTTTTGATGTTTAGTTTATGAACTTGTATTGGCCTGTTTTTTGGGATGTAATTTCTCATTTTTACTGATTTCATTTGGTTCACTTTAAGTTTTGTCTTTTTGACCCCTTTTTTGAAATTGTTTTACCTTATCCTATTTCCCGATTTTCCCTTTTTTTGCAAATAAACGTAATGTTATTCAAGACTTTTGTTGTCTTACTTGAACCAGGGGTTTCACATGGTTTCGTTCTCCCATTTATTGATTTTGTGTAGGCCTCACTAGAGTCTTGAGGCCTAGGTTTCTTCTACCTTACTACTGCTACTAGTTTTTGACATTGTAATTGCTGACATTTTCTTAAAATATCTCATAGATGAAAAAAGGGAAATTGTAAGCAACTAATTGAGCCACAAACATTGAGAAAACCAAATTATTTATTACTTTTACACAGTGATATTCACTGAATTACCCTTTGTCATTAGGGAAATCTCATACCAATTGGCTGACATAATAGAAAAGTGAAATAAATACAGTATGTAAGCAATTAATGAATATTTCAGCAGATTATAACAGCTGTTCAAATTAATTTCACTAGTCAAATACAATTTGAATCTATCTATCTATCCATCTAAAGATGTCATTTTAGGCAACTTGTCACTACGTATCTATCTACTCAAAAGTCTTATTCAAACTGTCAATTGATTATATATAAGAAGTGTGACTAGATTTACAATTTATTAATATGCAGTAGCAAACTTATTGCTGTGCTGTATTTTCATGTTATTCTACAAAATGCCTGTTCATGTACTGTATTTGGTTGAATAACTTCCGTTTTTAAAAAATGAAATGAGCAGCCTTCTGTCCAATGGGAAAGACCACCCTTTCCCTTTCAAACGTGAGTTAGAGCGGCTCCCAGGGCACAATTATCCTTTAGCGCCCAACTTTCTTTCATTTGGTAGAGGCAGACAGGACAGGACTCTCTTATCTCTAAAGATCTATGCACAAAATAAATAAAACTGAATTGTTGACAGGAGAGCTCAAAGGCTACAAAAACTGACCTTTTAAAAGGAAAGAATGAGAAGCAGACACTTAGTCATTGGATGTTGTTCTGGGTGATATTTGTGAATTTTATACAGAAAAGTTTTTTTTTGACCAAATCACTAATGATGGATAAACACATTACATGTGGCTCTTTGTGCACGGTGAGTCTCTTAACATGTTTAACACATGAAAGAACTGAATATATTAAAATTCCTATTGTAATGATACATGTGTGATACAGCAATATTATTTAGCAAATGTCTTTATCCAAAGCAACTTACTAAAAAACTATACACATAAAATATCTTGGAGTGGAAAGAAGGAAAACAAATTTAATAAATACTAAGTAACAACAACATGTTAAAGTAGAGCACAAGAAGCTTAGTACTAGACTGAGCTCCAAGGCTTGTGCAGTCCCAAGATGATATGGGGGCGCTCTCCTACAGCGTTTATCACTTTTATCAAACAGATCCACTGTTAACAACTTCTCACTCATCCTTAAAGCACGATTGTACTATAAGCCAGTGGTTCTCAACCTGTGGGGTGGGCCCCCCTAGTGGGGCGCAAAGTAACAAAAAGGGGGGCGCGAAGATGTGGAAAAAAGAAAACAAAAATCAAAAATATGAAAAAAAAATCTGTTGAAACCAAAACAAATTAACTTAAACTACATTCTGATACTAGAACAATAAATATAGAGTTAGATAAATGTTGATAAAAGTTAAGTAGGTATAATAAAATATGCGTCTACATTTCAAAAAAAATGTTAGGGGGGGCGCAATTAAAACTGTTATGAAAACTCGGGTTGCAAATACTTAAAGGTTGAGAAACGCTGCTATAAGCACTTCATATTTTGTAAGAAAACATCTCGCTTCAGTTCTGATCAGCAAAGTTCAAGTGAAGTGTAAATGCTGCATGAACAGAAATAAAACTTGGTAAACAAAAGAGGATAAAAATGTCATGTTTAAAAAAAAGAAAACACTAAAACTGTGGTATTACTTTTTTACACTATCGTACTTTTATCAGTTTTGACTGTTAAGTTGTAACATAACCAGTCATCCATCTTCCAAACCTGCGGAGCAGTGTCATGGTGCAGCTGGAGCCTATCCCTACAAGAATAGGAAGCAAGGCAGAAACAATCCCTGGACAGGGTGCCAGTCCATCACAGGCTGAACACACACACATCAGGGAGCAATTCAGCATTGCCAGTCCACCTAACCTGCATGTGTTCAGACTGTGGCAGGAGACCCACATGGACATGGGGAGGGCGTACAAACCACACACAAGGAAGTCCTGGGATGTAAACCCTGACTTTGGTGTTGCAAGACAGCAGCACCACTGCTGCACCATTACAACCTAACATAACATAACATAACATTCTCAAAAAATGTAATCCAATTCTGGGTACCGGGGGACCATAGTTCATCTTAGCAGTGCCAGGCAGCACCCAACAACATGCCAGTCTTTTAGAAGGCCCACCTACCCACAACAGGCCAAGCTAACATGTACATCTTTAGAATTAGGAGGGAAAGCCTAAAACGCTGGACTCGTGACCAGTACATGTAAGTAGCACCACCATGCTATCAGAACCAGAATCAGTGACACAGCAGTCAGTCATTTTCCAACCCGCTATATCTAATACAGGGTCACGGGGGTCTGCTGGAGCCAATCCCAGCCAGCACAGGGTGCAAGGCAGGAACAAATCCCAAGCAGGGTGCCAGCCCACCACATAAAGAATGTATTAAAGCATAATAAAAATTAATTATGACAAAAGTGCATTACTTGTTTCCTTGCTGTTAATAGCCCTGGAATTTATAACACACATTCATATATATGTATATAAATACCTGTTTTATTATCAAGCATTCAAACCTGAATTTGACAGCCTGATATTTTAAAAATGGATTTATTTTGCTTTCATAATAATTACTTACAAATGCTTTGAATACAGCTGTAACTACCCTGTGCATCTGTGATGGTTTCATTTATAAATGCTCTGTCCCCTTTAATAAAATGATTACTTTCTTTCCCCAAGTGAATTGTTTGGATGTCATTCATACTGCAAACAAAGTTATTTGAGATTTATATGTATTTACTAACCCATACATACTTTACATTTAGCTCACATTCACGTATACAGAGCCAGTTTATTGTTGTCAGTAAACCAATCTGCCACGTCTTTGGGATAATACATGCAGACTAAGGAACATTCAAATACCTCTTTCAAAGTTTTATGATTTCCACTCCTATAGTATAAATTGCATATATCACTTTAATAGCCACAGAAATCCTGCCATAATTGTTTTCCAAGCCTAACATTAATAGAAGAATTTGGACATTTTGTTTTGATCCAACCAGAAGTATGTGGCTCAGTTTTACCTATACCCACATGGCTATACCCAGGAACACACCTAAGCCCTTGGTGATTTCTGCATAAACAGAAATCTTATCAATGAAACTTCTGAGACTTCAGTTATAATCACTATTTCCTGGGATCCAATGAATAATAAGATTGTTCTGTTTGCTTTTACTATTGTGTCATTACTTACCAATGTGCCTTCTCATTAATTGATTCATTGAATCATGAGAAGACAGAGTATATTAAAACATTTCGAAGGCCTTGTCAAATAGCTGATGGGAAAAGAATAGCTCTAGAAAGAAAGAAAAGAAGGAAGAGGTGAGCCTTCCCCTCCACCTAACTGCTGCAGTGAACGGAGACTCACATAAAGACTTGAGGACATTTCTTGTGCAGGTGTTTGACTCCAAAGTCATAAAACAGCCGGAGTATGGTCAGAACTAGATTATATTTCCTATTTTTGACTTGATTTATGACAGTGAATTGGATTAGGAAACAGAGGTTAATGAAATGTAATTTCTCCGGCAGCTCGACTGCACTTGCATCTGAAGGGTCACCTTTTCTCTAGTGAAGTCTGCTCAGAATCGCCATCCAGACTGCATTAATAGATGCGTACTTTAATTTAAACTGTATACTAAAAATGGTCTTCACATGGAAATACACAGAACTATGCAGATTATACCATTGTAATACGAGAAGCTGTTACACTGTTAAGGCTTGTTATTTTCAAACTGCACAAATATGGCTTCTTAATAGTACATTTAGACTCAGTAAATCAACATTTCATCAAGGAAGCCTTTGGAAGGTGGGCTGTGTGGTTGAAAAATGGGATGTTTCATATTTTTTAATTCTTTGAAGCCACGACTCAGTGCTCAATGGTGGAGCCCATTTAATAAAATGTTGTTAGACTCATAATGACTTACGATTACTCAGATTATGCTCATGTATACTGTGTACTTAGTATTTTTTTTTGCTATGTTGTAATGGTTTAAACATTGTTTGTCATTATTAGACTAACGCCAAATCAGCCTGTAGCTTATAAGCTACAATAAGGTACTCAGATCTATAACATGTTCTGCTTAATTTCCAACTTCTTTTGAGATGGACAGGTTAACCAAGCCAGAATGGAGTCCAGGCCACAGGAAGAGAATGCTAATTAAATTAGTATTTTACTCCAATTGACAGTGGATTCAATTTGGAGGACATTACGCAGAGAGAGTTGTCACAGCCCTGCTCCTTCTGAGTCACTTGACCAGGAAGCTGCTTTGAAGTAACACAGCCCATAATGGTGAAGTCACACGGCCTTTAGCACTCACATGTCACGCTTATTGATAATCCCAAGATGTTCACTTACCTTTCAATTCTTTCATGACCAGAATCCATTTGGATATTCGTACAAATTGACACAGCATGTAGTGCAGGATTTTATCACATCAAGATATGTTACCGATGTATGGAAAAGAGTAATATAATAAATTGCCTTTTTTTCCAGCAACTTTAGAATTTCCTGCCTTTTTAAAGTAAGGTTTTGCAGGTAAAATTATTTTAAGCCTATTTTGATTTAGTAAACCTTCAGAGTAGAAGGTGGTCTTCTATGAAAAATAATTTACTCATTATGAAAAATCAACACATAATGGAGTAGCCATACCACATGCACTTCAGAACAGGTAATCCAACATGTACTTGAATGAGAGACCATCTAGGAAAAGATTGGGTTACTGGAGGATTTGTTGGTGAGGCCAGCAGGGGACACTTAACCTATGGCCTGTTTGTGGATCCCAATACCTCAGGGCAGTGATGGGGCCACTGTGCTATGAAAACACAGCTGTCCTTCAGATGAAACATAAAATTGAAGATCTGACCCTTAGTGGTCATAAAAGATCCCTGGGCATTCATTCTGGCACCATAATCATCCCCTACCTCTAATTAGGCAACTATTCCTTTCACCTCTTCACCACCTAATAGTTAATGTGTGGTAAGAGTATTGGAACAAGAATGGCTACTGTCACATCATCCAGGTGGATGCTAGACATTAATGGTGGTTGAAGTGGCTGCCCATTCACTATGTAATGTCTTTGTCTTCTTCTTCTTCTCAGAGAATTGAGGAGGTACAGGTGGCAGTGTGTTGCTGTTTATATAGCACTAGAATTGCATTCTACTGTAAGAGGATCTTTAGACTCCTAAAATTGTGGCAATAAGGTGTCAAAAAGAATGGTGGTTTTTTGGTGGAGTAAAGAAAGTTACATGGATTTGACTAATATGCTTATCATTTCTTCCATCCATCCATCCATTCTCTTCCCGGGGTCGGGTCGCGGGGGCAGCAGCTTGAGCAGAGAGACCCAGACTTCCCTCTCCCTGGCCACTTCTTCTAGCTCTTCCGGGAGAATCCCAAGGCGTTCCCAGGCCATCCGGGAGACATAGTCCCTCCAGCGTGTCCTGAGTCTTCCCCGGGGCCACCTCATCCTGATCAGATGCCCGAGCCACCTCATCTCACTCCTTCTCGATGCAGAGGAGTAGCGGCTCTACTCTGAGCCCCTCCCGGATGACTGAGCTTCTCACTCTATCTTTAAGGGAAAGCCCAGACATCCTGTGGAGGAAACTCATTTCAGCCGCTTGTATTCGCGATCTCGTTCTTTTGGTCACTACCCATATCTCATGACCATAGGTGAGGGTAGGAACGTAGATCGACTGGTAAATTGAGAGCTTTGCCTTATGGCTCAGCTCCTTTTTCACCACGACAGACCGATGCAGAGCCTGCATCACTGCGGATGCCGCACCAATTCGCCTGTCAATCTCACGGTCTATTCTTTCCTCACTCGTGAACAAGACCCCGAGATACTTGAACTCCTCCACTTGGGGCAGGATCTCTCCCCCAACCCTGAGAGGGTACTCCACCCTTTTCCGGCTGAGGACCATGGTCTCGGATTTGGAGGTGCTGATTCTCATCCCAGCCGCTTCACACTCAGCTGCGGATTGATCCAGAGAGAGCTGAAGATCACGGCCTGATGAAGCAAACAGGACAACAACATCATCTCAAAAAGCAGTGACCCAATCCTGAGTCCACCAAACCGGACCCCTTCAACACCCTGGCTGCACCTAGAAATTCTGTCCATAAAAGTTATGAACAGAATAGGTGACAAAGGGCAGCCCTGGCAGTTTTTTTTTTTTCATTTCTTGTTTATTATTATTTTTTGCATTTTATGTAAAACAAGAGTCTTACTCTGTAAGAAGAAACTTTGCGAAGGAGAAACCTGAAAATGTCCAATGTGATCAACTAAGACAAAGGTAACAGGCGCTCCCCAAAATGCCCTCTGGAGGGTTGAAGGTATGGATATGTTGGAGTGCTGCTGTTGCCATTTGCCCAGGATTGGTAAGCAGTTGCTGGGAGATGATGTGCCTTGCAGATTAGGTTCCACACATGCTGTACTGAGAAAGGCAGAACAAAGAGTAAAGTGTTAGGGGGTTCATTTTATACAGAAGAGCAGTAATACAGCCTCAAGCACATTTAGAACTGACTAAACGATACTGGAATCTTCTGCTGTTTCTTTGCTGTCATTTTTTTTTGTTGATGCATCACTCTCCTGTATGAATTCATTTGATAGGAAGTAATCAGAAGCATTCCTTAACTTAGTTGTTACTCTGGGCAAATATGAGATGCAGAGTACTGTAGGGTGTAGAGCATGTATTGCTTAAATTTTTGCCAATGTTTATTTTACATGGAGGGTCTCTGTTCCTTTTAGTGTTTTTGAAACATATAATTTACAAGGAATCTAACAATCTAATAAAACACATAGAAAAGTGCAAACATGGGCAAGTGTTGTTTTTCCTGCTGTTTTCAAATGAAGTGGTTAAATTCAATTTTGCACTGCAAACAGAAAACCACATTATGGTTTCAACTTTGTCAAAATAGGAACTTTATTTCAGCTGAAAAAGGACTTTAGGTATGGCTGTTGGGAAATACTTGAAGGCTAAAAAAATCATTTGACTTTAAAGCTTGATAAAATATTGCATTTACAGTGCTTCTCGGCTTCATCACCACCTAATGAATTTTCTACCTGTAGGAGGTTTGCACATTTGGAGTTGAGCTCTCCAAGTGAAGATGACCCCGAGGACTTTCCTCAGCATGGTGTTTGATTTCCAGGCTCTGTGGTGCAATAATAATATATATGCAAGAAAGGACCCAAAATCCATGGTTAAAAAACTTTTGGTAACACTTTAGGTTCTGCAAAAATGTATCTATTACTCATTTACTGTTATGTAACAAGACTTTAACAAAGGATTCTTTTGCATTAATGACACAAAGCATCAGTACAGTGGTTATTCACACCCGTGCAGTGTGGCATTTGATAAGCTGGTAAAATGACTTGTGAATATGAAGGATTCACAAGTCTTATACTGAAGTATGCAATATCAAGAGAACAATGTCTCACTTAAGCCACCTCTGACCATACCAAAGTGAAGTTATTTAGTAGGCCACATTGCACTTTACTGATGCTTTAGTAAGTGCACTGAAAAAAGTATAACCTCCATTCAACTTAAAATACTTAAGGCAGCGTCTCTCAACCTTTAAGTATTTGCAACCCAAGTTTTCATAACAGTTTTAATCGCGCCCTCCTAACATTTTTTTGAAATGTAGATGCATATTTTGTTATACCTACTTAACTTTTATCGACATTTATCTAACTCTATATTTATTGTTCTAATATCAGAATGTAGTTTAAGTTAATTTGTTTTGGTTTCAACAGATTTTTTTTCATATTTTGGATTTTTGTTTTCTTTTTTTCACATCTTCGCGCCCCCCTAGGGGGGCCTGCCCCACAGGTTGAGAACCACTGACTTAAGGTAATGATTCAAACTTAATATTTTCAATCTGAACCAATATAATTCTTTTTATCTTATTGAACCCACAATTTTTAAGTTGAGGCAAATCATTTAGAGTGATTGGGTGCAATTCACATGTTTTATACTGAAGTAAATCTGTTTTTTAAGTTACAATTTAAAATGTTTTATTGGTCGTAACCTGTTTTTATGCTATTAGAAATATTATGAATATAACACATTCCAATGCTGTACTTTTTACATTTATTTAAAAATCTACTGCATTTTGCAGTGTAAATCTTAAATATACAATAAAAAAATTATTAAACGTTTATACAGCTTTCTTGAAAGTATATTTTATTATGAGTTCTTATACTTAAAATGAACAGTTGAGAAACAGGGTTACTTACCAGAAATCCTCCATTATAAAAGTCTGCTGCTGAAAATGACCAGACTTCTATAGCCACGTCCACTCCACTCGGGAAAGTGTTCTTCTTTTTTGGCAGTTGGAAAGCCAGCACGCAGGAAATTTCGACCGGAAGAATACACAAATGGCCACTCCCACACAGCACACGAACAACCTAAAATGTTAGGTGAACTGAAATAGGATTTTTATGTTTATTCCCTCCACCATAACTTACTTTGGTACAAACAAATTTTTTTACTTTGAGATCCAAAACCAAATATTTCAAGCTACAACACTAAATTACTAATCTTAAGTTGCTTGAAAGAGAAAATTTACGTTGAATGAATAATATCAATGTTATACTTTTTTCAGTGCGTTATGAACACCAAATCTAGCCTTAGTTAAGGTCTTGTTACATAGGAGTAAATGGGTAATAGCTGCATTTTTGCAGTGCCCAAACTAAAGTTTTACCAAACCTTTATTATAAAACTTACAGCAATTCCCTTTAAGTGAGGCTTAAATACTTCCCTTGAGATGAACTACACTTGTCCCAGTGCTTCTCCGATCCCTGTTAACATTTTCTGTACACGTATTTTGTTGCTGTGTCTAGAGCCTTCAGCATTTTTGCTAGAATTTCTTTCACGGTAGCAAATCTTCTTCTCTTTTAATTTTTGGAACAAATAAGAAGTTACAGCGAGTAAGATCAAGGAGTGAATACGGTGGTGCCAAGCAACAATCACATTGTTTTTAATTAAAAACTGTTTGATGGAAAACATGGTATGTACAGGTGCACTGTCATGGTGCAAAATTCAGTTCTGCATATGTTACTGCTCCGTACATTTTTTACCTGAAGCTTTCCCACACTTCAGTACAATCTGTTCATGGGGAACAAACCCTTTATCAACAAGTCCATCAGTGTCGAAAAATGTGATCATCATTGTCTCTTGAAAATCTGCCCTCATGTCTTGGAGAGAAAAAAAGCAAGTCATCTGCACAATTGTAAAATGAATGGCAGAAACATGTACTCAAACAACTCAGCACAATGCCACAGAATAACCAGACGTGCAGGCACATGATTCTAGGCAACATATTTGAAAATGACACCCTACCCATGTTCTTTTGACCAATTGCATGAATTTTTAGGTACCCCTTCATGTGTTTATGGTAAGAAAATATCTTTCTTATGTGGTATGATGCATATTTGAGAGTAAATTGAAATACGTCATTCAGATTTTTTTGCGATTAAAGACCCCATAGGAAAACTTTACTACTCAAAGTTTGATCTTTGATGGCTCATGAGACTTAAAAGAGATTCTCATTTATGTTTCATTTAAGAATCAAGTTTGTCGCAAATGTTTCTCCTAAAATTCCTTCAGACCATTAGAAGACATGAGATACAATTGAGGTTAAAGGTGTCAAAATTGAGAATTTGGTTTGAAAAGCATGGTATATTTTGTAAGATCTCTTTCTAGTCTTATTTTCATCTCTTTCAAGACTTTATACGTTTTATTGAACTGATGCCACCTCTTACAACATTTGAGATCAGTTCCATTTCTTTTGTTTTTTTTCCAATTGGAGCACATGCCGGTGAAGTGACTTGCTTATGGTTACAGAGTGGTGATTTGAACCAACAACCTCAAGGATTGAAGACCATAGTCTTAAGCACTACACCACACTGCCTGCCTATTCTTCCACAGCAAGTAAAATCTGATTGGAGCACAGCAATTTAAATTAGGGCAACTAATAATAATATTATTCAGAAGTAAGGACTACAGTTTTGTAATCATAGTAAAGTGTTTAATTAACACAAACAACTGTCCATACATTTCACCCTGTATTACTGAGCACACAGTGCAAATACTTTCATACTGCAAAACAAAATGTCAAGACACGACTTTGAAAATATGACTTTTCTGCTGAAGCTCAGCAGGAGACATTGAGAAGAATTTTGGGGTATTTTTTCTAAGGAGAAAAATCTGAGAGGCATGATGATGCAAAAAAAAATGTCTCCATTTTATTTCTTTCTGATCTGATGTTTCATTCATATGGGACTTATTGAAGTTTTAATAGAAATAATGAGGAAAGCATAACATTCAGCAGATTTTTCATAAAATAAAAAGTTAGCCTTAAGAAACATGAGAAGGAAAATAAACAATAGCAATAACCTCCTGCCACCTGATGCCCAAACACCACCCACAGAATTTGCCCTGTTGAAAGATACAGTGGGAAGGAAAAAAGAAATGTAAATGCCCCATGGTGATTGCATTTAGAGAGGGAGAGGGACAGAGTGAGAGACACAGAGTGAGTGCCAACGCAAGTCTCCTGACACTACAGCATTGCACCCGAGCACACCATTCTGCAGTACATGAACTGCATGTGCCATTGATCACTTAAATCAGATTTCTTACAATGAGTGCACCATTCCTTTTTCTTTAAATTTCTGTTGACAGTGTAAATTATATATCAGTGTTTTAACATAAAATATTTCATCAGCACATTGTCATAAATTTACCATACAAGTTACCAGAGAGTTAGTCACCCACTTGCACTGCTTAGGCTCTTGAACTTAACAGCCACTAAAACACAAAATATACAAAATCAAGGCTTCAGTTTATACCCACTTGAGCCTGACAGATTCTAGGCATGGTGTACATGTTTTTAAAGTACTTTCTGTTTTTCTTTTCCCTGTGGTTTGATTGTTTAGTTATCATCTTGTTCATTTTTTCCTATTTTGGATGTAGTGGCAATGACATCTAATACGTTTGAGTTGTTGCACTCACTGCCAGATACAGTCACTGGTGCTGTGTGTGTGTGTGTCAGTGTGTGTCAGTGTGTCATCTTATACAGCACAACAACAGGGCTGCTTTTGTTAGTCATCTGAGCTCTCAATAAGTAAAACCTTTTGCAAAGAATTAAATCTAAACACAACCTGAAGCAATTCAGAAACTTGGTCTTTGTTACTGTAAACTAATCTCAGAGTTAGTTCTGTGATCAGCATTAACCTTAAACCCCAAGGTTATCAGGCCAAACTGTTTACAGACAGCCAGCCCCTAAACAACTTTAGGAAATGAAGGTTGACAGGCCTTCTTCATGTGTTTAAGTCAATTCAAGTTGGGGAGCATGCACTGGAACAGTGCGTTGCTGCTCCCACTACACAACGAAACAACTCGGGATCCCGGTTTGCAACCCCCTAGGCAGACACGTGGTCCAGTCCCACCCTCCGGAAATGACCCTCTATCTGTCTCAGCCAGGTGTTATGTGGGCAAACTCTTGGCCTGGTCCAGCCACTCGGGTCCCCAACAATGAGGATCTTAAGAGCTGGATCACCCTCGGGTTAATGCACCACATGGCCGTAGTCCTGTAACTGATGCTCCTTCACAATGCAGGTAATGTGCCTCATTCAGGACTCCATGAGCAACCGCTCATTTGACACAAAGTCAAACCAACGGTACCCAAGGATTTTCCAGAGAGACACAGTACAAAAGGAGCCCAGTCTTCATCTCAGGTCACTGGATAGCGTCTATGTCTCGCAACCATATAGCAAGACAGGAAGCACCAGGACTCTAAAGAGTCCTTGACTTGACTTGTTGATGTAAAAAAAAAAAAGAAAGAAGATGGTGACAATAATGATGATTGTGAGCATCTATTCCAAGGGTCATTAATAGGCATGTAGTCGTTGTGTACATAATAGAATAACAACATTTCCAAATGGTGAAGAGTTGTATTTTGAACCAGGAAATGAAAAGCTTACTATGTTAGAGAATCTGAAAGGATGATGTTAAGATTTCAAAGTAAAATGCCTGGAGGCAGTATGCAAAGTTTGCTCAGGACACCTAGATCCTAGATAAAGCAAAATTTGAAGGCAGGAAACATTGACAAAATAATAAAACCTAACATTATGAACCTCTTGGAAATGCCTTTTAGCTTCCACTAACAGTAATGAAAGAAAGAAAGATAGGGTTATATTGAAAAGGGATCCCGGAATCTGTGTGATGCCAACATTTATAGATATGACATGATAACAAAATATGGGTATAATGACCATAGAAAACAAGGCTGTGCAGATGCAAAATTGCCACAGTGTGGTGGAAACCACATAAAAAAAAAACAAACAGCAAAATAGAATAATAGTATAATATCTGAACAAAGACAAAACACAATCAATATATAGACAAATACAGTCCAGAGTGTCCCAAACTGCAGATTATGACAGACTGTCAATAACAGGCTTTGGTCATAAACAACAGATAATTTGAGGAAAACAGATTGTCAAAGTTCTTAAATAAATGAGAACAATTCTTACTGCTTCAGAAAAACACAATAGAGATTTTAAATGAATAGGGATGGGGGAAGAGGGCAAGGGTTGTAAATCAGAAACGACAGACTATCAAATGCCAACTTTTAAATGCAAACTAAAATCAAAGTCTTGAAAACCATAAAAATATGTGTCCATAACCAGGGAGAGAGAGATCAGAATAAAGCAATCACATGATTAGATTATGTAAACCTTAATGCAGGTGCTCAGGATGATGTCATATGTGAAGGATCACCATGGCAACAGTCAATGAAATCTATTAAATAAATGGCGACACCCAACTCACAAACAAATTGATGTCATGATGAGACTTTATTAAAGGTTATATTTTCAAATATTTCATATTAAAAGCTAATTTTTTAAATATTGTATAAGGCAAGAAATAGATGTGAAAATCTAATTCACGAAATCCCATGTTCCAAGTAAAACATACTGATCTAATGAAGACACAAAAATAAAAAAAATAAAAAAAATTAATGGAAATAGCTTATTATAACAAATTAATGGTCAGATAACAATGCAAGATTTCCTAAACTTTGTATTCTTTCTCTGTGTAATATTTCACAATTAATTTACTTTTTAAATAAAGCTTGAATATCAATGTGACTTCACCAACACTTTAAAAAAAAAGTAAAAACAGTCAAAACTGGTTTTAGGGGTTTAAAGGCTTGGGTTCATGACAGTCATGTTTTATCAGGTTACCTGTTAATTGTGTTATTTGCTTCTCATTGCTAATTAATAAAAAAGATAATTAGAATTTTAAAAATAAAAAAAATTCAAGATCAAGAAAACATGGGACATTTATTTAGTGCAATGTTTTAGAACTATAAGGCAAATGAGAAATCAAGCAGAATGACATCTTTTATTGGCCTGAGGAAGGGGCCCGAGCTGCCTCGAAAGCTTGCATATTGTAATCTGTTAAGTTAGCCAATAAAAGGTGTCATTTTGCTTGACTTCTCATTGCATCCATAATGGCTAATATGGTAAAACATCCTAATACTACAACTATGTGGCAAAAGGTGGACAATAAATGAAAAAAATCACTGTAACAAAATGATCATTTCATATAGAATGGGTGCAATGCCATCTATTTATCTATTGTTTGTGTTTCTCTTTTCGATTTAACACCCAAATGAAAGGTAAAAACAATTCCTTATATTGCCCTGCTTTTATTCTGTATTACAACATTCTGCCATTTCTTCAAGTAGTAAAATACAGTTGTAGTGCAGAAAATGAGCATGATCGTTTAAAGATTCAATCACACTTTAGTAGGACAAGCTCTGACTATAGATGTATCTGTCCCATACTTACTTGATCAGCCCAAATCTGGTCTGATCTCTTAGTAAAGACTCTTTAACTTGAGAACAATTTCCAAAAACACAGAACAGACTAAAACATAGCTAAACGTATACATAGAACATTTCTAAATCTTACAAGAAAAAGAACACATAAACAGAATCATTTCCGGGACATTTAAATATTGGAATATTCTTGACAAGAACAGGCCTTTGAGCTCAGCAAAGCTTGCTAATCCCATCCATGTAATTCCTTCAAAACAACATCAAGTCGAGTTTTGAAGGTCCACAAAGTCCTACTGTGTAGCATACTACATGGTAGCTTATTCCATGTGTCTATAGCTCTCTGTGTGAGGGGAAACTTCCTAATGTTTGTGAGAAATTTTTACTTCATAAGTTTCAAACTGAGCCCCCATGTTCATGCTGAACTCATTTTAAAGTAACAGTCTTGATCCACTGCACTAATTCTTTTTATAATTTTGAACACTTCAATATCACCTCTTAATCTCCTTTTATTTAAACTAAAAAGGTTCACCTCCTTAAATCTTTATTGGTAACTCATCTCTTGCATCCCTGGAATCAGCCTAGTCACTCTTCTCTGGACTTTTTCCAGTGCCACTATGTCCTTTTAGTAGCCTCGAGGTCAAAACTGCATGTATTACTCCAGATGAGACTTCACCAGTGACATATAACGCCTGAGCATAACCTCCTTGGGCTCCTTAATGTCTTCTGAACACTGTCTGGCATTTGATAGTGTTGAGTCCACCACGGTTCCTAAATGCTCCTCATAAGGTGTACTTTAAATTTTCAGAGCTCCCATCTTGTATTCAAATCTCACATTTTTACTTTCTATATGTAATACTTTACATTTAAATTTTATCTGCTGCCAATTTATGCAATCTAGTATGCTGTTTAAGTCCCTCAGTAATGATTCAATGAATTCTAGATTATTTCCCAATCCAACTAGCATGGTATCATCTGCAAATTTAACTAGCTTATTACTTACAGTCCTATTCAAATCATTTACAGTATACAGTGAACCCTCGTTTATCACGGTTAATCTGTTCCAGACTCTACCGTGATAAATGAATTTTCGCAAAGTAGGATTCTTTATTTATAAATATAATATTTTTGCAGTTAGAGTATAGAAAACCTGTTTACGATCTTCTAAATACATTTTTTAACATTATTAGAGCCCTCTAGACATGAAATAACACACTTTAGTCACCATTACACTCATATTACCCAATATATTAGACAAAATAAGAGAAAATAAGACATATTAAACGTTACAAATATATTATTACTAGGCTCACCTGCCTTTTAAGGCGACCAACTTTTATCCTCAATTTGTGTGCACTCCATGTGTACATCAGGCATGTAAGTGTAGGGAATGAGAACATTAAAGTGCCCATTCATAACATCTCCCGAAAAACTATGTTTTTTTATCCCCTCGAGTGCCTGTCCAAAGTCGTACAATGTCAGCCCGAATCTGAACCGCTAAATAATGCACTAAATAAGCTATAGATGAGAATAAGCAAGCACCATCTCCCCTGATATTTACTACGCGGTGAGGCATTTGTACTCCATCAACATTAATTATTTCCAGAGACATAATTTAGTCTATTTTTCCAGCGCATCGCGCACAAAAGCAAGGGGACGATGGGAGCAGCAGAACTCTGCTCACATCGCGTTGCTTCGTACCGCAAGCCGCAAGTAGTAAGTCTGTGATAAGCGTAATACCGCTATGCTTTGCAATCCCAACCGCTTTTATATAGTAGATTATTGTACTGTACATTTAATTACACACACACAGTTCTTACACACAACCACTAACCTATTAGGGCACAACCTCAGTAGGAGAGTCTTCAGGTGGTGCAGTATATTCAGCAGGTGCATCGTTGTCTTCTTCCGCTGAAGGAGTACTAAGAGTAGGCAGTGGGTACCTGGGTGCGCGGCTGAAGAACATCTTGATAGGCAGTTGCTGGCGCTGTCTTTTCATATGCGTGAGGAGGCTTTTGTAGGGTATATGCCTTTGATCATATCCAAGAGTTTCACCTTCTCCTGGATAGCAAGCATCTTCCTCCGGCACTTAGTTTTATTGTCAGAAGGCTTAGAAAAAGCAGCACGTTTATGAGCCATTGTGGGGCTTAGATAAAAGTTCTCAGAAAGCGCATGCGTAGTGACGTAAGCGTGTATGAGAAAAAATCGCGATAGAGTGAAGCCGCGAAAGTCGAAGCGTGATATAGCGAGGGATCACTGTATTATACTAAAAATAGCAGCAGGCCTAGTACTGACCCCTGAAGGACACCATTCTTACCATCACCCGAGTCTGATAGGGTTCCTCACACCATAACCCTATGCTTCCTGTGTTTTAGCAAATTCAGCATCCATCTACACACTACACCTTGAACTCCCACTTCTTGTAGTTTGCTGTCCAACTTCTGAAAATCAAGATAAATAATATTATAAACACCACTCTGATCATATCCTTTTGTTGCTTCCTAATAGATTTGCAGTATGTTAGTAAAACATAACCTTCCTCATCTGAACCCAAGCTGACTGCACAGTAAAACTCCTGTTCTTGACAGGTGCTGTTGGATCTTGTCCTTAATAATTCCTTCTATTAATTTACCTGTGACGCATGTTAATCTTACTGGCCTATAGTTGCTTGGATCAGACCAGTCACCCTTTTCAAGTAATGGAATAATACTTGATATTTTTCTGTCTTTAGCAATTTCCCCACTGTACATAAGTAAGCAACATCTTGAATTTCAAATATAAGTTAAACTCACGCTTTTACTAATGTGTAAATTAGCAGTCAAAAGATGAGATGTGCTGTCTGATTAAATATGAAGTTAATATGACAGTCAAAATTGATAGGAAATTAAGAAATGAGGGAGCAAAGGCCTACAGCACCCCTGGCCTATAGGGTAACTGCTCTAGTCAATTTAACTCAACAGTTTAACACTAGCATATAGTTGTGTACATAAAGAAAAGTGTCACATCCACATAAATGTGTAGGCAGAGGGCATCATTCTGACATGACATCAGTTTAATTTCCTCACTGATCTCAAAAATAGTCTGAATGACCAGCCCAGTGTATTCAGCATGCACACAAATAACAGAACAAATAACACAAAGCCTAACATAATAATAATAATAATAATAATACATTTTATTTATATAGCGCCTTTCCCATGCTCAAGGCACTTACAGAAAATAAGAGAAAACAGCAGGGTATACAGCGTATAGCATTGTACAAACCAAATAAATAAATAAAGAATATTAAGACAGTAAGTTCAAAGAAAGCCTAACAGACAACAGAATTGATGGTCTAGCACACACACACACAGGTTACATGAGCATTTTGACAGAGAGGTAAACTGAGAGAAGGGGAATGAAGTCAAATAGAGCTAAAAGCCTTCCTGAACAGATGAGTTTTGAGTTGTTTTTTAAAAGAATTCATGGAGTCAGCTGATCTGATTAATTTCGGTAGGTCATTCCAGAGTCTGGGCGCTATACAGCTGAAGGCCCTGTCACCCATGGAGTGTAGATTAGTGTGGGGCACAACAAGATTGCCAGAATCAGAGGACCTTAGTGGGCGGGCAGGCACATAGTGATGGAGAAGGTCACTGATGTAGTTTGGTGCGAGGTTATTTAAGGCTTTGTAGGTTATTAGTAGGATTTTATATTCGATTCTGTAAGACACAGGGAGCCAATGAAGACGGAGCAGGATGGGTGTGATGTGCTCGCTGCTGCTGGTTCGAGTCAGGACTCTTGCAGCCGAGTTTTGAATAAGCTGGAGCTGTGATATAAGATTAGAAGGGGCACACGCCAGCAGCGAGTTACAATAATCTATGCGGGATGTGATAAAAGCATGGACAAGTTTCTCAGCATTAGAAAAGGAGAGGAAGGAGCGAACACGGGATATGTTACGGAGGTGAAAGTAAGAAAGTTTCTTAATGTGATTTATGTGGGCGGAATAAGAGAGGGAGGAATCAAAAATGACACCAAGATTCTTTGCAGTAGAGGCAGGTCTGATGAGATCACCGCCAAGATGGACTGGGAAGGAGCTCATTTTATTAAGTTGCATTTTAGTCCCAATTTGCAGGAGTTCAGTTTTGTTGCAGTTCAATTTTAAAGAGTTCTGCTCCATCCAGGTTTTAATTTCACTAAGGCAGGTTGTGAGCTGAGAAAGCTCTGATGAAGTTCCACTTTTAACATTGAAGTAGAGTTGAGTATCATCTGCATAAAAATGATAGCCCAGTCCATAGCTACGAATAATATGGCCAAGGGGAAGCATATAAATACAGAAGAGAAGAGGGCCGAGGACAGAGCCCTGAGGAACTCCTTGTGTGACTGGCGCTGTGCTGGACCTGCTGTTGCCCAGACTAACAAACTCTTGTCTATCAGTCAGATAGGACTTGAACCACTGGAGGGCAGTGCCAGAGATACCCAGCATGTTCTCCATTCTGGACAGTAGAATGTCATGTCTGACAGTGTCAAATGCTGCACTGAGGTCTAACAGAATTAATATGCTGGTTTGTCCAGAGTCTGCTGCCATAAGCAAATCATTGGTTACTCGTAGCAGAGCAGTTTCACAGCTGTGCTGCACCCTGAAACTAGACTGAAAGGGTTCCATCAAGTTATTAGAGGTTAAGTAATTGGTGAGCTGGGAGGCTACAACACGCTCAAGAGCTTTAGACAGGAAAGGTAAGTGGGAAATAGGCCGGAAATTGTTAAGATTGTCAGCATCAAGACCAGACTTTTTTAACATTGGGGTTACAGAAGCGATTTTAAAAGTGAGCGGCACAGAGCCAGTGTCAAGGGATAAGTTTATTATTGTTGTAACAGTCGGGATTATGGCATGAAGGCAGGATTTAAGTATTGTGCTGGGGATGGGGTCCAGTACACAAGTAGTCGGCCTCATCTTACAAAGCAGGTCATTAACAAAAGCAGATGTGACTGGTGAGAACTTAGAGAAGGAGCTGGATGGAGTGAGAAAACAGGGAGAGATATAAACAGATGATACATTTATGTTAGTTGAATTATTTAGATCTTTAATTTTGTTACGGAAAAAGTGGAGGAAATCCTCACAGACTTCAGTAGAAGAGGTAGTTGGGCTAGATGCAGGTTCGAGTAGTTTATTAACTACAGAAAACAAAACCCTTGGGTTATTGTGGCCACTTTCTATTATTCTGCCATAGTGGGTGTTCTTAGCAGCAGTTAGTGCTTCTCTGTAAGCTCTTTGGTGATCAGAGAAAGCCTGGATGTGCACGGTGAGGCCAGTCTTACGTGACATTCTCTCAAGGCGTCGGCCAGCTGCTTTCATAGATCGCAATTCTGAGTTATACCAAGGAGCTGAACGTTTAAAGGAAACCTCCTTATGTTTTAAAGGAGCTGTTTTATCTAATGCTGAATGAAGGGCTGAGTTATAGTGGTCAACAAGACTATCTAGTGTTGATGGAATAGGTGCAGACAGTAAAAGATCAGAAATGGATCCAGAAAGGATAGAGGGGCAGATATTTTTAAGGTTTCTGTAAGAGATTTGTCGTTTACAGGTAAGAGGAGGTAAAGGCAGTGAGACAGTGAAAAATACTGCTTTATGGTCAGAGAGTCCCAAATCAGTGCTGTAAATATTGGCAACAGATAGTCCAGAAGTGCAGATCAGATCCAATATATGACCACCAGAGTGGTTGGGAAAATCAACATGTTGTGTTAAGTCAAAGCAGTCCAGTAAGGAAAGGAATTCATTTCTCAGTTTAGATGTAGTAGTGTCAATATGGATGTTGAAATCACCAAGAAGGATAATTCTCTGAGAGTAAGAGCTTAGGTGGGTTAAAAGTTCAATCAGATCAGATAAGAAGGATGCATTGTATTTTGGGGGACGATAAAGAACAATGAGTGAGACAGGACCTGTGTCCGTTATTAGTTTAAGAGCCAGGCACTCAAAAGACAGTGGACAGTCAATTGGGATTCGTTTGATATTTAAGTCTGCTCTGATAATTACCGCTAGCCCACCTCCTTGTCTAGAGCTGCGAAGTTCTGTATGGAAAGTGAAACCAGGTGGAGTCGCCTCCGTGAGAGTCGTCAATTCGTTCGGTTTTTGCCAAGTCTCCGTTAAACACAGTATATCAAGCCTGGTGTCAGTGATGAGTTCTGACAGCACCAATGCTTTGCCATTAAGAGATCTCGAGTTAAACAGTGCAATATTGGTTAATGAGGCATCTTTTTGCACAGAGCCGTGATCAGGGTTTATTTCCACACAATGTAAATTTGGCACACTGATACTTGTATTTCCAGGGCCATGAGAAGAAGGGCTTATTCCTGAGCAAATGCTGCCGGTTGTCTTTTCATTCGCAGCCCGGCGGTGGCGGCGACCTGACCCGCGATGTATATATTTCGGGCGCTGCAAAATACCGGCGTCTTTTAGGATGTTCCAATCAGACCATTTGCTCTGGACACACTGTTTAATAAAAAGGAGTTTGTCATGAGAGTATTTTAGCATAATACTTGACAATACTTATCTGAAAAGCAGTGGAGAAGCAGCACAGCATAGCGGAACCATTAGGACAGGCGGGTGTGGTAGCGTAGATGAGGTGAACGGCGATAGCAAAGCAGCAAAAGCATAGCAGGAGGAGGTAGCAGGATTTGGAGGTTCCAATACACAGCCACAAACAGTAACGCTTGTTAATTTCATGCGTGATCGCCCCGGAGCCATAAGCCAGGTTAGTATGAGCATCAGATCAGATCCCAGTCGTAGAGTACTGTGAAATGAATCGGGAGCAGATCAGCATAGCGAATATAATCACGGAGACAGATCATCCCGAGGTCATATATGCCAGGTACAAAGAAATGTTCGTAGGTCTCATCCCGCGATCCACAGACTCAGCTGTTCCCAATTGCACAGGGTATTTTTCTGTTTGCTATGAAATTAATTATCAAATTTCTGAAACTTGTCATATGTTTGGTCATTTTTAAGATGACATTATTCATCTGTGACTATTTATAAATTGTGCAAAACAAAACCAAAATGTCACAACCTACATATACCAGTCATTTTTTATTTTATTTTGCATTGTAGCATTAACAATAACATTTTCATACAAATGTTGTAGGTCAAAGTGCTTTACAAGATGAAGAAAGAAAAGTTTATGAAAAACAACAATAAGATTAGGCAATACTAAGTAACAAAGAATAAAGTAAGGTCCAATGGCTGGGTGGACAGAAAAAACAAACAAACAAAAAAAACTCCAGATGGAATGGAGAAAATAAAACAAAATCTGCAGGGGTTCCATGGCCATGAGACCACCCAGCCCTCACAGAGTTTACAAGATACTTTAGACTGGACTTGATCTCCATCCATTTTCCAACCCGCTGAATCCGAACACAGGGGTCTGCTGGAGCCAATCACAGCCAACACAGGGCACAAGGCAGGAAACAATCCCAGGCAGGGTGCCAACCCACCGCAGGACACACACACCCACACACCAAGCACACACTTGGGACAATATAGAATCGCCAATCCACCTAACCTGTATGTCTTTGGACTGTGGGAGGAAACTGTAGCGCCCACAGAAACCGGGAGAACATGCAAACTCCACGCAGGGGGGACCCGGAAAGCGAACCCAGGTCTCCTAACTGTGAGGCAGCAGCGCTACCACTGCACCATCGTGCTGCCCGTTGGACTTGATCTGATCATCTTAATGTTAGTAGCAGTTCTCAATCTCAATTATTCCAGTTCAGGGTTGTGGGGGATTATCTTGTCAGCACTAGGCAGAGGGTGCAGCAGGAACCAGTCATGGACAGGTCATCAATCTATCGCACAGCCCACTTATTCACAGACCCCTCCACACACTCTCATGCAGAAATAATTTTAAATTATCAACACACACATTAGGAGATTTGGAAGGAACAGGTAAATACCTAGAGGAAAAGATACTGGGGGAACTTGCAACTTCCAAACGCAAAATTCAAACTCAGGATTCCATATTAATGAGGTGACAGCATTAACTTCTGTGCCATTGTGTTAATACATGAGTAGCTTTTTTTTCCCTGCAAATTATCTACATTTTCATAAAATAACCAAATGGTTTACAATATGGGTGGATGGATGGATGCTGAGCAAAGCTATGGCTACTGTTTCTTTCTAGTAAAATTAACAAATAACAGTGGCCTGTGTGATAATTTAGAAATTAACAAGCAATCCCTGCTTACTGTGTGAATAGGACGGAAAGTGAGTAACATTTTCACACATGTGCTCGAAAAAACTAAATTATTTGTTTAAAAGCTACAGTACTTATTTTCTGTATGATACTTAATTGTACGTAATATTTCACCCTGTGACATTTACCAAAGTAAGTACATTTTCAAGGTAAGCCCAAGATGTTTCCCTACACTCCGTTATTTTGCTTTACACGTCTTTTCTAATTTCTTCTGGTATCTAGTTTACCAAACCCATCACCAAAATTAAAAGAAACAAAAGCCTGCAATACGTTTGTGACCTATGGTAGCTCCGCTCTTAATTATTACTGAATTCCCCACTTGCTAACCATCAAGATGGGGCCTCTAAGCCAAGCACCTCCTTTTTATTGTCTTCCCAGTTTTACCAGCAGGAAATGGGCATCAATAAGCTGTACAGAGAAAATGGAGCTCCTGCAGACTTAATCTTGTTTGCTGTCTGACATTCATTACAGTACTGAAGTTCTTCATTAAAGTTTAAAAACTTGCCTGAGTGCATGGATAGCTAACAAAAACAAATGGTCCGTTTGTTAAGGAGAGGCACATCAACTGATTGATTACAGAAATAAATCTAAAGTGAGTGAACATCTATGACTTTGTCTGACCTTTTTGCTTCAGTGAGCTGACTGCTCTGATGTGCGTGATGCACAGGTGAATATTTAATTTGCTTCTGTGTCTGACTTAAATTGGCTTTGCTGACTCATTGATCATTCATGCTCGTTTGTTGCTGCTTACTGTTCTGATATTAATCTTACAAAGAAAAATGGGGAAATAGGGGCCAAGGGGAAGCTGCTGAATAAATAATTTTCAAAGCAAAATTGAAAAAAATTTGTTGAAGTCCTGTGCAATGCAAGCCTGCACAGAACACATCAGTGCCCTTTAAATCCATTTAAGATTTCACGTTAATGCAAAAGGTTCACACAAGAACAAATATTTTTCAGTTTTATGATATTTAACAGTGGCAAGGGGACAAATTTCCATTGAACTTTTGTGTTTTCGTGAGTTTGATGGGCATAGTAGTTAAAGCTTTGGAATTCAAACTCTGAGATTGTGGGTTCAAATCCTGCTGCTGATACTGTGTGACTTGCCTGTTCTCAATTTGGAAATATAAAAGAAGTGTAACCAATTGTATCTCAGTTTGTCTTGGATAAAAGCAAGCAGCACCTGGAGCAACAGAACTGATCAAAGCAGAATGATAAAAGCAGGTTGCCTGATTTTTGCTCAATTTTCACTATACAAACTACTTTGGTAGCTTTCAGAGGTGATCTTTGTGCTATTTCCTGCCATCCAGTTCTCCTTTCACGTCTTAATTTAACTTTAATTCATAGGGGCCTCAATGGATTGTCACATATGTGCGTCAGAAGGTCACCTTCCAGCCTTGTCAAAGGTAAGCACTACCACTGCGGGACACCACGGGACACGACTGCTGACTCTTTTTTCTCTTTTTCCATCCACAACTCTGAGAAAATGCCTGTTGAGGGAAATTGACCCCACCTTTTCCAGTCCACGACCTATGAAAGCAGGACAATCCCAGAAGGAGTCGTCTCATTTAGTAGATGAGCACCCCATGCTATGGAGCTCTGACCCCAAAGCTTGACCACTCTCCAGAGCCTTTAACTGCAGCCTATGGCTACATTTTGCTTTTGTTTTGTTACTATAACATCACATGCATGTTAATTTGATCAAACTAATTATATTAAGTAAGCAGGATGACCAAGTTGGCACCCCAACATTTCATCTTTACTTCCTCAATTGCTCACAGAATACAGTAGAGTAGTGAATTTAGCCTGAACTAGTAAAAATGAAGACTAACTAAAACAATTTGTATTAATAACCTTGGACTGGATAAACAGAAATTTGAAGACCTTAGATCCAAACACCTGGACAGCGGCCATTGTTAAAGGTGGTCTATAGATGGTCCCCTTATTGCTATGAATTTAGCTTCTCTTGCTGCTACATCAATTTTTTGTTCTAAAATGCTGAACAAATCCATATGTTTGTTTTATTTATCCCACATGTTCCAATCGGAGACAACTCTTTCCAAGCAATAAATGTAAGTTAGGAACCACCCCACGACCTGGAAAACCATGCATTGCAGGCTTAAAACTCTAAATGAAGAAGATTAAAGGTGTGTATGCTCTCATAATGGAGGTTTCCTTGTTTATACAATATTGAATACTTGAACAATCTGAATCCTAAACTCCAAACCCATCATACATGTTCCACAGGTAATTATTTATTCATCCATTTATTCAGCCTACTTAATCTAATGTCTAGTAGCAAAGAGCCAGTGTCTATCCCAACAACAGAAGGACAACCCTCGACAGGGCACCATTTCAGGGCACACTTTCACATAGATCCTCATTCACCCATATGCAGTATTCATTTCTTGCCTATTAAGTTAACCTCTACTTTTTTGGGTAGGGAGAGAAAAATCAGAGTTCCCAGAGAAAAACAAACATAAGGAAAAAAACCGACCAGTCCAGATATTGAACACAGTCTTCTGGAGTATTCATGCAGAGCTCCAGCTATTGCTCTATAGTAAAAGTCATGGAGTACACACTCACTTGGCCTTTGTGACACACCTGTCTGTTGTGACAATCAACTTAAGAGGTCTTCTTTCCATGCAGTCTTCAATGTTCGCTGACACTTTTATCCGAGGAGACTTAAAACATTTATGATAAAATTGGTTACATTTCTTTTGGTTTTCCACTTAGAGCCTAGGCAGGTCAAGTGACTTGTTCATGGTCACACGGTGGCAGTAGCGAGATTTGAACCCACAACCTTATGGTTTGAACTCCAGAGCCTTAGCCATTATAGCACACTATGGGTTACAGGTGAAAGGGTTTGTTAGTTTTGCTCACAGAAACAGTAGGTGTAGCAGAAAAGTAATGAGACTGATTTTTTATTTACCAAAGTTTTTTTTTTTTTTCAAACATCAATGTTATCCCCTTCAAAGTAGTTCCCTTGGGCAGCTACACACCGATGGAGACGTTGTTCCCACTGTTGGTAGCAGCGCTGGAAGTCTTCAACCGGTATGGTCTTCAGCATGTCCGTTACACTCTTTTGGATGTTTTCTAAAGTCCCGAAATGACGTCCTTTGAGGACATTTTTCAGTTTAGGAAAAAGGAAAAAGTCACACGGACTGAGGTCAGGTGAATAAGGGGGCTGGGGAACCACAGGAATGCCTTTTGAGGTCAAAAATTCTGTTATGGAGAGGGCAGTGTGACATGGGGCGTTGTCATGATGGAGCATCCATTTGTCTGCAATGTCTGGTCTCACACGAATGACCCTTTTTCTGAGCCTTTCAAGGACGTCTTTATAAAAAACTTGGTTGACAGTTTGTCCTGGAGGAACAAATTCTTTGTGGACAATTCCACTTTTGTCAAAAAAACAAATTAGCATTGATTTGATCTTCGATTTGCTCATTCAAGCTTTCTTTGGTCGAGGAGAGTTTGCATTGTGCCACTCCTGACTTTGCCTCTTGGTCTCAGGATCATATTCAAAAATCCATGATTCATTACCTGTGATCACACGACTAAAGAAATCTTGCTCATTAGCGATTCTGTCAAGAAGATCAAGACACTTGTTTTTTCGATTGTCCTTCTGCTCAATTGTGAGGTTTTTCGGCACCATTTTGGCACAGACCTTTCGCATGTGCAAATGTTCAGTCAAAATTTGATGAACGGTAAATCTGTTCAAATTTAATTTTTCACTCAACATTCTTAATGTTAAACGACGGTCTGATCTCACAAGAAAGTTCACATGTTCGATGTTTTCATTGGTTTTCAAAGTTGAAGGCCTCCCTGAACGGTGCTCATCTTCAACGTGTTTTCTGCCTTCCAAAAATGATTTGTGCCAGCGAAAAACTTGAGCTCGGGATAAAGAATGTTCCCCATAGGCCTGTTTTAACTTTTCAAACGTCACACTTGCCGATTCTCCAAGCTTTACACAAAATTTAATGGCACAACGTTGCTCCAAATTCCGCTGTTCCATTCTGCGTGACGCACAACCAAAAACACAACTTCGCTAATAGCAGTCACAAAAATCACGAAGTTAACGGAAGGAGTTGAAACTCGCACTGAGCTATGGGAGGGTACTGATACACGTGCTCTATCAAGGACAACAGCGCAGCGTTGCTAGATCGCTTGCAGTGTTGCCAGTCTCATTACTTTTCTGCCACACCTCGTACACCATTTTTCATCATAACTGCTGAATTGTGTTTCATGGGAGTATTGTTCCATGAATCCCTTACCTGTCAATGTGGTGGAGCCTGTAAGAACATAAGGTTTCTGAATCAAAGTATATTGTTTATGCTTTGTTTTAGCCAAGTTGGGGTTTATATTCATGCTTTCTTTCTGTTTTGTTCATTTTTGATTTTTGTATTTACATTAATGTTACTTTTGTAAATTATTTGAATTATTTTTCGTTTTTATCGTGTCTGTATACATAAGCTGCTTGGGAGCTGTGTATATTGTGGGTGGTTCCCAAAGTGGTGGGGGCCACCTGCCAATCATTGCCAGGAACTTCCATCCACCCTATTAATCTGGAGAATCTCCCATAGTTCCTGGTGGTTCATTTTGAGTGAGTCAGGCAGTTTTGGTGATTTCTTCTGTGATTTCTGTTTTTGTGCTTTTTGATATCTCCTCTTTTTTGACCTCACTTTGCGATTTCTTTATTGGGACCTGTTTGCCTTGGATTGCCTTGTGTTTAGAGAAAATTAGACACAGGAAGCAGAGGGTGAAGGTGAGAGGAACCTTATCAGAATTGGCCGATGTTAAGAGTGGTGTTCCACAGGGGTCAGTGCCAGGGCTGCTGTTATTTTTAATATTGTCACACACGTGCACATGGGAGGCAGCTAAAGGGCTTGAGTAAGGGCAGTTCCGATTCAGACCAGAATGTGACAGAGTGCACTGACTCTTTTTTTCCCTTTGCTGCAGACCAGTCATGGGAGATTCCACCTGGTCCTCTTGACATCACTTCCAAAACCGAGCATATGGAAGAAGACCTTGCTGGCTCCGGCCCCTGTGATGTCATGTCCGGGCTCGAGCCAATGGTTGAAGACCCTCACGAGCCGGACCCCTTTGACCTCACTTCCTGTCTTCCCCTTTAAAAGTCTCCACCTTTTCCCTATTTCCTCAGTTCTGTTTTGGACTCGGTTTTGTGCACATCAGTGCTGTATCCATTTTTACGACATTGCAGCCAGGATACCAATTATATGGGTGGCTGCCCCAAACCTTGCTATGGCTCTGTGTGGAGTTTGTAACAAATATATATAAATGATTTAGATAGGACTATAAGTAAGAAACTGGTTAAGTTTGCAGATGATACCAAGATAGGTGGATTGGCAAGTAATCTGGAATCTGTTGAATCATTACAGAGGGACTTGGACAGCATACAGGCTTGGGCAGATGATATTTAATGTCAGTACATGTGAAGTGTTATATGTAGGAAGTAAAACTGTTAAGTTTGAATACACAATGCGAGGTCTGAAAATCAAGAGTACACCTTATGAGAAGGATTTAGGAGTCATAATGGACTCTAAGCTATCGATTTCCAGACAGTGTTCAGAAGCCATTAAGAAGTAAAACATAATGTTAAGTAATATAGCACAATGTGTGGAGTACAAATCCAAGGAGGTTATGCTCAAGCTTTATAATGCACTGGTGAGGCCTCATCTGGAGTACTGTGTGCAGTTTTGGTCTCCAGGCTACAAAAAGGACATAGCAGTGCTAGAAAAGGTCCAGAGAAGAGCGACTAGACTGACTCCAGGGATAAAGTGGAAGAATTATTAAGAAAGATTTAAAGAGCTTAGTCTTTTCAGTTTAAAAAAAGATTAAGAGGTGGCATGATTGAAGTGTTTAAAATTATGAAGGGAATTAGTACAGTGCACTGTTATTTTAAAATGAGTTCATCAAGAACACGGGGACACAGCTGGGAACTTGTAATTTCGCACAAACATTAACAAGTTTTTCTTTACACAGAGAGCCATAGACACTTGGAATAAGCTATCAAGTAGTGTGGTAGATAGTGAGATTTCAGGGACTTTAAAAACTCAACTTGATGTTTTTTTAGAAGAATTAAGTGGATGGGACTGGTGGGCTTTGTTGGGCTCATGCCTGTTCTCATCTAGACTGTTATAATGTAAATAAATCCTTTATGTCTTTTGTAGTCTATGGGGTTTCAATGTATGACAGAACATTTTATGAAAAATAATCTTTTTATAAGGTTTTTTGTCTGCCCTTTTATCTAGCTTGAGTTTGCCGGTATATCCACCCTTTAGTGGGCATTTTTGGAATTAGCTCTTTGAGGGTTATGTGTCTAGTTTGTAACAGTTCCAGTGTATAGAGCATGTTTTTCTTCAGCAAATAACAGAACAAACAACACAAAACTAAACTTGCACAGGAGCTTTCCATTACCTTCACCTGGCTACATTTGCTGCTATTAAAGTCTAGGTAAGGCTCCTTACTGTGAATGAATCTACTATCCCACCCAATATTCCTGAAACACTTGTGTAATGATTAAGGCATGTGTAGGAGCAGGAATGCTGGGGCAGAGTGGGCCTGACAGAAGTGCACCATTGCAGAAGCTGTACCATCCATAACAGGTGGGTCTCCTCCATTATGGGTCACCAGGGTGGGACAGCACCTTTGTATCCTGAAGGTCTCAGAACAAATTCCTGAATTGAGATATCTGGGATATTTGTTCTCTTGTAATAAATAAAAAATAAACAAACAGCAATTTAGTTATTCTATGAACTTGGTTTCTGCATTAGAGAACTGTAGTGAGCAATACGAAAAAGGCAGGAAGCAGCTCTAGATGGGCCATCAGTCCATTTCAGAAATGCCCACAAACACACAACCACAATTTATCATTTAACCAAACGTGCACATCTTTTGATTGGGTTAGGAAATTGGAGCATGGACTACACATGTGCATACCAGGAAGACCCACAAAGTCCATACACTGTTCTCTGGGACTTAGACTCAGGTTTCTTGATCAACGTGCCACTCTTGTACCTACCGAAAAAACGTAATTCAGCTACCAAAATGTACCTTGCTCTGTCTTTTCAGAGGAATCCTTTTCATGATACCCATCTGTTTTAAAAGTGAAGCTGCCATCAGCCATGTGCTCTGTAATGGTATACCATTGAGGCAGGATTGATTCACAGTAATTAGGATTTCTACATCTGCAGTCAAATGCACAATAAATCCTTCTCACTTCAGACATATTATACAGTTCCAATAAATCACCTGAGTATTTGCCAGGTAGAGAGGTTTCTAATGAAAGGCTAAAATAACTTCTCTTCTAGCTTTGTATACTTTTTCCCAGTCACTGATCACTCTTCCCTTGTAAGCCCTAGGCCTATTTGTCACTTGTCAGCAGAAAAGCTAAACTCTGCTGCTTGTTTATTATTCATTGCCATGATAAGTATCTCAGAAAGTCCAGAACTGAGGGAGGTCTTCTCCTTTTTTTAACTAAATGATGGTTTATCATTGGGAAGGCTCTTGATGACAAGACTAATTAATTACACAGCCCAGGGACATGACAGGCTGCAAAATGTCATCATGTAAGCAGCTCTTTTCATTTTGCAAGTCAGAAAACCGAGACAGAACAAAAAAAAATTTAAAAAACAAAGTTAAAAAAGGGCTGAAATGTAGGCTTAGCCATTAACTGGTAAAAAGACGTGGGCAAGGGAAGTGCCTTAGCTTTGAGATACGATAGTTACCACAGGAGCGTGGGAAGAGAAGGGAAATGACAGAGTCACAGAGCAGGGGAGCATGAAGATCATGTGTCTACTGCACCTCGACATTTCAAATAACAGCAGAGATTAAACAAGACTTTGTTCTGAAACAGGAGACAGGCATACGGAGTGCAGCTGGAACCGTTAGGCAAAAGGAGAGAAAAGCCCAAGATTTAAGGTCCTGCTGACATATTTCTTTGATAAGAGATTTATGGCCCTTCAGAAGGCGTTGCTTCAGTCGTCTCAGCGCAACTCAAACCAGACCTGTGAAGCCGTGTAGAGTTTCAAATGGACTTGAGGTGGAGTTTTTCTTTTTTCTTTTATAACCCGTTAAACTCAGATTTACTGCAGAGATGGTCTCTCCAGCTCCCTGTGCGCTTATCCTACAGGTGCAGACCTGCAACATCTTGGCAGCTTCTCCTTTCACTGACCAACGTTTACCCTGGGAGACCAAAGCAGCTTAATGGAAATGGAATATCTTCATTATCATCTATCAAAGTGCTGCTAAAGCATCTTGGATTGTCTGTATTTTCAGCTTATTAAGTAGAAAATCAGCATGAGGGCTCTTCATAAGAAGAGCGGTGAGCCACAGCTGATAAAGTTTCCACATGCTAGCTGCCATTTGCAAACCGTCATCTAATGACTTGTGGGCACTCTTAACCAGCAGTACAGGCACCACAGGAAAAAACACATTTTTTACATTAGAAATTTTTTATAAATGGACTAGCTTTGTCAATAATTGATAGTTTCCACACAATAACACATTGCTGGTCTATTAAGGAACATAAATATGCATTATGTGGCTCATCTTTTATTTGAACCCTCTTTTAATCTAATATATAATCTTCTGCTGTTTGGATTTTATTCTTATTTGCTGACAAAAATTAAAATAAAATTCTATTAAACACTGTCAAATGTCACGGCTAATAGCACCACCATAATAGTACTGAATAGTGTGAAACGGAGAGATGCAGCAACAGGAGAGACCCGTCTTTCTGCAGATAGGTGCCCATAAAAAGTGTAATGTAGGGGTACCATCACAACAAGACAAAGAGGTGATCTGGGCATCAGCAGATGTTGGGGGCAGACAATTCAGCACTTGGTAGAAATATTTAACCCCCCCTTTTTTTTTAAATTGAGGCCAGGGTGTAAATACAAGATACAACAACACTTCACGGCAGAAGGTGGGACATGGTCTCAGATGGGAACATATAGCACTAAGGATCTCTGTGTCCTCTACATCTTAAGTGCAATTAAAGGTTCTGGGATATATGTACACTTGGACCTTGTGGGGAGAATTGAATGCTAGTGTCACTTTATGAAATGTAGCGCTGCCTGCTACTCCAAAAGTGATTCTAGAAGTGATCCCATGATTAGGTTTAATGTGGCGTCATGGGCAAACTACAAATAACTCTGCAGTTGAGCGGAATGTTTGTGGTATAGACAACTGTTGAGACTGGTCAGATCATAAGAGAGAGATAAGAGAAGTAAGAAAGGGAACAAATGGCACAGTCCTTTGTAAAAGACACATACACAAGTCAACCCAGCAAGCTGACAGAGGTTCGTGGGCTATTAAGGATGACCCTAAAAAGACACAAGCATTTTTTATATTTTTCTTTCATTCATATTTTTTGCTCCTCCTGTTCATCCCTACAAAAGAAATATTGGTATGTATTTTTGGGCTCCCTGGATGTTATTCAAGTTGTAAAGGGTATCAAGAAGGGCACCCTACTATCACAGGAGTCATACAAAATAATGTGGAACAAGGCCATGTACAGTGAAAAGGCATTGTATATACAGTACTACTATTACTGCTGGCTCTTCTTCCTATTTTAATAGATTTATGTAAGAGTAATAAGGAATTACAAAAACATATCAATTATAAGAAAACAGTGGGTAGGTATCTCACAAAATCACCACACCACTTGTTGCAAAATGTGCTATACCACATTTTCACATTTTGCAGTTATGGAACTTGCCTGTTTTGTTTATCACTACGTATACCTTTGTAGGTTTTTCCAAAGCATTTTGTGTTTCCTGCCACATTTGTCATACAGTGCTGTGGCGTTGTGCAGTTTTTTAAATAAATAAATAAATGAAAGTACGCTTTGGCATGGAGGGGTTGCGGGTGTGCACAGTAAAAAGGCGGAGTGGCTCCAGAAGCTGATAAGGTGATCAGCCGATTATACGGTTACGGGCAGGCATGAGCATTTTAGCTGATTGTCCCGTTAGCACTCCAGGGTCTGTAATCAGCACCAGTGCACCTTCAACCCTAGTAGAATAAAAAGAACCTGAGCAGGAAGCAGAGAAGTACTGAAGATGAGAGAGAGATTAGAGGAGATGGTAGCAGAAAGAGCCGGTGCGCTGATGAGTGGAGGCAGGAGAATAGTGTATGGCCGGCACTCGAGGTGGGGCAGTGGGATTGCTCCTGCAGAGCTCATATTAAATAGAACATTGATTATTCTTATTGGATTTTAACCTCCACAAAGACACTTGATTTTGCAGATTATTCATTGATTGACTACTAGCTATCCCCCACGGCTCTGCTCAACGCAGCAGTCTAACAGGACAAACTTTAAAAATCAA
This sequence comes from Polypterus bichir lapradei, assembly GCA_026402145.1. NCBI lineage: Eukaryota > Metazoa > Chordata > Cladistia > Polypteriformes > Polypteridae > Polypterus > Polypterus bichir. Next base: position 55,836,358 of record JANRMT010062806.1, read on the forward strand.
TAAATAAACAGGCATTGCTAGCTAAGCAGAGGCAAGATAAGCTACAAAACATGGCCAGAGGTAGAGCGTTTCGAACAGAAGCTTGCAAGTGAGTGAGGAGGGCCCCACCTGGCTCTCCACTCCTGACGTCATGCTTCCCCATCCCCTCGGCCCACAGCCTCTGTCTTGGATTAGTGTGAATAAATAGCTCCTGCAAGCAAACTATAGCAAGCAAATTATAGAAAAAAAACGGTCTAAATCCTTTAAGTAGTTCTCTCATGAAAAGCGGACAGACATACAGACAGATGTTGGATTTTATATATATAGAGATTTACACCACTGAACTTTGTTTTTTTTTGGAACACATTGAGCAATAAAAGCACTTGCTGTTGACTGTGTGTGCCCTCATTTGTCTGGCTTATACTGGTTACAATATCGACAGTCCCAGGTTCAAGTGGTGTTAAGGCTGATGCGGCTAACCTGGACCATCACAACATTTTAAAGACACAAATGATAATTTCACTGCCATTTGCAAACTGACACAGTGTAAAGGAGTGTGTCACTTGATGGACTGGTGCCCAGTCTCGGGGTTGCTTCCTACCTTGAACACAATGATTAAAGGATAGACCATTATGCTCACCATTCTGATTTGGAATAAGTGGGTTTGTAGATTCCATATTTACTACTGCAGAACAGCAGTGCTAATTTGGAAATAATGTAGTTTGGTTCACTTCAATACTGGATGACTAATAGCCCAGATTATACTAAGTTGCGACAGATCTGCATTCTCTAGATGAGTGCTGTGCTCTCTTGCAACATTTTATATTTACAAGCAGATGCAGTCTATACATATTTACATTAAATTCATTTATGAAGCTGATGTGTTTAGCCAACGTGACTTAAAAAAAAGTCACACAAAGAAAAGCAGAAAACCACAAACATTGCTTACTTCCTCTATGATGTAAGCAACAAATAATTTCATTACTAAAATACGATTCATCAAACCCATATATGCTACTGGCTCTCCTAATAAAGAAAACCCAATAAATGATTTCATAATTTTAACAGAAATTTAAAGCCTAGGAAACAGATGATGAGAGCAGACAGTATCTGAGGTATTTGAAAGTGAGGCTTCAAGAGTTACACAAAGTCCTGATTGTGGGCTTTTGGTTCTTTTTTTCCAAGCTGGGGATGGAGTTAACAGTGCTTCTTATTGTTAAGAAGATGTTGTTGGGGTGAGATTGGCGGCCACTCAGGAATGACTTCACCAGACTGACCCTAGATTATTAAACTGTGGGTGAGATGTGTGGGTGCAGCTATGATGAAGGATTGTTTGCTCTGACAGAAGATGCCAATCTGGTGTACTCATTTAGAAAACATCAGATTTGAAACATACCTTACAAATATGGGCACTTCAGAAGTTCCTGGGGAAAGGCAGAGCTGCTGACATTGATAGCTGAATTCTGAGAGGTCTGAAATTCTGCAGCTAAACCTGAGTCACAAAACTCCAGACAGATTTCCTTATCTCCTGAGCACACACACCAACTATGTTTGCTTTGGGTTTTTATGTTAGATGTACAGTATATTTGTATGATCTGCAGTACCACACAAAAGAATATTGTAACAGGCTCCCAAGGCACCCACCACAGTTCAATCCCCTCCTTAAAAGCGTAGGATCTTTGGCAGATCATCTTAGTGATGAACTGGGAAAACAAGTGCCTTCGACAGCTAAGCAAAATGTCTGTGTTGTGATTTGGGGCCGAGGAAACTGCAAGCAGTGTGAATAGATGACCGGAAAATGTATTTGCTTATAAAAAGATAGAGTAGTTAAGGTCTGAAAACATGCAGGGGGGGTCAAAAAACCAGGAAGTCAGTAATTACCCGAAACAACAAGATCAGAATGAAAGAGAAAAATAAAAGTCAAAGTGGAATAGTAAGGGTCCGAAACCTAAATCATGTGTGAAGTGCCTTATGGCTTCCACAAGCATTACAGAGAGAGAGAGAAAGTGAATGATGAAAATATTTTTTGAGAGTTCTTCAGGCAAAAATGCAGATGTCTGTATTGTCTTGTTACCATTTTAAATACAAATGACATGGTGATGACACAGGCCACGATGGTGTCCAAACACATGACTAGCAACAGAGAACATCATAGTGTGACCACACAAAAAGATTTCACAAATGGAAAACCATACAAAGTACCACAGTACTTTGTGTCACTATTGAAAATATTCAAAATGCCACAGAAATGGATTGTTATAACTGCAGAAATGAAAAAATAATAAAAAGAAAAAATCTGAGTTAGGATTATAGCCTCTCTTCTATAATGTAGCCTCTGCATTTCTGTTCATGAAGCCTTCTGCCATATCCACATCTGCTTCCTGAAGACTATTTCTGATTTGTCAGACAGTCGTTCTTGCCTTTATCTTTACCATAGTGAGGATTCTTCTGTCATTAGCAGTGGAGGACGTCCTTGATTTATCAGCCCCTTTTTGATTACTGAGCCCACCACCTCATAATGGCTTCTTTGACTGTCACTGGCACAGCTCTTGTCCTCATGTTGAGCATTGGCAGGTACAGACCCCAAAGGGTAGAAGCAAGCAATCTTATGAAGCAATGAAACAAACCGGAGGAATCACAAACACCTGTAAAGCCAATTGTTCCAAACATTATGGTGCCCTGAAATTGGCGGACCATGTGTAAGATGCATTGTCATTTCTAGATGGTGTGACCAAAATATATACATATCCCTTTAAATGAAAAAAATAAAAGAAAAACAATCTACATCAGAAGTCTGTTCCATGTGACCTGAGAAATCACCATCACTCTTCTTCAACACAGCTCAGTGCAACAGGCTCTCCTGAACACCTTTTATGTTATCTTCCACCCAGCAAGTTGACCTTTTTAGCCAAAGCTGAATAATAAGCAATAATCAAAAATGAATAGATCACTGTGGTTTGTGAGTCTAATTGCACTGCACTGGCTTCATCCAGCTGCACATATTAAGTTCAGATCCTTAATGCTTGCCTAGAGATAGTTGCTTTGAAAACCCACTCATATTGCTCCGGAAATTCCTTTCTTCCTAGTGCCATACGACTTTATAATGAGGAATATCGGGGAAAATGATTAAGGTTTGAAATGTGTCCTGCAACAATTTTTGTGTAAATATGCGTTATCAAACTACCTTACCTTAACCTGTCTTATTTGTTTTAATTTTTTTTTGTCTTGTTATTAGATGCAACTGAGAAGGCGAATGTCATGTTTTCTTGTGTAAACATGACTATATAAAGCAACCTTGAACCTTGAAGGGTAGCCAGTGGGTCTACACCTACACTCACTGTCTACTTTCTTAGGTACACCTTGCTAATACTGGGTTGGACCCCCTTTTGCCTTCAGAACTGCCACATAAATGCTGGAAATATTCCTCAGGGATTTTGGTCCATATTGACATTTTAGCATCATGCGGTTGCTGCAGACTTGTTGGCTGCACATCTACGATGTGAATCTCCTGTTCTACCACATCCCAAAGGTGCTCTATTGGATTGAGATCTGTTGATTGTGGAGGCCATTTTTGTACAGTGAACTTATTGTCATGTTCAAGAAACCAGTTTGAGATGATCTGAGGTTTGTGACATGGCACTTTATCCTGCTGAAAGTAGCCATCAGAAGTTGGGTACCCTGCAGTCATAAAGGTATGGATATGGTCAGCAACAATACTCAGGTAGGCTGTGACATTTAAACAATGCTCAGCTGGTACTAAGGGGCCCAAAGTGTGTGCCAAAAAATATCCCCCACACCATTACACCACCAGCCCAAACTGTTGATGCAAAGCCAAATTCTGGCCCTACCATCCAAATGTCACAGCAGAAATTGAGACTCATCAGACCAGGCAACATTTTTCATATCTTCTATTGTTCAATTTTGGTGAGCCCGTGTGAATTGTAGCCTCAGTTGCCTGTTCTTAGCTGACAGGAGTGACACCCGGTGTGGTCTTCTGCTGCTGTAGTCCATCTGCTTCAAGGTTCAACGTGTTATGCATTCAGAGATACTCTTCTGCAAACCTCGATTGTAACAGTGTCATCTCCAGGCAGAGGAGTAGCTTCAGTGACAGACTTTTGTCACTGTCCTGCTCCACTGACAGACTGAGGAGATCGTTCCTCCCCTGTTGCCTTTCTATCAGCACAAACCAGTCCAGCCCTACTCCTCTGACACTTTCATCCAGAGAACTGCCACTCCCTGGATATTTTCACTTTCTCTGTAAACCCTGGAGATGGTTGTGCATGAAAATCCCAGTAGATCAGCAGTTTCTGAAATACTCAGACCAGCCCGACTGGCACCTACAACCATGTCATGTTCATAGTCACTTAAATCACCTTTCTTCTCCATTCTGATACTCAGTTTGAAATTTAGCACATGGTCTTGACAGTGTCCACATGCCTAATTGCATTGAGTTGTTGTCATCTGATTGGCTAATTAGATATTTGCATTAACAAGCAGTTGAACAGGTGTACCTAACAAAGTTGCTGGTGAGTGTATTTATATGGAGACACTTGTGAAGTCCTATGCTTCTTCTCGACCACTTTGATCTACTGAGAGAATGGTGTCTGATGATGTCACTTCTGTGTGGCATTAAATCTCATTCCAGTCTCTTTTCATTTGTAGCTCCTGGCTGGTGGAATAAGCTGCTCACATCCATTCAAAACTCTGGCTCCTTCGATGTGTTTAAGAAGCATTTGAAGACTCTCTTATTTGGGGAATTTCTGTCTAACTGATTGCTGTCAGGTGTTGTAAATTGAGGAATTATAACTAACTTATATTTTGTTTTGAGCTTTTTACTTGTGGATGTTGTCCCCTTGTCCTGTAATACTTGTTCCCAAATTGTCCCCAGACTTGGGTTACTTGATTATATTGACCCCTTTAATTAATCATTTTGGAAAGAGGCAACATGCTAAGCAAATAAATGTAAATGTAAATTATACATTTATATTTGGTCAACCTACTTACCACACATAAATATCTTACAAGTCATCCGTGAGGTCATCAGTGCAGTCCCTCAGTTGTCTATCCCTAGGCTATTAATTATCGGATTTATATTAATGGCACGGGTTTTAGAATAGGTTGTAAAGTTACAAAATGAGTAGATGATCCTAAAACTGGAGGAATGTTAGACACTGAGGGGACGGAAAAAACAATTCAAGAAGACTTGGACAAGCTTCAGAACTGGAAGAACACTTGGAAAAAGCAGTTTAATGTACAAAAGTGCAAAGTGCTACAAATGGCTAAAAGGAATGTCAATTTTAAATACAATATTTCCTAAAGAAAGTATCCTCTGAAAAGGATTTAGGGAATTATAATGACATAATATTTTTATAATCTAAACGATGCACAAAAGCTGTTAAAAAGGCAAATAAAATGTTAGGTTGTATCATAAAAACTGTTGAATTTAAATAGAGTGATATTATGCTCAGACTACATAATGCACTATTGAGACCGTATATGGAGAACTGTGTGTAGTTCTGGTCACCACACTACAAGAAAGACATAGCAGCACTTGAAGCTGTGCAGAGGAGAGCACGTCCTTAAGTGCATTCCTTAAGTACATGTCCTACTGTGATAGACTCAGAGAATTAAACTTGTTTAGTCTCGAATAGAGAAGACTGCATGGGGACCCAATCCAGGTGAATATCCTCAAAGGCACTGAAAAAGTAGGTCCAGCAGAACTGCTTCAATTTAATGGTGAATCACATATTTGAGGACACCACTGGAAATGAAAGGGAATGGCATTTAGGACTGAAGCCAAGAATCAATGCTTTACTCAAAGAGTCGTTGGAACCTGGAACAAACTTACAAGACAAGTACAGTAGTTGAAGCAGAAATCTGGACAACCTTCTATATGTTGAGGATGAGATATTGGGACAGTGTAGGTGTTAGCTAAACAAATGAGTTCGATGGACTGAATGGACTCCTCTTATTTGTCAGATTTCTTGTGTTCATTTCTTATGAGAATGGAATAGAATTAGTATGAAGCTAGCAAGTACATTTCTTTTTTTATAAAAATATGTTTTTTTTCCAAATGAGATAGATTGTAGTGATGAAACCAGAAACTGAAACCAAAAGACCAGCACGGGCTGATCTATCACAAAAACTTTTGATAAGAACCAAACCAAGAATCATAGCCATGAGATCTAATAATCGCTCTACGCCTGCATTTGGTGAGGAGCGCTGTGCAAGAACTTTGAAATTTGTGCTGTTAAATTGTATTTCTGAAGGTGCAATGTTAGATTGGCCATCTAGCTCTGTGAAGATGATCAGTTGTTTTCCATTTTGTGTATTATATTTACCCAATTTTTTGACACCTATTACATGCCCAACCTACATGGAAGGATGTCTCTTTCTGAATTGCCATTCCCAAGATTTCTTCCATTTTTATTTCCCAACATTGTTTTTTTGGGGAGTTTTTTTCTTGTCTTCTTAAGGAGTCTAGACTAGGGGGCTGTCAAAATGCAGGGCCTGTTAAAGCCCATTGAAGCACTGCTTGTATGAGTTCAACTATATAAGAAATAAGTTGTAGTTGTTTTTGTTGTTAATAATCAGAACCAGAAATTCTTAGGCAATGTTCAACAGTATGGTGGCTGGCTCACTGTCACTCAATATATGTTCAGTGGCAGCACCACAACAAGAAAAATGTCACTGGAACTGACACTGGCATGGGTGACAATACCAAAAAGTACCTAAAATAATGTAAAATATAAAAAAAATAAGTACAGGGAATCAAACCACAAAATGATATACCACATATGCTAAAATACTTTCAAACACCTGTAAACCCTAATGGAGTACCCAATAATACTTGGCTCACTCATGCAAAACTAACTGAAGACAGTCGAGGATTTGTAACACCTTAAAAGAGGAGGAAATGCATCCTACACAAGGATCTCCAGCACTTCTGCAGATGAAACACCATTTTTGGCAAAATTTGTAAAGGGACTATTTCAAAATGTGTGCCTGTTTAATTGTGAGGTCTGACTTATTCCCTTTAAAGTAAAATATTTTAAATAAAATGAAGCTAAAATGGAAATTACATTTTTGCTGGATACTGAGTTCCTTCCGCCAATGATGAAAATATTTATTTCTTTATTTTAAAAGCATAGCATTAACCTGTAAATGTCTTTTGATGTTTCACTTGTTTTTTATGAAGCTTTGAAAAGATATTAAGCAGATGTCAGCATTCTCTTCTGACAATTAAACGGCTAGACCCATTAGGTGGTCATGTAACGACTATATGGCATTTAAATTTATGAAGCCTAGGTATTTATGCTAAACCCAATACTGAGCTGGACAATCCAACATTCCTCATCCCTTTAGTATAAGGCGATTAAAAATGATTTGTTTAAAAGAGCATCAATAAGGCAAGTGATAGTGTGTCTATCCATCCCAGGGACTCCTTGGGAGTTGAGAGTGCATTCTTAAAACCCAACAGGCTTTGATATAAGACAGCAGACAACCGCCAGCAGCGTAGATCCCATTGCTGGGTGATAAATAACCGTCTGTTTCTAAAACGGGATGATATCACTGCATAATTCCTCTCAGGAGGGTCGGCAGCTGCACACCATTCTCTTGTTGTGTGGTCTACACTGAGATGCTTGAGTCAAGACGGGAACAGAGGGGCCAGTAGTTAAAGATGACCACAGAATTGCCAGAACTGACTGAACCTGCTTGCATATTCAAAAAAATTCAAAGATATCTGGATGTAAAATAAAGGGGACAATGACTGGAAGCTCCAATTCAAATGTCTCTGCTCACCCTAGAGGGTGTCAGATAAGGTCTGTTGCTATTGTTCTATCACACTGTGGTATTTATTGTCCATTATGATTCACATACACTGTGCTAATGGAATTAGAAGCAAGACCACTGAAATGCACATCAGGAGAGTTTAAGAAAATTTTAAGGAAATCAGTTAACACAGATGCCCCAAGATATTTCAGATGTCTAGGATTAAGGTATGCCCTAAAGAAATGGTCTATAGCAATGTAAATGATGGCGGTGACCATCTAACTGTGAACGTATACCGTAGTGGCACATTGGTTGGGTATTTTATTACATCATCTTACTCCCAGATCCTAGCAGATCAATGGCCTCACAACTACAGCTGTCCATCTTTTATTCCTTGTATCTTTCTATATCTCTTCTGTTAGTTATTCTCACATGACATATCTGTGCCAAACTTGTGCTAACTAAGGTCCAAGTGTCGCCATTCCATGCTTGCCTCTTTCTTTACTCCACAAAAGCAGATTATTTCAATTTGATATTTATATTGTCACACATGTGTGCATGGGAGGCAGTCAATGGGCTTAACTAGGGATGGAAAGCCGGATCAGGGGTTAACGAAGTGCACTAATATCTTTTTTTCCCCCCTTTGCAGATCATCTGATGGGAAAACCACCTGAAGCCAACCAGGTTCCACTTCCGCTTCCAGACCACGATGGCTTATTGATCTCATTTCCGCCTGTTCCTTGGACCCTCCTCTTTCTTCCCACTACCTATAAAAACCAATCCCTTGTCTCTTCTGCCTAGTCCCATTCTGGACTCAGTCTTCAAAGATGACTCAGTGACAGATCCACTACTTTGCAACAGTGAGTTTACAATATACGGAGTGGATCCCTAAACTTCTTTCTGTTTGTCTTGTGCTTCTTTTAAAATATATAGAACTTAATAAATCATACATAGACTACTAGAATCAAAGCCATCAGCCAAAAAACACCGTCTACAACAGGAAGATACTCTTTCTGGCATAGTGGCAAGCACAGAATCCTGGGTTCAAATTGCGGCTTGATCACTATCTGAGTGAACTTTGCATGGCCTCCCTGTGTTTACGTGGGCTTTGGTTTGTTCCTACATCTCAGAATTTGTGGTGTAGTGGTTAACTCTTTGGACTTCAAACTCTGAGGTTGTGAGTTCTAGTACTGCCATTGACACTGTTCGACCCTGAGCATGTAAGTCACTTCAGATATAGGAATAGGCCAAATAAATAAATGTACATTTGTAGGGTAGGTTGATCAGGGACTAAATTTTTATAGTGTGTGCCCTGTGATGGACTGTCACCTTCCTCAAGGCCTCTTCCTTGTTCATTATACTGTCAGAAAAAGCACCAGTAGCCAATTTGTCAGTGTCAGAAAATGGATGGAAGGAAAGAAAAGCTTAAGTGAGGGTCAGGAAGACAGAAACAGCATCAATTCTGGAGAAAAGCAGACTCCTTAGCACAGATGTAAAACAACTGGCCGAACTAGGATTTGACAAAGACAAGAACGAGCCTAAACTTGCAAAGATGTGTTTGAAGTGACAAAGCAATCCTGGCCTGTCCATCATGCAGTAATAATTCAGGTCTTTCCATTTAGTTTTATACAGCAAATGGTGGCATCCAGCAGATAGACATCAGCTCTGGGTGGGATGCCAATTGTCCACTGAATCTTGTGAAAGACAAGGGGTGCAATCGAGCCCCAAACCCTAGACACAACTGACACTCACTTAATCGCCTTTTCAAATAACAGATTTTTTATTCTAAATACCTTGCAAACAATCAAGAATGTAAATGGACGGTGAATCGTTATTTTTTTTCTCTTCTTCTCCCAACTCTTCTTCCTTCTGCAAGTGTTGTCCTCTGCCTCTCAACTCAAAATTTCCTGAAGTGAGGCAGAGCAGTCCTCTTTAAACTGGATCCCAGGAGTTACTTCCAGTGTCTGCCCACAATTTGATGGAAGTACTTACAGGTTAGGCTGAGGTTTCTAGAAGGCAGGGATGGTTCCTACCTGCAGCTCTCCCTGGTGGTAGACATGGTGTATCACGGGACTGTAGCAAGGGACTACATTTCCCAGAATACCTGTGGGGAGAAAAACAGGGGCGGCAACATAAAAATGCTGCCCTCCAGTGTATCTAAGGAGTATAGGTTCCAGGAAGGCCAACTCCTCCAATCCCACCATCGTTTTTGGCCTCCCTTCTTGGCGAGGGATCAGTTCTTGACCTGGTCAGGGTGCCAGGCAATCCCTGATGACACTTACAGCCCCCTCAGGCATACAGCTATGCTCACACTCGGACATCAGAAGAATAACAAGGTGAGAACATGAAAACTCCACACAAATAGCAACTGGTCTTGGGATTTGAACCTATGACATGGCAGGACTAACTACGCACCACTGTGCAGAATAACATACAGTGGAAAAGGAACCAAACAAAAATAGTCAACACTGGTAGCAAGTAACAAGTTAGATAATAAATTAATAATATTCTTGTCATAAGACTTTCTTCCTCCTCCTCTCATCAGTTTAGCCTCATTTCTGTCTCAATCAGTATTTAAATGCTTCTTCTCACTTTAAAAGGTGCTGTAAAGAATATGCTTTTTTCCTTACAGGTTATTTATACAGTACTTTGATTTCTTGAAGGCTGAATGTGCTTGTTGCAAGTCAGAATGGATTTGCTTCCCATCCTTTGAGATTTCCCTCACCCTTTTTCAAATGCCACCAATTTCCTTTCTTCCTTATTTCTTGTGGTTTTCAATGTCATCTCACTTCACCCCTGTGAGTTCAATGCTATTCCGGGAAGCTGGACATCAAAGGGAGTCACATCACCATTTATACATCTCAAGATGAGGCAATGCATGCTCGACTGCTTGCACAAAGAGGGGCCTGAGGCTTTTGTGAGGCAGCTTTGGCACAGTGGGAGGAATCCCAATTTGACCCTATCACCAAAATTAAGAAATCTGTAATGTGGAAAAGGCACAGAAATTCTTTCAAAGTAACTTATATGATCTCAGAATCTTGGAACGCCCGGGAGCACAAGATCTTACTTCCTACTGTCCAGCATCACAGAGGCTGACCCCAGGCAGCTTCTGTAGCCATCCTGTGTGAGCGATGGCTGCATATCAACAATGCTGACACTGTCTCCTTTGTCTAGGCCTCCGTGTTGAGGAGGCTTTTCATTTGAAATTTGGAAAAATTTCAGCTCTTAGCAGTGATTCCCATACTAATAACATGCCTCTCCACTAACACAGTTTGTAGGAGAAACTGATGCAATTCTATTGTAACTCATCTCAGGATATCTAGAAGAACAATGAATGATCAAGCAAAGGTAAGAGGCAGGATTTAGAAGGAATAATTATAACCTGAAAGGTTAAACTCTCTTTAGGTTAGAGATTATTATTAAACATTAATACTGAATGATGAGTAGCTTTCTTTGGAGGTTGGGCAACGGCCCATTTGCACTTAGAATTTGGTCTGTTCAAATCCCAGCAAACTCACAGACTGTCTGATAGGTAATGGACTTTAAAAAGGTCCTGGGAGTTGAATCTTATACTGTTGCCAACACAGAATTAGTCTGACCGTGTGATGTATATTCTTTGCAATTTAAAAATACCTTGCCTGCACACAAGCCATTGCCTTTTGGAAAATAAACTACAATGATATTGGTTTAGCCCATTCACTCTCTCCAAGTTTACATTTTGTATTTCTATATATTAAAATTTATTATTAAATTATAAAATATTAAAATTAATTTTATATAAATTATATTTTATATAATTTTATATAATTGTAAAAAATATAAAAAAATAAACTAAAAAAATAAACTACAATGATATTGGTTTAACACATTCACTTTCACCAAGTTTATATTTGATATAATTTTATATTTTATATATATTAAAATTTATTATTAAATTATTACATATTTAAATTAATTTTATATAAACTACATATATTTTATATAATTTATATATTTGTAAAAAATATATGTGAGAAGTTGTACTACAGCACTGCACTTATGTAAAACTGTGCATTCAGACATCTGCCACATAAATAAATGCCATCAAAATATAATTGTATGCTCTTATAAAAAATGAATTTTTGGTTTATTCATTTCAACATGCTGATCTGCCTTTTAAAAGTTGGTTGTGCAATCAGGAATTCTGTCTTGTTTCTTGAAAAGGAGGCATACAAAAAGCAAATGCCTGGCACAGCAAGTGAGATCTACAGGGTGCCATGGCTGTCTTACTTCCTTTCAAAGATCTTAAGGGAACTAGAAGTAGTATATTTCAGGCTTAAATGATTCTGTCAGTGAACACAACCCCAGCACCACTGCTGCCAGCATACACTGAATTTTTTAGCATATAAGTGTGCTTCTCTGGACAACATAACTGTGAGTAATAAGGCCTCACGTCTGTAGAGTTAGAGCCCAGAATTTTGTCTACTCAGAGTTCTCCCTCTGCCTGCATGATTTTTCCACTATGGTTGGCTGAATGAAGTCTGAATTGAAATGAGTGAGTATTAACTTGTTAATAACTGTGACCTTCAATGGGCTAGCAAGATATCCAGGAGTACGTCCTGACTTGTGCCTGATGACTAGGAACTGGAGTAAATGGGCTCAGAGAATGATGGAGTGAAAGTGTTTGTTACTTGAATGGATACACATCTTGTCAAGGACACAAAGAACACCAGCTAAAGTTGTCCAAAGTGTTGTCCCAGTTTAAAGACTCTTACAGAAAAAATAGATTGAGCATGAAAGAGTCATCATGACCATTGTGATACATTTATATTATAGGTTCAAAGTGCATTTTCTGAGCCACAAAGTCTGTCATCATCAGTCACGGGTCCAGCAATAAACACAGACTTCTGATCTCTCAGTTTCACATAAAGTCAGCAGGGCAGTATGGACAGCAGTTCCATATATGTGGAGGAAGTGATGTCAGAGTTCTATCTTCTGTACAAGTAAAGAAGTAAAAAGAGGCACCATCTGTAATACCCCGCTCTCCTCTAGCCCTGCTCCTCTTTAAGATGCTCCTTTGGGGAGCATATCTGACAATATGTACAGTATATGCTAACAGGGGTTCTCAGAGCTGCCAGGATTAGTAGGACCATTTGGTAATGTCCAAGGTGGGAGCACAAACTCAATTTCAGAATGAAATAAACAAATGACGAATATGTGCAAAGGTTTGTCACAGATAGGTCAATGATGTGCATATAGGACAAATAGACAACAAACACACATCTGGATTTATATAAATTATGATAGATAGTATGATGTACGGCGGGCAGCTCAACCTGGCTGGGACGCCCCTGGAATGGAAGGATGGGGGAAGGCAGCTACTTGCCAACATTGCTCCCCCAAAACGCTAGATGGCAGCTCCCCTGGAGTGCAGTGATACCCCAGATTTCCGCAGGGCACTATGGAACATGGAGTTCGAACACACAGCCCTGCTGGGTGCCGAGGGTGCCGCCAGGAGGAGTTGTCAAAGGACCTGGGGACATATTCTTTCCTTATAGCATGGAAGTATGAGGTAGCCACGAGGACAGAAGCAATAAAGTACTTCCGGGCTGAAGAAAATCCCTGTTCTTTATTAGACCCGGAAGTGGCAGCCAGTTACATGGTTGGAAGGACAGAAGCACTTCCAGGTCAAGTACTATATAAAGGTCTGCTGTGAACCCAGCAAGCGAGCCGGAGTTGGGAGGGAGTAGGACAGAGCTTGCTGGGAGGAGTAGAGGAGAGATTTGTGGGCTTTACTACTATTATAGTACTTGTTGCCGGTTTATTATGGTGGAGGTGCTTTGGGGCACTGTAGAAGAAGAAAATTAAACAACTTCTCGGTGTTTTTATCCCGTGTCCTGCATCTGTCTGTTGGGAAAAGGTGAGCAACAGTGCCACCAAGCGGCCATGCAGTTACGATTGACAGATAGATAGATAGATAGATAGATAGATAGATAGATAGATAGATAGA
>JANRMT010062806.1:55850108-55900478 GCA_026402145.1 Polypterus bichir lapradei
AGATAGATAGATAGATAGATAGATAGATAGATAGATAGATAGATAGATAGATAGATAGATAGATAGATAGATAATATAATGTTACATGTATCTGTCTCACTGACTGATTGAAATAAAATGCTTAGCTATTTACAGACAGTCCTAATTCACTAATGGATCAATCTCATGGCTCTGACACTGAGAGATATAAACCCACCTATGACTCTGATTTAATCGTGAAAAAAATTGGAGAAAGCTGCAATGATGCTTCATATTTAATAGTTGGAAACTGAGGCCAGAGCACTGGTCTACAGAACTGCCAGAACTATGCAGATGGTAGCATGTGTGAGAACAAATCAGTGGCATTGACTTGGAAGCCATAATTACTGCTAATATACACATATAGAGAGAGGGAGAGAGAAGTGCTGTCATGGCTGTTCCTGAGGCAATTTATAAATTGTGGTAAATATTTTAATTAGCAGTTGTCTTTCTCTTTCCAGAATTCTGCAGTGTCTCTGTCAATTCATCTTCCCATGCCCTTGAATTGGACCACAGAGTGGACTGAAGATATTAGTATCACCAGTGACCAATCCTGTTCATTCAGTCATTCTCATAGGGTTTTCATGATCATTTACCCTAAGAGATTTTTTTACTTCATAGAGGTTTATTTTAGTATTTTCCATGCTAGCTGCCCTTAGTTTATTGTACTTAATAATACCTTATCTAACCTTTAAAAAGGGGTCTGGAGGACTGAAACTCTGAATGTCTCAGAGCCTACTCTACTCTACCCTCTTTCCAGATGGTACACAGAAGTTCATCAACCCAGCCATGATCCTGAAAGATTACTGTAAGTTCTAGAATGGCAGTCCATCCCTGGAAAGTCTGACTTTAAACAGTATAGCTATGCTTTCTACCCAGTTGACTATAAAAATATTTTAAAAGAAAAAAGAAGAGTTCACTAATTCTCCACCTGTAGGAAAAGATTTTTTCCTGACAGACTGTCTCAGGCATCCCTGTCAGACTTCATACTGCCTAAAAGACTGTTTGGAGGAATCAACTTGACTGACTGCCACTCCATCAAAGATTTTATTTAATTTCATTATGGAGCTGGACCCAGTTGGGAATTGTGGTTGCAAACAGTTTAGCATTGTTCTGGGTAGAAATCAAGCCAAAAGATGTCCTGGCAGTAAGACCACTGGTATTGGCTAGAGAACCCAGTACATTTTTCATTTCCACATTCCCGGGAATGAAACTGCTGTAATTCCCGGGAAACCGGGAATGGTCAAGCTAGCATATATAGCGTGTAAAAATGTAAAAATCAATCAAGAAATAACAGAGTTATAATTGAAAATAATTAAGTGGCACGGTTTTTTGGCCCACGGTGTAGTGTGTTGCAAATTAATTCAGTCAACCAGCAGCAGTCGTCAGTCTCCCGGCTCCGACTAAGACTGAGTACAGTGGACTGGGAGGAGTCTACACTCTGCAGCTCACGAATGCCGGGACAGGGCAGACTTCAATGACGTCTGTCAGACAACAGCTTTGAACAGCAACTTGAAATTGCAATGCGTCAGTCTGTTGCATCCACATTATCTGTGCCAAGAAACTTGCCATCACGGAATGATGACAAGAAACTGGATGCATCAGTAAAAGCTGAAATGGTGGTGTTTCAGAGCAACGGCAAGCGTGGGCATTGTTTAGAACAAGTGTATCAGTATCTGATCGGGTACATCGCATTGCATTCAAAAAAATTTCCTTTTAAATGTTAGTCTATCATATATCCTCCCTATGGCATTTGCCATTTGATTGACATACAAGGCGGCCAGCCTGAGATCTCTTTTCTAATAACACACTGGTCATCCCACATGCACCCATACAATCAGATTGTGATTCAGACTACGAATGCCATGAATGTAATTACACTGATCTACATGGTGTCAAATAAACGAAGCACACGCCGTGGCTTTGCCTCTGATGCTGACGTCCGAGGTTCGATTCCCGAGAGGGGGTGCAGTGAGTGTGTACGCCTGATGAGCCCAGAATTAGGGCGAAACACGTGTCGCATACTCTTTGCATTATTTGACAGTAAAACTTTGCAACATTTTATGATCTGCTTCTCGCAACTGAAGAGGGCACAGTGGCGGATGTTTGCCGACACAAGCGTTACCTGGTAGGTAACCTACCATTCAATCAGATTGTGATTCAGTCTACGAATGCCATGAATGTAATTGCCCCGATCTACATGCTGTCAAATAAATGAACCACACGCCGTGGCACAACATAAAGGGCGAAACACGTGTCGTGTACTCTTTGCATTATTTGACAGTAAAACTATGCAATATATATATACTGTAATAATGGGCAGGTAACATGGGAGTTGCCTATTCTTTTAAAGAATGAGGTCCAGCAGTTTAGTGACACCTACAATTATGAGAGGAAGTTCCAGACAGTGGAGGAGATTTCCGGAATAGTACATATCCTTGAAGCTCCTAATGGAATATACTTAAAAGTACTAGTTGCTTCAGGCTTTAAAGCCCCTTCTAGTCATTGGTCTTTTAAATTCGGGGGGTGTTTAGAATGGAGACAAGAGTTCAACTGGTGGGACGAAATGATGGCAGAGAAAGTGATGAAAAATTATAGAATACAGTTAAAGGAGGGTTTGAGTGCTTTATTATGCAGGTATTTTATGCATTAGGTAACTCACCAGATAAATAAGGGTGCAATGCCTGTTTAGAGTTAGACCCAGTGGTCCAGCTAGGATTTTATGTTATGTATGTCCTTCTGTTATCTAATTCTCTGTCAATATTATACCTTTGTGGTGCTTCTCCTGGATTAGGAATGACTCATAAGCAGCCCTAGAGGGTGCACATATATACATATATGTAGAGGTTGCATTTTTTTTCATTTACATTAAATTTTGTCTAGTTGAAATATAAATTGTAAATATGTATGGATCTTTGAGTTTTTCAATGAGAAATGTTTTAAAAAAAAATCACAAAACTTTAAATATACAAAGTATATATATTTTCATGCATATGCACTATGGAAGCATTTTAAATGGCTTTTCATAGGTAAATAACTGGGGGGCCAAGTTGAGTTCAACACAGGGTTCCCACTCTGGCTCTCGAATGGAGGATGAAACCACCGAGGACCTTTGACATCGCGTTCACTCCACTTCCTGAAGTCCTACCTCATCCATCCCGTTTAATATATGAACATGAAGCAAACAAGAAGTCAACATTCATTCATGGACCTGCATATGAAGGAGTGACTTTTATAGTCTACAACATGGACCAGGACTGTCCTCTGTATATTTATGGACTTATGTAAGCTTCATATTAAACGGGGATTCCATTTCGGACCCCTTTATCTTGTCCTCCTTTGCTTGTGTTACAACATGCCATTAATTTATCTATCCATTTATAAACCTGCTCTATTCAGTTCAGAGTTAATGGGAGGTCCATGTCTATGGTATCGCAAGGCAGGAACTAACTGTAAATTTTATTACAACTCAATAGTTTATAGAGTAAAGTTGCAGTTCTTCTCGTTTAGTTTTCTATATGTGGCTTTCTATATATGTTTCTATAATTTATACAGTATCTGCTAAAAATACCAAGAGAATAAGACAAGTGATTCGCCCTTACCGGGGCTCGTCATGTATGCACACTTTTGAATTCCCTTATGAGGATCAAACCGCAGACATCAGGGCCTCTAACATTGAGCCACGATGGCTTTTTTCGCTTATTTCACAGGGTGAAGAGGACGTGGCGAATGTTTGCCAACTGGCCGACAATCCACAAGTGTTATCTTGTAGGTAACCACCAAATAAAGATGGATGGAGCTAATGCTAATTACAGTATTCACATGCCTGGCAAAAATACTGTATTCTAACCCTGCCAATAATTTCAGACATGTTTAAATTGCACATTTAGCAACACATTTCCTACTCTAATAATTTACCTGAAGCAGAAGGCTTAGAGTAAGTTTAATGCCATTACCGGTGAAGTGAGCCAAAAACACAGTTAGATTTAAGTTACAAATAAGTGTAGGATAAAGGAAATGCAAGTTACAGATCATGAGCAAGAAATGCTGTAGGTGTCCTTGGTTCAAGTTGATTAGTAAGAGGTGACTTATGCATCATGCCATCCAGATAAATAGCAAGAAAATAACAGGCATGAGAGCTGGCTGCATTTTAAATGAATAAAACAAACAGAAATGATTTGGGACAAAATATTAGTAAATCTTATTGTAGTCACAGCACAAGGCAGTTCCATCTTGACTAATACTGAAATCCTGTGATTTGTAGGGTGGTTTTGTGGTTAAAAGAGCCAAAAAGAAAATAAATCAAATTTTGCAGTGCCGGCATTATCTTGTTATATAATATGCTACTGTGGTTGTTTGTCGGTCCAGGATTTTAAATCACCTGTAGCTTGCAAACTGTTTGAACTATTGGCCTGAAATACGGTACACATATACTACGTGATGTCTACTATCTGCTTTCAGGGTGATGATTGACCTCCAAGGTTATTCCTCTTTTTATTTTTATTTTATTTTATTGTAGAATCAACTCTCGGCAGCGGTCGTGTGGCGCATGCGTACGGGTGCCGTTTTCATCCCTACCACCTTCGCCATCACTTCCCCTACCTCTTCATATCTTAAATCATTCTTGAGGCAAATTAAAAACTTAAGTGCCAGCTTAAGTGAAAAATTAAGAAAAACTTACTAAGTAATTGCAATACAAAAACTGACTTAATCAGTTTTAATGTGAAAAGATTCCTACGGAAGAAGAGAAGAAGTGGGCCGCTAGGTAGGAGAAAAGAGCTGCTCAGGAAGCAGCAAGCGCATCAACCTCTGAGCAAACAAATGCTAAACATACAAAGAAAGAGGATGAAAACTAGGAATGCTCAGGTCAAGTGTGTTCACTGCACGTTATCGTGCAGTTCACTGTTACTGGTACTCATTTAATTTCATTGTTTCTTATCATTTGGGACAAGGATGTTTGTTAAAACAACAATAAACTCAAAAGAAATTTTGCATCACTGTGCTTAAAAACCTTTAACTAGAGCATTACCTCCCCTGGGCAGCACGGTGGCGCAGTAGGTAGTGCTGCTGCCTCGCAGTTAGGAGACCCGTGTTCGCTTCCCGGGTCCTCCCTGCGTGGAGTTTGCATGTTCTCCCTGTGTCTGCGTGGGTTTCCTCCCACAGTACAAAGACATGCAGGTTAGGTGCATTGGCGATTCTAAATTGTCCTTGGTGTGTGTGTGTGCCCTGCGGTGGGCTGGCGCCCTGCCTGGGGTTTGCTTCTTGTGTTGGCTGGGATTGGCTCCGGCAGACCCCTATGATATAGCGGGTTGGATAATGGATGGATGGATTACCTCCCCTTTCAGGATGTTGACCCAAAGCAGCTGTAATGTGGCTAAAAAAAAACAAAAAAATTGAATATCCATAAGGGGCGCAAATATAGTCCTGCTGCCTTCAAAATGACTTGAAACACATTGTAATCAGCAATTAGACAAACCTTGGGTCAGCCTGTAATGAAGAGTGCACAATAGCATTAGAAGAGTTAGTAGGGATGTACCCGCTGAGGAGACGCTTCTGCCAAGTATCACATCAGACTATAAAGACACATGAAGTTGACACACTTCAGTTTTTCATTGTTCCATTTGGTCTGCACATGCACTATTCATGGCCTTTAATTCTTCTGCTTCGCCTGTCCTAATTTGGTTCTCTAAACTGATAATCCCATTGTGACTAATGAGATCGAGATCCTTTTGCCTTTTTCATTTTTTTTTTCAGGGTTATGTTGGCGGTCTAAAATAAGCTCTCTTATTTGTGACCATTATTGGAAGGCATATCTTTCCCTTTTCAAGCAGCTGAGATGCTGTGTTTCATTCACCTTTTTTTTCTCCCTTTGTGTCGGACGTCAGCCAAGCAGTTTTTACTTCTACAGCTGTTGTATCTGAGCAGGATAAATGAGGGGGGAGAGGGGTCTGAGTGGTGAGTCACCATGCAGCCACATTGTCTCGGTGGTGTCTTAATATTTTCTTTCGCATGCTCTTACAAGCTTACAAACACAAAAGCTATAGAATGTTTACATGTTTTTGTGAAATAAGGGAAAAATATTAGTGATACAGGAGTTTTCATAAGTTGAATGAAAAGCTTTTTTTAAGCACTTCAGTATATACTGGAGACAAGAGAAATAAAATGTGACAAATGCTGGTTGATAAAATGATTGTGGCAGCACTGCACAATGTGACTTTAATAGAAATGCCATCTTATATTGTTTTTCTTCCAAAATGTAAACATGACAAACTATGGTATCAATTAGCTTCTAATTGTGTTTCTTTGTAAGATAAACTGATACTTTGGTGACTTACAATTTTCAATCACAAAAAGCAGCACATCCGGCAGGCAGATGCTGCTACATTCTGCAAATATCCAGCTGCCCTTTGCTGAGTATGTGGGGCGCAAGTGTAAGTGAATCAAATTCTGGTGCATACCAGGGGACCTTGCAGCCTACAAAGAAGGCTGTTATATTTTGAAGAATCATTTTATTTCAACAGTAGTGCCTTTTAATGAAATCACGTCAACATGGTAGCTTGAGCTACTTGGGCAATAAAAATTTAAACCTGCTATCTCCTCTGTTGCATTTATTTAAATGAACTACCATCCCTCAAATTTCATTTCAGATAATGGAGTTAGATGCCTTATTTGAAAAGGAGGTCACAAATGCCTAGTCATGATTCAGCAAACTTGCCAGCTGGTGTGTTCAAGGGATGTCCTTGAAGGTGAAAAAGCTTGGCACACAGAGGCACACTAAAAGCCTGATGTAACAAACAGATACAGTACCTTGAACCAATAGCAACCTACAAAATCTATCTATCTATCTATCTTTATATATAATTTGCTACCGTGGCTGTTTGTTTGTCTGTCCAGGATTTTAAATCACCTGTAGCTCCCAAACCGTTTGAACTATTGACCTGAAATTTGGAACACATATACTATGTGGCGTCTACTATCCACTTTCGGGGTAATGATTGACCTCCAAGGTTATTCAGCTTTTTATTTTTATTTTATTGTAGAATCAACTCCTGGCAGCAGGGCAGTCATGCGGTGCATGCATACGGGCACTGTTCTCATCCCTTCGCCATCACTTCCCCACCTCTTTTTTATCTTAAATCATTCTTGAGGCAGGTTGAAGACTTAAGTGCCAGCTTAAGTGAAAAATTAAAGTAAATGTACTAATTGCAACACAAACACTGCCTTAATTAGTTTTAATGCGAAGAGATGCCGAAGAAAGAAGAGAAGCAGCGGGCCGCTAGGGTGCAGAAAAGAAGAGCTGCTCAGAAAGCAACAAGCACATCAACCTCTGAGCAAATGGATGCTAAACGTACAGAGAAAGAGTTTGAAAACTAGGAATGCTCAAGTCAAGTGTATTCGCTGCATGTTATTGTGCAGTGCGCCATTACTGGTCTATTATGAAATAATGTACAAACATTTCTATTATTTTATGTGTGTTAGATAGAAGTTTAAAAGCGATTATGTGTCATTTCAAATAGAAAGGTCTAAAAGTTATGTCAAGGAAACGATTCTTTTCATTTTTAGAGTTCTTAAGACCTGCTGCATTTGTCAGTCAGCAAGGTTGTTCTGTATTTGTTTACTCAACTTATTAACACGGTAAGACTGGTCTTTACTTGTGTTAAAAGTTGGAGTAGAGTTCTTATCACATTTGCATCCATCTTTTGTTGTTATTATTTAATGCCGTGAGAAACCTGCTTTCCCCAGAGAATGTATTCTGCTTTTTAGGTGCATTCACATATAATGTGAAAAGCACCTATTGTGATAGCCATGTCTGTCTGTTTGTCTTTCCATCTATCTACATGAAATAACTCAGCTCCCAGTGGACCAAAGTTGTTAAAGTTTGGGCACCTTTATTCTTCAAGTACATTTGTCTGGACAGTTCAATATGTGTTGAGTTACCTAAAATATAGAACTCTGTATACATTTTTGAAATTTCAAAGGTTAGTGACCAGCTGATACCATTCCCTGCAGTTATAATGTCCCTTGCATAACCCATTAACAACAGGCGCTCATAGATTGACCGCGATCGGCTTGGATTTGTTTTTGCGGTGAGCTGCCACAGTGGTGGGAGCCCACGGTTGCCCTGGCAACCAACAGGCTATCTTCCATAGATGCAGTGATCGTACTTTGGGACACTCTTCGGCATGTCGTCCCGTTGGGGGGAGCCCCAAAAGAATTTAGAAACCTTACAGTATACAGTGATCCCTCGCTATATCGCACTTCGACTTTCGCAGCTTCACTCCATCATGGATTCTAAATGTAAGCATATCTAAATATATATCATGGATTTTTCGCTGGTTCGCGGATTTCTGTGGACAATGGGTCTTTTAATTTATGGTACATGCTTCCTCAGTTTGTTTGCCCAGTTGATTTCATACAAGGGACGCTATTGGCGGATGGTTGAGAAGCTACCCAATCAGAGCACGTACGAGGGATATCCAGAAAAAAAGGTTACAACAACTGTTAAAAATCGAAAAATGAATATATTTCAACAAAATTTACAGGGTATGTTCCAAAATATGTGTTTATTTCTCAACATAATCGCCGTCAACTTCGATGCACTTCTTCAGCCTGGGCACCAGCTTTTTTATACCCTCGTCGAATACGCTCCGCTCCACCTCCGAAAGCCACTTCTCCACTGTCTCCTTCACCTCCTCATCGTTGGAAAAACGTTTCCCACCTAAAAATTCTTTCACAATTCTTCCACAAGCTGACGATGGATCTCGGCCGCGGAATTCGCGACGCAAAGTGAGGAACTTGATGACCGAATGAATCTCGCATCGGCGGTAGGTGGAGCAAACGGCCTCAGCAGAGGTTGACGAACTTGCTTGCTGTGATGACATTTCACAACTGACTGACGCGGTCCTGGGCTTATTTTGACCGTTAGGACCCCCCTACACGCAGGTATGCTAACCTTCGAAAAAAAAAATTCCCTGCACCCTCCAGGGCACTTGTAACCTTTTTTTCTGGATATCCCTCGTATTACGTATTAAATAAAACTCCTCAATGATATACGATATGCTTCGCACACTTCAAAGCTCTAACAGCCTGTATTGATTTTTGATTGTTTGCTTTTCTCTGTCTCTCTCTCTGACATTCTCTGCTCCTGACGGAGGGGGTGTGAGCAGAGGGGTTGTTTTGCACAGAGGTTGTTTGCTTAGAAGATACGGGCGAGCCTGTAAAAAATGCTGAAAGACTACCTTCACATTGATCCCTTCATTGCGGCTGCTTTATTGCGGTGCTTTCCATGCTTAAAAGCTCAACAGCCCTATTGATTTTTGCTTGTTCACTTTTCTCTCTCTCTCTGACATTCTCTGCTCCTGACGGCACTCCTTTGAAGAGGAAGATATGTTTGCATTCTTTTAATTGTGAGAAAGAACTGTCATCTCTGTCTTGTCATGAAGCACAGTTTAAACATTTGACTAAAGGGTGTTATTTCATATCTAGAGGGCTCTAATAATGTTAAAAAACGTATTTAGAAGGTCCTAAACAAGTTTTCTATGCTCTAACTGCGAAAATATTACATTTATAAATAAAGAATCCTACTTCGTGGAAATTCATTTATCTGTCTGGAGTGGATTAACCGTGATAAATGAGGTTTTACTGTATAACTGTGTGGAGAATATTTATAAACAGTGCGGGAGAGTTTCTAAGGGCTTAAAATATATAAAAATAACCATACAAACATATGGTTTCTACTTCGCGGATTTTCACCTATCGCGGGGGGTTCTGGAACGCAACCCCCGCGATCGAGGAGGGATTACTGCATACAAATTGTCAGACATGCTCACAAATGGAAGGCATTTCCAAGAGGAACAGGTGGCCCAGTTGGTGACTCTTTCTATGTCTTTGGTTATACAGAGGAGGATGACATAAAGGGAGAACTCTGACATCACTTCCTCCACATATATGGAAGTGCTGCCCGTACTGCCTGGCTGACCTTATACGAAATCGGAAGTTTGTCTTTATTTCTGGACCCGTGACGGATAGTGACAAACCTTGTGACTCAGAAAATGCACTTCAATTAGCAAAACCTATAAATGTATCACACCAGTCCTGACAACTGTTTCGTGCTCAATCTGTTTTTCTGTAACATCTTTTAAACTGGGACAACAGCTTGGACACTTTTACCTTGTGTTGTTCATTGTCTCCTTGATGATATGTGTATCAGCAATCACTCATCCACACAACCTCAGTCACATTCATTTGGGGTCATTTTAAAAACATCAATCAACCAAACCAAAAAAAAAAAGCCTTGCAGTGGGAATATGAAACTTCACAAAAACGATGACCAGGCCGCTGTTCAAGGGTGTGAGGCAACATTCTTCATCAATGTACTGCTCTTTGTAGATAAAATAGAATTTTAAAAATAAACTTGGACTGATTCAATCATTTCAAATTTTAATTACGCTTCAGTCTATATTTATTATATTCCGTCATATAATAGGCAGTGAGCTCACATTACCTGTGAGATTTGGTTGTTTGTGTGGAAACATTTCATTTTCTACATAAAAATATCATTATGACCCTTGTACCATTTTTTTTTTCCATTTCCCAGCCCATTGAGTGTTTCAAGATAAAAATAGATGAGACCAAATGACAA
The DNA here is from genome assembly GCA_026402145.1 of Polypterus bichir lapradei. Taxonomy (NCBI): domain Eukaryota; kingdom Metazoa; phylum Chordata; class Cladistia; order Polypteriformes; family Polypteridae; genus Polypterus; species Polypterus bichir. The sequence continues at coordinate 55,860,769 of JANRMT010062806.1, forward strand.
ATCTGAAAAGAGCATGACTGACATGGGCACAGGTTTAAGTATGTAGGCATACAGTACAGGGTGGTGCACTCGAATGTAGCCCTTACTTGTGTGGTCTGTTATTATGTGGTAATGTATGCAGTGTTAGTGAATGGCCTGCAGTATAAAGGACAAAGTAATGAAGCTAATAAAGGGGACTAAGAAAGAACAGTCATCACTCTAACAGATGCGCTGGACATGTTGCTGGCTAATCTACGCGACACCTGTGCAGTTGTTGGCCTCCGGGGACACACATATATTTCTGATGCCTCCAACAATCCTTCATCCTTGATTGACCACCATCATTTGACACCACGGATGATCTTCATAAACCTCTGGTGAATCAAATGGAGACTGGCTCTATAACTAGTTGCCTGCCTGAGGCTGGAAGATTTGCGTCTTGCCCATCAGACTTAGGTTCTTGGTTGCTGGACTAATGACATGTTGTGTTGCTTCTGTATGTAAAAAGATCTGTGTAACTGTCATTAACTCTGCCATTATAGCTACTACTCATTCTGTCCCTTCTCCTAAAGATCCACACTTCTTGCTTGCTCTGTCCTTATTTGAATGTGAATAAGTCTGACACTATTTATTTTGGTCCTTTGGGACATGATCATGTAAAAGATGCAAAAGGTAAATGTTCTGTCATTAATATGCTATAAAAAATAGTTAACTAGAAGCTGTAATAATGCAATAATAATTCTGCTTGTGTGCATATTAGACATTAGCAGGACTGCATGCTCTATCTTTGTGATTCATTGTTAGAGGAACATCTCAACCTTAGATACATTTCTGTATTTTCTTAAGTGAGGTAAGCTCTTTTAGTGATGTAAGCCATTCTCTGATTGGTTGATCCTTTGGCCAAATGAATACAATTCCCATATTTTGTACTGCATAAAAACAACTGCCCTAATTTTCTGACTTCAGAGTACTTCTCATATTGTGTTGTGCTCTCTGTTCCCATTAATAAATCCCTCTTGCACCTTTACTGTTGCACTTTCCAGTCTCAACTTTTCCACAGTAGCCATTGTGAAACAATTTCAGCCCCTCCTAATGGAACTGATCAACTTTCTCATTGATTCTTTTTATTAAGACACATTTTGTGTTTCTCTTTAGCTTCAAGCGACATGATCTTAATCAGAAATTAAGAACCTTTATTTTTTGGCTTGGCAACATTATTATTTTCTTTCTCCTTCATTCCACTAAACATGACACTCTTTTCCTATCTGCTTTGGTCAGAAAACTTTGCTAATATTCCAGAATCTTTACCTCCATCCGATTTTGTTAAAGATTTTCTTCTTGTTATTATTATAATTGTCCATGATACACTGCCCAAGAGCACCTTCAAAGATGGACATCCTCTCACTTCTTAGTGTGGAGAGTGCTGGTATTCTTTTAGGCCTGGCAGTTGCTAGATTGTAGATTGTCAGAGTACAGAGGTGTAGCAAGGGGGTAAAAAGGTAAACAGTATCTACAAATCACTAAGCAAAGGCCCTTCGAAAAACAGGCAAGGAAGACCAAAAGCACTGATTCTGGTTTCATCCAAAATACCTTCACAGGAAATAAATGGAAGGGCATATTCACTAAAACACAATTCTTGTAAATTTATAATCCTGCTTTGTTTGAACTGCTGCTCAGCTGTTATCAAGCCACTCATTCCCTCTCCTGCACAACTGTTCTCCCAAAACCACTCATTATTCATGTGTCAGTACTTCGCAACAGCCAATCGATACTTCATGAGGGACACGCTCAATGGCGCTTTAAGGCGACTTATCAGTGCTTCATGGAAAAACTCGTGTAGTGTGGTGGGATTGAAGATTGAAAAAATTGTTCATAATCGGGAGTGTCAGCTCATCTAATATTCACACCTGATCATTAATGAAATTAAATATAATTAAATGGAACATTGGCCATAGGAGAAAATGCCTCAACTTGGTCGGCCATAAATCACTGCATTACTGTATTAGGTTCTAACCTATAAGCAGTATTCTGACATAGCAATTTTTATTATCCAAGTGTGCCAGGATGGTATGAATGGTGAGAGTTATGGAATTCTCTGTGGAACTGTTGTTGCTGAAAGCAAACTGCTGATGATCCAAACTATCTGGAACACTTGGTTTAATATATGGCATCAACAGTGTCTAAAAGAATTTCATCACAGTGAAAGAATGACTGCCACTTGTCTGTAGTCATTGAGATAGTTCACTGCTGTTTCCTTTGGCACAGGGATAGTTGTTATTTTTTTGAAGCAGGCAAGGACCACAGAGTATGTCTGTCAGAGATTAAAAATCTCTGAGAACACCAGATACAGTACTTTGTTGCTATAGTTTTTTAAAATGCATGCTGAAATTCGTTCTGAAACAGATGCATTATGGACATTAACTCATTTCAAAACCCTCCTAATGCCATAACTAATACAACTGGATTTCAGAAGAGCCTTTTTGGGTTTTCTTAAAGCTTTGCCTTCCAAACTCCTACGAGAGGATTCACTGTGGCCTTTAATATACCAGCAGGAGGTCATTGTACCCTCCTTGATAACCATAAGACAGCATTAATGTCAACATTCTTCAGTAACTTTTCAAAAAAGTTTCAAAAGCTCCCAGGCAGGTATATTCTGCCATCTCCTAGTTCTTGGCACACAGTGCTGAATTCATCTGAGCTCCAGTAAGTCCAGCAGGGGTTTGCTGCATGTGAATGCTCCTAACATTTCTTCATATGGTTGAGCCACACACAGCAAAAGGATAAAAGGACACTTTGTTACAAAACTCAGTGTCACATTCTGGCGTCAGTCGCCACCCATCACATCCCCCTGAACACAGAAACTTGCTGCGGGTCAAGAGAGTCTATTAAATTCTTAATTATTGCTGAATAATGCCCGTCACACCCTCCAAAAAAGGACCCTCTCATTGCCTTGAGAGCAATGGGCGGCTGCTCACTCGCCTCTGCAGCCATCCCATTAATGATTTTGAGCCTTGTGAATGGCTTCATTGTCCAGTCCACCGTTAGCAGGGTGAAACAGGAAAAGAGAGGTGGCCTAAGCCCAGGGCACAGTGAGTGGATGAAACATCTGTAATGCACAGTTCAAGCGGGCTTTCCATCATCTTCAATGAAAGGCTTTGTTTATGGTGGTTTATCAGGAACGGGGCCGCGTGGAAACTGAAACTCTTGTGATAGAGCCTCGTAGTCCCAGTCGGCCCAATGTGTGAAGCCAGCCATTCATCAATATGAACAGCAAGCAGTAACTACTGTTTGAATGTGAAAACAGAAGATTCAAGAGCATAAGAGAGACTGGTTTATTCTATCCTAGAAAAAAATAAAAAAGTGCAGGTTTAGCTCACTTATATCTTCCTGGAGGCTTCATTAAAAAAAAAAGCCCTATCTTAGGATCTTTTCTTAGGCCATCTCAAATAGTGCATTATGCGACTGTTCCTGTGATGGACTGGTGCCCCATCAAGAATTGCTTTCTGTCTTGAACTCAATGTTGCTTGGATAGCTCAGATACGTGAAGTGAATTAAAAAATGAATGGCTTGACATCTTCCCCATCACAGAGTCTTTAAGTAGGTGCTGACTACAGATCCATTTTTTTCTGCTTAGCTGATCTTATTGTCCATTCATTGCCCAATATGCTCAATTGACTTCAGAGTTAGAGGGGCTGGTGATGCAGGTCAGGCCCCAGTACCTAATGGTATCTCATTCCATAGTATTACACATTCACATTTTGGGCCAGTTTGGAGTCACTCAGCTAGAGGACATTACGCAAACTCCACACAGCCCATATCCATATCCTGGAGTTGTGAGTCACTAGTATGTAAGCCAATTTCAGCGGTCCAAAAATGGAATGGCTAAACTATTGCATCAACAGCATACCATCTGATCAATGGTATCATGTGCTGCAGTTATGACATCACATGACCAACAACAGGCATTGCAATCAAAACCAACATGGCAATGAAACAGAGATTCAAAATTGTAGCATCCATTTAAAGTAACAAAAACAAAATGGTACAGCAATGACACTGAAAACAAAGCATTACTTTTAAACAGCAATGATAAATATGCTGAAAAATTAGATGAAACTATGAAACTATCAAACATAAACAATAATATACATAATCACAGGCACAGAAATATCATACTTGCCTTCTTCACAGATCTAAACGCCAAGAACATGCTGCCTAGCTTCAAACTCAAAAGGCAGGCTTCCAGCTTGCACAGGCCCAAACATAGGGCTCAGGTTTTAAATAACCAGGAAAGGACAACTGGTTAAAAACACAGGCAAAGTTCCTTTGTATTTAGGTATTTGTTAAAGAATACCCAAAAAGGAACACAAAAAGTATAGTAAGAAAAAAGAGCAAAAAAATAGGGTTTGCCTAAAGATGTATGACTTAAAGCAAGCAAAGCCTAATAACTGAAAAAACCAGGAAAAGTACCTCGAGGAAAGCAATGGGTTCAAACCATCCATCCATCCATTATCCAACCCGCTACAGTTATTTCTAAATAGAATCACAAAACCACAGAACAAAGCTGTTGTGAGAAAATCCGCTTCTCCATTTATACTCCTAGGTGCAGTCACCCAGCAGCATAATCAAGTGGCCCCACCTCCTTAGGCTCAACATGCAGGAGACAGGGCTGATAACAAAAAAACACTACTTCTTAAAGTAACATAAAACAGAAAAATAATTAATAAACATATATATTATTAAAGAAAATCAATAAACTACAAAGAGACAAAAAGAAAACAACAGCAGAATTAATAAAATCATTTGAAAAATAGTATTTGAAAAAATAACAAAAAGAATCATTAAACAAGAAACACACAGGAGCCGTTGATGCAACTTTTGGTGAAACATGAAACTCCGACTCATGATATCACATATTCTTTTGGGTTTTGAACTTTTGCTTACTTCTCGTCTTTACGATTTCTGTTTACCAGTTTGGTTTGGGCCACCTCAGTTTAAGATTTTTTGACATCTGTTGGTTAAGAGGACTTATGGATGCTTGCTTTCAGGTTTGACTATCAATTGGGCACAATTTTTTGTACAGTTTTATTTCTTATTTCACATAACTTGGCTAGCAATCTCACCTTGTTTCAGAGATAAAAATAACAGTTTCATAAATATTCTGTTTGTTTGATGTGCTTATCAATATGGTATCATATAATTTGGTTTACTTCTAAGCTTCTAATTTATTTCTTTTGCATTTTTAGAAATGCATCTACCCTCTTTTTCTCACATCATCCTGAAATTATGTCACATCATAGTCACATGATCAATGCATGATGTTATGGGACATGTTCAAGTGGCCTCAACTGCCATTTTTCTTCTTGCAGAACCATAAAACTGCACACTTCTGATGATTTCAGAGAAGCTAAACCGCTTTTTTATTTCTTCTAAGCAATTTTTGCTGTTTGTAGATTAAATTTTCTTTGTTTTATTTCAAGCAATGTTTGGTCACTGAAATCTATTTTTATCTTACTGTGTTTAATGTTTAGGAATGTGGTCGTTTCATATCCATAAATACTAATTAAGATGGAGAGGTGGCAATGTTGGCAGTGCAGAGTCAGAAGTGAGACAAGGGCTCATGAGCTCCAATTTTGTCTTCTATTTACAATCCTCTCTGATTTTGGTTTTTTTTTTTTTTTTTGCTTTTTCTGTCCTCCCGGCCATTGGACCTTACTTTATTCTTTATTACTTAGTATTGTCTTTCTTTCTTCTTGTAAAGCACTGTGAGCTACACCATTTGTATGAAAATGTGTTATATACATATATGCTGTTGTTATTATGCCCTTCAGACTAGTTTTGAACCTTTTATGGTTCTGTAGCCCTATGTTTTTGGTCTTGCTGTCCGCACCTACAGTAAATATACTCAGCAGATGATCTCTGTACCACCATTTTTTTTTTATTTTTTATGCACCTATTGCTTGTGGCATTTGCCAAAAAAGAAGAGAAAATATGGAACTGTAAATGCATGCTTATATTAAATTTTCTTTTTTTTTTTGTTTCTTAATCATCAGGTATCATGTGGAAGGCTTATGGTAAACAGCACATGGTGCACAGATATTGAAATCACCTCAAAAATCTGCTCACCTGATCTAGAGTATTACATGACCAACAGACTTGACTAGTGTTTTTCAGATTACTGTCTACATCCTTGAACAAGCCAGCAACAGAGAATCTGCATGTGTGTGTGTGTGTTATACTGTTATCAGTACAGAATAGGCACAAGCTTTATAACACACTGGTGAGTCTTCATCTGGAGTACTGTGTGCAGTTTTGGTCTCCAGGCTACAAAAAAGACAGAGCAGCACTTCCAGAGAAGAGTGATTAGGCTGATTCCAGGGCTACAGGGGATGAATTATGAAGAAAGATTAAAAGAGCTGAGTCTTTTCAGTTTCAGCAAAAGAATAAGAAGAGACATGATTGAAGTGTTGTAAAATTATAAAGGGAATTAGTACAGCAGATCAAGACTGTTACTTTAAAGTGAATACAATAAGAACATAGGAACACAGTTGGAAACTTGTTAAGGGTAAATTTTGTACAAGTATTATAATATTTTTCTTTACACAGAGAACCACAGACACTTGGAATAAGCTGCCAAGTAGTGTGGAAGACAATAGGACTTTTAAAAGTAGACGTTTAGAAGAATTAAGTAGATAAAACTGGTGAGCTTTGTTGGACTGAATGGCCTGTTCTCATCTAGACTGTTCAAATGTTCTAATACAAACTTTACCACCCTGAGAGATTATTTATTGCTGAAGTCTTCAACAAATTTAAGAAATATTTACCCTAAATATTATCTGGAGGGCGTCACGGTGGCGCTGCTGCCTCGCAGTTAGGAGACCCGGGTTCACTTCCCAGGTCCTCCCTGCGTGGAGTTTGCATGTTCTCCCCGTGTCTGTGTGGGTTTCCTCCCACAATCCAAAGACATGCAGGTTAGGTGCCTTGGCGATTCCAAATTCTCCCTAGTGTGTGCTTGGATTGTGAGTGTGTGTGTGTGCGTGCCCTTTGGTGGGCTTGCGCCCTGCCTGGGGTTTGTTTCCTGCCTTGCGCCCTGTGTTGGCTGGGATTGGCTCTGGCAGACCCCCATGACCCTGTAGTTAGGATATAGCAGTTTGGATAATGGATGGATATTATCTGGCTATCACATGCCCCAACAAGGGTCATAGCAGTCTGGATCAATGTTTTCCTCCTGATCAAGACCCCGATACACAGCACTCCCGTGTCAAACAGCCAGGCTTCTCTCTTTATTCCTGTTTCCAACTTACAAATAGAGACTGAGGTGGGAACAACAGGTAAGGAAAGAAATTCACTGCTGAACTAAACAGGTAGAGGAACAATTGCAGTACTGTTTTGATTCAGAAATTAGGATGTGTTTTGAGATTCTTTAAATAATTTAATTAAAAATGATTAGCTTATTTACCAATAAGGACATCAAAAATTTGCTGAATGCATACAGTGATGTATTTTCTGAACATAACAAATGCAGATGCAAGCTCAGAAAAGTATTTAAAGTTGTGAAACCTTAGTAGAGCTGTGACTTCCATAAAATGTGGCATGGTTCACAGATGTTTACAGAATACAAATGTAAAACTAATCCAAACTCATTCACATCTCTCCTAGATTAACTTAATTATTTTTATACACAAATTGATCACAATAATAAACAGCCTTCAGTAAGATTGCCGGGAGCACAACATGATTAATTCATTTCTGTTTCTTCTGGATGATGGGCTTGACCTTTTTAATACAAAGTGTAGGCGAAAAACTATTGAATGGAAGAAGCAAAATAGCCAGTCCACATTACAGATCAAGACAAAGCCTTTTGTCTGGCAACCCTAACATGTAAAATCTGTGAGTTCAGTGAAGTCCACTGGATCAGCAAAGGTTTTACTTTCCTTTGTGTTTTGTAGGACTGTAATTTCCAATGTGTGCCACAGCCTGCAGTGGGGCACTCAGCAATCAATGACTTGAATAAAGGCCATCTGATTAGCATTCTCCATAAGACCCAGGGAATCTTAAGAATCTCAATTTATGCTGAATATCCAGCCCTGATTGCTTATGTTCTTTGACTACTACTCTGTGACATTTACTTTTGTGTTGCTTTGCTATCCTTGCCAGGATCTGACCTAGTGAAACCACTTTGATCTTCAGTGCTGTGCTCATGTTCATTTGCTGCATGGCTCGTATTTACATTCTCTCTCTGATGTGTTAATGCCTCGTATGAAATTTGCTATTTTTTTATTAAAGAGCCATGATTACAGAATTTTTCTGAGCCTACTTAGGTCATGACAGAGTAACAGATGCTAATCTTATGATAGCATCTCTAGATGGGCCACAAACCACCAAAGGGAACCTATGGCATGTTTACAGGTGCTAGTTAACTTAAATTATACATCACTGATATATGGAAAGAAAGGGAGACGTGCAAACCTCAAAGAGTGCTAAGTTGTGTTTCCTGGAGCTGTGTGACTGCTGCACTAATCACTCTGCCAGCATGCTGTTTGTCTTTTCAGTTTCTGAACTCACTTAATTCTGTTTTGCTCTGCTAATTCTAACAGTGCTTGGTACAAAGAAAGAACCATTACTGGACAGGACACCAGTGTACTGTAGGGCATACTTACACACACTCACACCTACTTCAACAAGAACATTTTAGAGTTGTCAATCACTCTAGCAGGACAGCATATTGGCACAGTAGTTAGTGCTGAAGCCTCACAACATGGCAATTTTGCTTCGTTTGATTCCTAGCTCAGTCACTATCTGTGTGGAGTTAGTATGTTCTCCTTGCATCTTTGGGTTTTTCAATTGATTTTTTGTTTGTTTGTTTTTTTTCGTTTTCATCCAAAAGAAATTCATATTAAGTTGACTTGTGACTCTGAATTGACTACTTGTGTTTGAGTGTATGTGAATGAGACCTGTGATAGATTGGCACAGCAGGTATGCCAGGATAGACACTCACTTTCTTTGACCCTGAAACAGCAGGGTACAAAATGGATGGAAGGAATTCACTTAATATGAATATATTAGGTTTACACGCTTTTATGTAATTCATACACTATATGCATGTGACCACCTATAACCTTGAATTGGATTGAGTGTGTTAGAAGATGAATACATGTATGTAATCATATTTAAATGTGCATTGTTACGTCAGTATTTAATCTGTTGTAGTCATCCAAGGCAATGACAGGCTCGTAAGAAAGAGAATTCAACCCAGCTGTCCCCGTTTACTTCTAAGTCCAAACCAAAAAAAACTCATGGTGGCATAAAAGGAAACAAAACTATCACTAGAAGAAGACAGTGGCCAGAATCAATCAGACTTTCTTCACTGCCTTTGGAAAGTCATGGAACTCCTAAGCTCTGGCCGTTCTGGGTAGAAGTGATGCCTACTTCTGGGCGGTCATGTTCTTATAGGAGAGGGACTGGAAGGGGTGGGGTCAGTTGCCCTCACTAGGCTGTTTCTCTGTACTGTGGAGGAAGAAAAGAGCAAGACAGTTGGTGGCAGCACCCCCTCTTGGCCCAGAGTGATATCACATACCTGGGAAGAACTTGGTAGATGATCCTCTAATACACATATTAAATATACATATATATCCATCCATCCATTATCTAACCCGCTATATCCTAACTACAGGGTCACGGGGGTCTGCTGGAGCCAATCCCAGCCAACACAGGGCACAAGGCAGGAAACAAACCCTGGGCAGGGCACACACACCCACACACCAGGGACAATTCAAGTGCCAATGGGAGGAAACTGGAGTACCCGGAGGAAACCCACGCAGACACAGGGAGAACATGCAAACTCCACACAGGGAGGACCCGGAAAGCAAACCCGGGTCTCCTAACTGCGAGGCAACAGCACTACTCACTGTGCCACCATACATGGCCTGAAAACCAAGTCTCAATACCACATTTTACCACATCAGCCACACTGGTTATATTTATTTTAACTTCCCAATTAGCAGAGTTATATCAAAGTGATGCAGACTGGCAAACTGCTTTTGCTCTGCTTCATACTGTTCTTGTGCTCCCATGTGGGTACGTGACCGGAAGAAGTAGGCCTGTCAAGTTCTTCCAGACTTTCCAGGGCTGTGCTGCCTCCCACCACTAGTTTGGTCTCTAGGCAAGGGCTTGCTTATAGAGATGCTCTGCTGGTCCCCACATGGAAAGAGAAAAGAACAGGCTATATGGAATCTTTAGTTCTCAATGCAGTTTTTAATGTACTGGAAAAACTGTGACAGTACACTCATATTATGCATGTGTATGTGTTAAATTGTCTATGTGCATAGTATATACTGTGTATGTATACATATGTATAAATGAATATGCGTATACAGAGTGTATATAGATATGGTTATTATTAAGCTGACATAGCTGGAAGGCCAGTATGTGATTAGTCTGAAATAACTAGAATGCCATACCTTGTTACTTAGTGCAATCTATTTTTAAAATAATATGTGGCTCCTGGCCAGCGACATTTTATGCTTTTCAAGGCCAGCTTCCTAATTGCTGTTAATCCATTTGCATGTCTGTTGAATTTTTTCTTCACTTTGTAAGCACTTCTCTTTGCTCATTCTCAGCAAGCGGAAAATGCAATATCTGAACAATTCTGCTGCTGACACAATGATAAATACTGCCAAAGCCCAGACATTTCTAAAATGAGAAAAGGTTTTAAATTCTAGGCTGATCATATTTTGCCACACTAGCCCTTCATCTAGCCACGCAGGATCTGTGATTTTTTAAAAAAAATTAGCTAACTGAACCTGGGGTTGACACAGTGGTAGCACTGCTGTCTCACAGTAAGGAGACCAGGGTTCACATCCTGGATCCTCCCTACGTGGAGTTTGCATGTTTTTCCTGTGTCTGTGTGGGTTTCCTCCATGTGGTCCAGTCTCTTCCTCATGTCTAAATACATGCAGGTTAGGTTAATTGGTGATAGTAAATTGGCCCTAGTGTATTTTATAGGTGTGTGTGTGTGGAATGGTGCCCTGCCCAGAGTTTAATTCTGCCTTGTGCCCCATGCTGGCTTGGAGGGTGTCTAACAACCTAGACACTGAAATCCTGGTCTTGATTTAGCAAACTGCAAAAATTGCATATGCAAAAACTATAAAAAAAAACTTCAAACAGGAGTTGTTTTGCTTTTATTTAGCAAAAATAGCCTGTCAACAGGGTAAGCAAAATCTACTTGACAAAATTTCTTAAACTAAGCTAAAATTCTTAAATAACAATTTTTTATATCAATAATTCTTACAATAAGGAAAACAAGATTTAAAGTCATGATATGAATACTTTATCTTACTTAGATTTCATTTTTAACATTGGAGATTACAAAATGACATTTTATTTCACCAAGATTCTTTATTTGTACTGCAGGATGCAGTTTTATAATTAAATTCCATAGGTAAGCACTGCTACCTCGCAGTAAGGAGACCTGGGTTCGTTTCCCGGGTCCTCCCTGCTTGGAGTTTGCATGTTCTCGCCGTGTCTGCGTGGGTTTCCTCTGGGTGCTCCGGTTTCCTCCTACAGTCCAAAGACATGCAGGTTAGGTGCATTGGCAATCCTAAATTGTCCCTAGTGTGTGCTTGGTGGGTGTGTGTACCCTGTGGTGGGCTGGTGTCCTGCCTGGGATTTGTTCCTGTCTTGTGCCCTGTGTTGGGTTGGATAATGGATGGATTATTATTGTCTTCTCTAATGCTAAATGAATCATGCAGCACTGTATTTTGATCATATGATGTTCACAAGCTCTGCACTAAACATCTAGAGCTACATTCAGCAGTGAGGTATCCATGACTGATTTATCAGAGCTGCTATTACATTATAGCCATCCACATTATCTCTGTTCAATATGCTAACTCAAAAAACCAATATAGGCCTACACCTTTCACCAGGCCTGCATACAACAGAAACATAACTAGAGAAAGGAGACCAATACCCTTACCATCTGGGTTCATATTCTAAGATTCAGTTGATTGAATTTCCATGAGGGCTTGACTGTTGGGCCCATAGGCTTGAGGTGACAGAGTCAATTTGGGGTCCATATGTGGTCCTTCCTGTTCCTGGGCCACCAATACACCCGTGTTAATTGCTAATGTAGCAGACATCATGTTGTTTAATTACCAAGAACAGCTGCTGGCCTAAGAAAGGAGAGTGACTCGCCATGTTCTCCGTAAGAAATGTCTAAAATAAAAAGTTTCAGATTTTCCACTTTTCTGGATCCCAACTGTGTTTTGACCGAAAAGATCATCCAATTGTTTTGACCACTGTCTTGTTAACATTTACAATTAGTGATTTGAAGCCTTTGCTTGATCATTGGAAACAGGAGCATATATGCTTTGGCCAAATTATGATGGGATCTTTTTGCAGTTCAAGTTTAATGCATCCATTTTAGTGCCTTTTGTGCTGGGTTTAAGTATTTATTTTTTCTTTATTTCTGGTTTCTTATTATTTGGCTGACATTCTTATTTTCTTCTAGGCATACATAAGGCTGACACACGTTGTGAAAAAATAGAGGATGTGATCACATGATGCACCTGTTATGGTCCTGGCAACCTTTTTTTCTCTGCTAAAATTTTACAATTGTCGACCCTTCTGGGGCCTCATGTATAAACGGTGCGTACGCACAAAAATGTTGCGTAAGCCCGTTTTCACACTCAAAAACTGATGTATAAAACCTAAACTTGGTGTAAAGCCATGCACATTTTCACGCTAGCTCAAACCCTAGCGTACGCAAGTTCTCCGCTCGGTTTTGCAAACTGCCGTTACCCAGCGTCAAAGCAGTGCTTTTGCTCCAGTGTGGTTTCCTTCTCTTTTTTAGATACACATCCCTGACGCGGCTGAAATTAAATTAAATACACTGAAAATAACCGCGTATTGTTTATTAGTTTAAGGCATCTGATTGTAATTAACCTGTAACAATATAATGGTCCACAGAATGGCCAAACTATTCCAAATAACATAGCTGCTTTAGCATTGATACTCTCACTGCACCTTCTTATTCTTTCTGCTGCTCCAGTTAGGGGTTGCCACAGTGAATCATCTTTTTCCATTTTACTCTCACTGCATCACTCATAGTATTTATATCACTACATCTGAGTGTGGAAACACAACTCTATAGCAGCTGATTGGAAAGAGAATTATTGGGATACAGCATCTAGCACATGCTGCCTCAGTCAAGCTGCCTATTTGAACTGCTCTCATACGGCAAACGCTTCAGAGCCTTTCCTGTAGGGACCTTGCGGTTCAGAAACAATTTCATCCCAAGAACTATAAACTTACTCAATCAGTCCATCAAGTGCTCCTTGTAGAACTGTTTGTACTTATAAGTACAATCACCTCACTGTAAACTTGCGATACAGTTATAATATTGCACAACCTGAGCCACTTTATAAAGCACGTATTTACATATGATGACAATATCATTTTTAAGATGAAATGCAGCAAAATATGTTTATTGCATTATACAGATAAAATGTTAACATCATTTAAATAATCGATATTGTTAATAATTAAACATGTGAGGACACAATGGCACAGCGCTAGCTAGTTCATGGATTGTTCCTGCCTCACGCTGTATTCTTGCTGGTGCTGGCGCGACACTGGAAGGATAGATGGACGGAATAATTAAGCATGTACTACAAAGATATTTCAATGTTCCTTAAAAGTTTTGAAGAATCTACATTCTAAGCTTACAGATGGCTTAACATCTGTTACAGAGTTGATTGTGTGGCGATTGGTTACTTGAAGAAAGAAAAGGAAGAACAGGAATTGGAGGTTAGTACGTTTGAAAGAGACAGTACTGCTGCAATAAATTATTTCATCGAAGGTTGCACATGGCGTAACAAGCATCTTACGGAGGGCAGGAAAAAATATTTTGACAGGGCGCCAGCTTGTCACTATCACTGCGCCACCATGTTCACATGTTTAATAACATGCTTTAATTCCTATTATCATGAAAATGTTATCAAGTATACATCTCAGTATTTAATTATTCAGAGAGCTGTAATTTCACGAATGTAATGGATTCTGTGTCCAGTCAGAGGAAGAGAAAGCCCATTTAAGAAGCACGAAGTGATTCACACATAGAGCACATAGAAGAACACATACAAAACAAAGCATTTAATGTGCTACTTTAGTTACGAAAGAATTTGAGAAACAAGTAAATTAAATGATTTAAAGATGAAGTTTATGATGTTCTACTTTAAAGTGGAAATTTCGAAATTAAAGTTGACATTTTCAGTTTTTTCTCACTGTTTTTTTTTTTTTTTCTTTTCTCTGTACCCTAATAAGCTAATGACACTCAGACGGTGGGCTACGACTCACCTTTTCAAGGCAACTTTGATATCTGACAACTTCTTTTTTATTTTGGGCACTGTGAGACCTTGTGAACTTGAGCTTTCGAGTTTCTCCGACACTCTATGTCACTTGATCAACTTCCTTTTAAACTACGTTTTTCCTTGCCTCCACTTGGTACTTGCTGAAATTGTTCTACTTTCTCCCATGCTTTTGCCATTGCCTTTTCACAGAACGCTGAGCTTAAGGGCTATTTATATTGATTTGCATATTCAAAGAGGCATAATTCTGGAGGAGTTTGGGTGGTGCAGCAGGCGGGTGCACATGTGTTACTTTTCACTCTGACCGGGTCTTATGGAGCGGAAGAACATGGAAGTTGGCGAACACACAGATTTATGCATCTGGACTTTTTTGTGCATACGCACATTTCTGCTTTTGTCCTTACGCCATGTTTTAGTGTGAATTCTATGCACAGCATTATGCATGAGGCCCCTGATCTTTTCAGTAAAATCAGACCATGTCAATTAACTCAGTTTTCAATTGTTGTTAGCTGTTTTTGTCTACATTTCAATTGTAATTTAACTTTTTTGTCATGTTTATTTCGTGCAAGATTTATTTTGTTTGTCATTTTTCAGCACAATGGCAGTTTGAACTCAAAGTATTTAAAATAGGTAGGCGCTCGCATTGACCATGCAGCCTTAGGTGTTGTGAAGCAAGCTCAACAAAGGGTTTTCATCATTATCCCTTTTATAACTTTAGCCTGTCAGGGCTTTATAAAACCACATATTGTTTCTTTGTTGCTGCAAAAAATGTTGCCAATTCAAATGTATTGTGAATAAACATAATGGGAAGGCCAGCACCAAATTTAAAAAACTCAGAAGAACAGAATAATATGAATAAATAATACATTTACTGAGCAATAATCAAATCTACAAATCCTGTTGAATGATTTAGCAATGCAAACAAGGAACATGAGCAGATAATAGTCAAGTTAAAATGAACAAAGCAAGGCAAGAAAACATAAATAATCTCAAAAAATTGCCACAAACAAAGAAAATAAAAAATCTAATGAACTCTTAATTAATTAAGCCTTAACATAATTCAAAAACTGTTATTCAGCACAGAATTTAATGAGACCTGTACCTGTACAAACATAATAAATTAGAAAAGGCATGCATAGTGTAAAATTCAGGTGTGTTTGATGACTAAGTTTACTTATTTTAAAGTTGGACCATTTTATATTTTTAGATACTTTATCAGTGTCTGTTTGTATGAAATATTCTTGTAACAGTCAGCTATATTAAAAAAAAATAGCAGTGATAATAGCATGTACATTAAATACTTGTTTTTAATGGTACTTGACAATATCATGTAATTAAAACTGTAGCCTGTTTATTCCAGGCAACCTGACCCCAAATTCAATGGACAGGCTTTGGCCTGCATAGGCTCAAAATAAGGTACTGGTTCAAAAATATACTTTAATTGTCCCAAATTCACACAAAATATCCTTCAAGAATGAGGATAAACCTTCACACCTCCATGTGAGAGCCATTTGTTAGTTAGTTAGGTTATGTTAAATTGATAGATGTATTCTCTTAGTTATATTAAAGTGTTTGCACTGTATATTAGTATATAGTCAATGGGAGGTTCTATTATAACCCTACAATCTATATTATAAATGGAATATTCTTATCATTTCTTGTCCCTTTAACTAGAGACTAGTACAGTTTATGATCCGCCTTGCAGTTGGTAAGGCATGGAGGGCAAACAGTTTCAAACTGCACGTACCATACATACAGAACATATTAAATTTACTAAAGTTAAGCCAATATAAGTTTACCATAGAGAAATAACACAACTTTAAGTATAGAAAGTAATTGAAGTTTAACATGAGAAAGTTAAGATTGTATTGAAACAGAGAAGAAACATTTTTTCCCTTTTGCCCATTATTCTGAGTGTGTAATAACTTTTTTCTGAATTTTTGTGATGTGTTCCATTTTAAATCTTCGCTAAACTTTTAAAATGAACTTTTTGGACTGACTGAGAGGTTTCTTTGTCATGCGTTTGACTCATGCTGGATCCTACCTTGCCAACACAGTAGTTGATTGATTTTGGAAACCTGGAAAAGATGCAGCTAAGCTCCGACTTGATAGACAAAGCGAAGAATAATCTTTATAAATGGTGCAAAAAAGAGAAGAAGAACAGCAAAGGAACAGAAACATAAGGCAAAAAATGAAGACAAAAAAAGTTTACCTAAAAAGACAAACTAAGACCAAAAAAGTCAACCCATTACTAGAAATCACGCTCCAAAGCCATGGAAAAAATAAGAAATTCCTAATAGTATTTACATAAGATTTCATTAATACTAAAACAATCAACGAAGCACTGAAGGACTGACTCCCCAAACTGGCATACTATATAAAAACTGAGGGTGGTCCCTTATTAGTGACGATAGGGTATCAAATAACATAAAAATGCTACAAATTAAACGATTAAGCAAAACTTTAAAAAAGGCACGGTAAAGGTAAACCAAAAACAGAATCAACAAAATATGGACATTTTTGAAAAAACAAAAATATCAAACAAGTCAGGGCAATAACCTGGATGAATCATAACAGAGCCAGAACCAGGACTTTTATGATTTTGTGCTTGTTAGGTTATTATTTTTGCTTTTTGTTCATGCTATTTTTTTCACATGAAGCCTGAAAACCATTTTGACAAATTTAGATCATTTATGTTAGGCCTTGGAACCCCTGCAGATTTTGTTTGTTTTTTTCTCCAGACCTCTAAAGTTTTTTTTTTCTGTCCTGATGGCCATCAGACCTTACTTTATTCTTTGTCATTTAGTACTAGATGTGTAAGCCCGTGCTGTAAAAAGCACAGGGTCCTAGAAACTATTGAAATCGTCATAAAAAAATTTAATTTAGAGATGTCAGGTAATTTAAAGGAACTACTCTGGGCATCTCTCTCCTAGGAGGTTTCATTTTGCTGACATGCATGCATTGTTTGTACATTAGCGGCTAGGAGACTGTCTTTCTTTGGAGGTTTTGTTTAGCTGACGTGTTCCCCTCACTTCTGTATTAACAGCGGAAGGAAAACAAAAAGGCATATCGTTTTGTTCGATGTGATCGCCTAATTTCTGTATTAGCTGCTAAGCGAGTGACTCTTTCTTCCGAGGTTTTGTGGTGCTGACATGCTGGCCTTGTGTGCATATCCTCGGAGGTGGAGCCCTTACCCCAACTCTACCTCTCACTTCCGGGACGGACAGACACACATACTTCCACTCATAGACGTTTATATATAAGAATACCTAATGTTATTTTTATAAACCTTCCTTTCTTCATCTTGTAAAGCTCTTTGAGATACACCACTTGTATGAAAATGTTTTATATAAATAACATTGTTGTTGTCAGCTGGCCATAGATTCAATCAAACCACTTTGCTTCCTTTCTGTTGAAAGACATCTGTATCTTTGTGTGTACTCATTATGTACTTAGTGGATTTGTAAAGTCTGTATTTATAGCTCATTGTGAACTTGTCACAATACTCAAAAACAAATTGAATTAAATTAAATATTGTTTTGCCAATGCTATGGTTCATTGTCAGTTACTTGACATGGGAGTTCAAGTGCCAAATTTCATCAGCAGCTGCCTTTAAAAGATGGAAGCTCCATATTGCATGCATCCTAGTATGGAAATAAATATAAAGACCACAACATTCATGCTTTCTTTGCTGCTTTTCTATTTTTCGTGATTTTGATCTTTTGCTTTTTTATTTTTAACTTTGATTTTTCCATCTCATTTTTTTTATTTTGAATGATTAACCAACTAGTTCTTCAACTCTTGATACAGTCCAAACAAGCGTTTTTTTTAGCTTAGGCGCAATAAGGTTGTGATGAGGACATCACAGTATTAGCAAGCAGATAAACTGCAATGATCTTTATTTGAATGCTGAACCCTTGAAACAATTATCCACAAAATAGGCAAGAGGTGAAAATACAGAAGAGAGAGGTAAATACGTAAGTTTCCAAAAAGCTTAGGAAAAGTGAAAGAACAGAAAAATCAAATAAGGGTCAAAACATACAATTCACAGGCACAGAAACACAAGACAAAAGGTTTTTGTAGAGGCAGGATACACAGTGGTATCCCCTATTGCATCACTGCCACTTGATTAATGTTACATCGCAACAGTCACTGAAAGGAGGGGCCAAGTAATAATAGTAAGTATAAGGTGGGGCTGTTGTTATTGAACTAGCACATAAATGGCAAGAAAGTGTGACCTTCAGAAATACCCTCAAAAAAAGGCTAGAATCCTAATTGGCCTGCCCCAAAAAGGGTCTCACTCCAGTGGAGCCTGACCCTAAGAAACTGAGGCTTGTCATGGCCTTTAAATAAAGTAATGGCTTTTAAATTTCAAAATTCACAAAACAATCTCAAAATATCTAAAAATATGTCTCACAAGATTGAAAACTATGAAATGTTAGCTTGTGTATAGACAGGTCCCAATACAATCTGTTTAACAGGAGGATTTACTAACAAAATAGCAAAAAAATGACAATACAATACTCAAGAAATATCAATTTGCCAAAAAGGCATTCCAAAGACTTTGAGGAAACTCCATATCCACAAAACCAGTAAACATAACCCAAAGACAGACAAAAATACCCAAGAAACCAAGAAAACAAAAACAAAGATAATACTTACAAAGACAAAACTTTACTCCACCAAAGTGCAATCAAATGAACCCCAATGGACTGCATTTCCCATAAGCCTTTATAGGTCTGGGGACAGTCCTACAACAGAGATGGATAGGTGGTCTCACCTGTTGGAGAACCAATTACAAAATACAAGGAGGAAAACAGCAAGACACACTTTAAAACAAAAAAAACAATCAAAGAGAATAAACTTAACAAATAATAAAATACAATGGAAAGCAATAAATGATAATGAAAATAGAACTAAGAGGACTAAACACCAGCCACGGGAGGAATCCTGACTTAACCATAACAGTGGCTGGGTTATTGCTACAGTCAAAATCCTGACATGTATGTAGCATTCAAATCTGAACACGCAACAGAGGATACCACAAAGCTAGTCAGCATAGGCCTTAAAAACTCAATGAAGGACTGACTCTATCTGGACCCACAACTTTTCCTTTGCATAGCTTTCTTATTTGTCACTTTACTTGGTTACCAGCTATGAATAGCCTATACTGATGGTCAGATATGGACTTATCACTGGCCAAACCAGTAATGCAGTAAAGATGGTGTCGGGGAACTGGCAATTAGAAAAAAAAGTGGTGGTGGGAAATGCTTATGTAGTTATAAAATCTTTACAAATATTTGTTCAGGGTATCAACTTAATCTACATTTACTCCCTATAACTGATCACTGGATTGCTTATCTCCAGTAATTATGCCCAGTCCACTCCAAACATCCTTTTATTCTGATTGAGTTTGTTTTCTATTTTAGCTCTATCAGCTTCTTTCTCTTCACTCTGTTTATTTTATTTTTTCAAATCTTTCTTCATATCCTCTTTATCACCAAATTTGAAGGCACTCTTATCATTCAAGAAACATTATAGTCCCGTAGTAATCCAGGGTTTGTTGTTTGAAAAGCCACTTATTGTTTTGAAGGGTACAATGCAGGGTGGTCCAGATCTAATTATGCAGATCCAGATTGTCTGAAGGACTTATTTATGTGGGGACAATTCCAGTTTGGTGCAAAGATGATTCTTCATGTCGTCAGTTCGCACACTTCTTGATGGTCCGGGATTTTCCAGGTGATTTTCTATATAATAAACTTAATAAGTTATAGTGTAATGAAAATTGCATAATTAGATCTGGACCACCCTATAGTGTTGTCACAGAAGGTATGATAGTTTGTGATGCAGTGGTTGAGTCCTTCAATATCACCCACATGCTGTCATTTGGAAATAGTCATTCAGAGCCATTTCAGCCACCAGTTTCCACTTTCTCACTATACTAGTGGCAATGGGTTGTTGTCTTAAAACAGGCCTGTAGGTGAGAGTAAGATGGATCAGATTGTGGTCAGATCTGCCAACTGGTGCCAGAGTTTTACATTTAAAGGCATTTTTAACATTTGAATAAAGCATGTCCAGCTTGTTACAGTATTGTGGGAAATTCAAGGATTTTTTAATGTAGGAAATGGTGTATGGTTGTAAGAAAAATAATTGATATTAATCAATATGTTAAGTATGTGTTTTGTCTTTTGCAATGTCAGTAGTTAATTAAATAATTTGCAAAGCTCCCACTTTATTTTCTTTAACGTCCTCTGTAGGAGGTGCTTCTAGCTGTTAAGACTTATATCAAGGTAACTAAAGCTCACTTGTTTTAAGAAACAGAATAATACAATTTATTGATAAACACAAGAAATATAAACATGATAACTGCATATATACTCAGCAAAAAAAGAAACGTCCCTTTTTCAGGACTGTGTATTTCAACAATAATGTTTTAAAAATCCAAATAACTTTACAGATCTTCATTGTAAATTGTTTAAACAATGTTTTCCATGCATATTCAATTAACCATAATCAATTAATTAACATGCACCTGTGGAATGGTCGTTAAGACCTTAACAGCTTACAGAAAGTAAGCATTTAAGGTCACAGTTCTAAAAACGCAGGACACTAAAGAGACTTGTCTACCGACTGTGAAAAACACCCAAAGAAAGATGCCCAGGGTCCCTGCTCATCTGCGTGAACGTGCATTAGGCATGCTGCAGGGAGGCATGAGGACTGCTGATGTGGCTAGGGCAATAAATTGCCATGTCCACACTGTGAGACGCCTAAGACAGCGCTACAGGGAGACAGGAAGGACAGCTGATCATCCTTGCGGTGGAAGACCACGTGTAACAACACCTGCACAGGATCGGTACATCCGAATATCACACCTGCGTGACAGGTACAGGATGGCCACAACAACTGCCCGAGTCACACCAGGAACACACAATCCCTCCATCAGTGCTCAGACTGTCCGCAATAGGCTGAGAGAGGCTGGACTGAGGGCTTGCAGGCCTGTTGTAAGGCAGGTCCTTACCAGACATCACCAGCAACAACGCTGCCTATGGGCACAAACCCACCTTCGCTGGACCAGACAGGAGTGGCAAAAAGTGTGTGAGTTTCTGCATGACAGCAATGTCAGTGTTCTGCCATGGCCAGCGAAGAGCCCGGGTCTCAATCCCATTGAGCACGTCTGGGACCTGTTGGATCGCAGGGTGAGGGCTAGGGCCATTCCCCCCAGAAATGTCCAGGAACTTGCAGGTGCCTTGGCGGAAGAGTGGGGTAACATCTCACAGCAAGAACTGACAAATCTGGTCCAGTCCATGAGGAGGAGATGCACTGCAGTACTTCAAGCAGCTGGTGGCCACACCAGATACTGACTGGTACTTTTGATTTTGAGCCTCCCTTCATTCAGGGACACATTGTGAAACATTTTTAGTTTATGTCTTATGGTGTTGACTCTTTTAGTGTTCATACAAATATTTACACATTAAGTCTACTGAAAGTAAAAACAGTTGAAAGTCAGGGGACGTTTCTTTTTTTGCTGAGTATATATTGACATCGAAGATGAGATGCAAAAACAATGAAAATAGACAAACATATAACACAGAAGTGGCTAGTTGTTTAATGGTTGTTTATAGCTCTAATTCATTCTGGCACAAATGTTTTATGATACCAAGTCTTTAAGGATGATGTCCGATGCTGTGTGGAGTTGAGTCTTGTTGCTCCATTTTTGAATGGAGGACTCTTCTTGTGTTTGAGTGCGTTCTTATTCTTTGCTATAAAATCCTTTGTTTGAAGTGTGGTGTGGCAGCTGCCTTTCTCAGCTTGCTGTTACACTCTTCACCTGGCACTGGAGAGTGTAGGTACTGAAGTTCCCTTCTTGAAATAATGGCTACTTTTCAGTCTTCTCAGGCTGGGCTCGGTCACTGGCACAGAGCTTGGTTTGGCAGAGTGGATCTTAGAGGTACCTCAGGGCATCCAACACCAAGGCTTGATGGAGGGTAGCTTCAAGGCCAAAGAAAGCTTGTGAGATGTTTACTTCACAGACAATAGGTGGTCCCAAAGAGCGCAGCTTTTCAGATTTAAGCTCACAAAAACTTCAAATCATCAACTTTCAGCTACCCTAGAAAGGAGAAAGTACAGATGAATGCAACTTGTTTTAAAGGAAGGTGTAACATCTGGGGCCTCATGTATAATGCCGTGCGTAGAACTAGCACTATAACATGGCGTAAGCACAAAAGCCGAAATATGCTTACGCACAGAAAAATCCAGGTGCAGGAATCTGTGCGTACTCCAACTTCCACGTTCTTCCGCTACATAAATCCCGATCAGCGTGAAAAGTAACGCTCGTGCACGCGCTTTATGTAACGCCCCAACTCCTCCCAGAATTATGCCTCTTTGAATATGCAAATGAATATAAATTGCCCTTAAGCTCAGCCTTCTGTGAAAAGACAATGGCAAAAGCACCAGGGAAAATATAAGAATTTCAGCGAATACCAAGTGGAGGCAAAGGAAAAACATACTATTTGTTCAAATAAACCGTGGTATAAAAGGAAGCTGATCGATTGACATAGCGTGTTGGAGAAACTTGAAAGCTCACGTTCACAAAATTGCAAAGTGCCGGAAATAAAAAGGAAGTCACATATCAAAGTCGCCGTGAAAAGGCAAGTTGTAGCCCACTGTCTGAGTGTCATATGAAAGCTTATTAGGTTACAGAGAAAAAAAGGCACACAGTGGGGAAAAAGCACGAAATGTCAACTTCAATCTCGACATTTTCACTTTAATCACATAGTTTATTTTGTCATTAAAGTAGAACATCATAAACTTCATCTTAAAATCGTTTAATTAACCAGTTTCTCAAATCACATCATAATTAAAATAGCACGTTAAATGCTTTGTTTTGTATTTGATCTTCTATGTGCTCTGTTTGTGAATCACTACTTGCTTCTTAAACCGGCTCTCTTCCTCCAACTGGACACAGAATCCATTACATTCGTGATATTACAGCTCTCTGAATAACTAAAATACTGAGATGCACAGTATACGTGATATCATTTTTATGATGATGGGAGTTAAAGCACGTTATTTATTAAACATGAGTTTCACAGCGCAGTGATTGTGTGCGACCTTCGATGAAATAATTTATTGCAGCAGTACTCATGGGCGGCTCTATGTCCAATAGAGAAAGTCCAATGTCAATATGGTATCTTATGCACGGTGGATGGCCACGTCCGTTGCAGACACTGCATAGCCGCCTCGTGCTCATGACACAAGCATTTAACTTTTGCCGAAATTTGTTGCTGCGTTTTTAGCTGTGTTGTTATTTTCTCTTTCTTTTTTATATTCAATATATATTGGCGTAGCCACCACTGTAGTCCTTGCTTTTCTTTCCCCAAATACCCAATCACCACACAGTCAGCTCTGTAATAGACGTTAAGCCATCTGTAAGCTTAGAGCGTCGATTCTTCAAAACGTTTAAGGAACATTGAAATATCTTCGTAGTACATGTTTAATTATTCTATCCTTCACGACACTCCCAGTGAAGAATATAGATTATTTAAATGAAGTTAAAGTTTTATCTGTATAATAAACATATTTTGCTGCATTTTACCTTAAAAATGATATTGTCATCATATGTAAATACGCGCTTTATAAAGTGACTCAGGTTGTGCGATATTATAACTGTAGTGCAAGTTTACAGTGAGGTGATTGTACTTATAAGTACAAACAGTTCTACAAGGAGCAATTGATTGAGTGCGTTTATAGTTCTTGGGATGAAACTGTTTCTGAACCGCGTGGTCCGTACAAGAAAGGGTTTGAAACGTTTTCCCGTGGCTGAGACAGTGTGTCCTTGAAGCTGTATACCGATAATTCTCTTTCCGATCAGCTGCTGCTGTGATTCACACTCAGATACAGTGATATAAATACTCCGAGTGGTGCATTGAGAGTAATATGGAAAAAGATGATCCGCTGTGACAACTCCTAACGGGAGCAGCGGAAAGAAGAAGAAGGTGCAGTGAGAGTAACAATGCTAAAGCAGTTATGGTATTTGGAATACTATGGCTATTCCCTGGACCATTATATTGTTACAAGTTAATTACAATCAGATGCGTTACACTAATAAACAATATGCGGTTAGTTCCAATGTATTTATAAAGCCGCGTCAGGAAAATAAGGTGTAACCACACAGGAACAGTAGCACTCCTTTGACTCTGGGTGCCGCCAGTCTGCAAAACCGAGGGGAGAACTTGCCTACGACAAGGTATGAGGTATCGTGGAAAAGTGCGTGGCTTTACGCCAAGTGTAGGTTTTATACATCGTGATTTGAACGTGGAAAAGTTCTTACGCAACATTTCTGTGCGTACGCACCGTTTATACATGAGGCCCCTGGTGATTGGATCCAGGTTGCTTGCAGTTACAGATCCAGTACTTGCTTATAGGTGCTTTATTTTGTTCATTGCATCCAGAAAGGGTTCAGTTCATGGTCACAATCTTGAATGAATGTCCATCTGGGAACCTTCTTGTCTGAAGAACTGCAGAGGTGTCAGCTTAACTCTGATTTACACCTTTGCTATAAGGTGAAGTACAAGGAGGCCAATGTTGGTATGAATGGCAACACAGCTGTTTGCTCTAAAATGCAGGTGAGGGTGCAGCTGAATTTCTGCATCATTGGCCTTGTGTGCCACTAAAAGCCTAACAGAATGGGCAATGCTGATTTTGTCTGACAATTTCCACTAGCAGGATATGACACAAACAGTTGGAAGTTTGTTCTTGCTCGTTTCAAAGTCACCATAAATTTTAACTGCAGGGTGGAATGATTCATCATTAGAGTATTGGCAACAGAGTCCACGTTTTCAGACTGAATTGTAGTTTAGGTGAATTGGCTTTTTACAATTTTCCTGTGTGTGTTTGTGTGCATGTTCATCCTGTATTGGACTGGCCCCTTGTCGAGGTGTTGTTCTTTCCTTGTTCCCAATGACTACAGCTGCTGACAGTGGGTCCCTTGCACCATGTGTAGTCTACACCAACTTTAGTTTTATGATGGGAAGTGAAAAGGTTCAGGGTTTATAAAAATAACAAGCAGATTTTCCCTCATTATATGGAGTTGTATAATCAAAAGCTTTTCATCAATATGACCCTTAGCTGTCCAGTGTATGCAGAGAATGCTGGGCTGCTCTGAATTAAATAAATTTAATTGAAACAAATTCAATAAAAAAGAAAAAGAAAAAAAAAAACACTGACATATGGTACGAGAAAGAAGTGGATGCAGCTGTTGGATTATTAAATTGATATTCCTTTTATTTTGTCTCTAGTGGGACTGACGCTACTTGAATGTCCCATGTGAGTCTGACAGCCTGATATAAAATGATAATTTTAGCAGGTCTAAGGGATGAGCCCATATTTTTGAGCCAGAAAACCAATTTCCGTGTAATAATGTGTTTTTACTTCATCATGATTTGTAAAATGAAGAAAGGTTATTTTTTATTGTTTTTTGGTGGCAGATGATCAGAAAGAAAAGATTACTTCTCTAAAGCTAAATTGAACCTAAAAGCCATCAGACTAAGGTTGCGGAAGATATACTACAGCATGTAAGTGTTTCAAATGCAGGAAACACCTGGTAATCCAATAAAAGTGGAAATCAGCTGTTTGTAAATGAAAAGGCTCTTAAGAACTGCACACTTCGGCTGTCAAGGAAATGAAGGCAGACTGTGAGAATAAAACTGATGTTTTTAGCCAGCTCTGTTTTTTCAACATCCATCCACCCATTTTCTAAGCCCACTTTTTCCTTAACAAGCGGATGTGGAAGTGCAGTCAGTAGCAATCCCTGCAAGTCAGGAACTAAAACCAGGATGTGATGCCAAACTATCACAGAGAACTGGGCACACACCCACAGTTGGGATGTGGGGAAAAAATGCAGAAAACCTCTTAGCACAAACAGGCTGGAAAATGAAACCGTAGGGTAGGAGGATTAACGCCTGTACCACCACAGTGCACTGTTGATAACCTTTTGATTTCTGCAGGACAATAAATTTATCGATCAATAGCTTGGATGACATATTGATTAAGGCCCTCAGCACTTCCATGTAGGCATTTTATAAATTGATTTTCCAAATCCATGTATATAAATTTAAGGTCACAGGAAACCAGAGCTGAACTCTAACAGCACTGGTCACAAGCCAATAAGCTACACTGGGCATAACACAAGTCCACTGCATTAAATTCACACAGGGGTCTGTTTTCAGTCACACTTTAATCTAACCTTCTCTTCTCTAGCAAGCAACATCTGCACCAATGTTAACCAAGCTGATTTTTGACACTGCATTAGAGTATTGGCTCCCATTATTTAGTATTGTTTCATTCTTTATTTCAGTTGAATAAAGGCTGAAGATTTAAAAACTGAACTTGTGAGTCAAAATCTAACAAAACTCCAGATGTGTTCCCGGCAATCTCCCACCGACACACCCCAGTGTTGCGGAAGGGCCGGTTGTCTCCCCAGAAGCACTCCGGGTGTCCCTGTTTCTCTTCCCCCCAGCACTTCCTGGTGTGGCGGAAGTGCTGAGGCCTAGGGTCTTCCTGGTATTGGGGTCCCCCTGGCAGTAACCCCGGGTCCCTACAGGGTCGAGCTTCCCAGCTCTTTACCCGAGGCCTCCAGGGCGGTTGCCCCCTCAAGGTCTGGAGGAGGCACAAGCCCTCCTCCTGTCTTCTCAGGCGTCCCGGCTGGGTACCACCTCCATCCGGGTATGACAATAGATCGATAGTACCAAGTGGAATCTTTCTCTTCATACAAAAGCACAAGAAATGTTATAATAAACACAAATAACAACAATGCCCTCACATCACTAAAGATCGAGGATGGCATTGATCACCACTAGAGGAGGATACTTCTACAAACCTCCATTATAGGATACCCTCCCTTAGCGCAATGATTGGGGCAGTTGGTGAAGAATGACAGTGATCCTACTATTTGTTGTGATTATGTTAAAGGAATACTCCAGCCAAAAATTATATTTTATTCATATGTTCCTTTCCCCCATGTAGTTTGTAGCATTTGTCACAGATGGCTGGGGGGGGTGACCTTGACGGGACACCCCGGAGGACCAGAGGAGGGCTTGCGCCTCCCCCAGACCACGTGAGGGCAACCGTCCTGGTGCCTATGGGGACCACGGGTGCAGAGCTTTGAAGCTCAACCCTGTAGGGGCCCGTGGTCACAGCCAGGGGGTGCCCCAGTGCCTTTGGAGCCCTGGACCTCAGCACTTCTGCCACACCCGGAAGTGCTGGGGGGAAGAGGAGCGGGGACACCCAGAGTGCCGGCGAAAGATTGCCTGAATGCACCTGGTGCACATCCGGGTGATTATAAAAGGGGCCGCCTCCCTCCATATGATGGCTTGAGTCGGGAGTGGAGAAGGATGGAGCTCGGGAGGAGAGGCAAGGAGGCGGCCTGAAGGACAAAGGCATTATTGAGGGCCCCAGACTTTTGGGGACTTTGGGGGTTTGTGCACTTATGAAGAATGTTTAATGAACATGTTGTGGGTGACCTGAACGTGTCTGCCTGTCTGTGTCCGGGCTGGCTACCACACATTGAACAGGAAAAAGAATTAATCTCATTTTGTAGTGGTGTACTTTTGCGGAATTTAAAATTTTATATTTTAAATTTTTTTGCCCACACAAACAAAAATCAACTTAATCTTACAAGGAGTGTTAACATCAAAGTGCCTTCTCTTCCTGAATTATTCATATTTTCAGAATGTGCAAAATATATTAATTCTTTGCTAAAATATTTTTAATACTCCAGAAAACTTCAGAAAACTCACTGTAAAAGATAAACAAGAAACACCAAGGAAGTTAATTTTCCTCGTATCCTTATCTTTGACAAGGTTATTTTGACTTTTGTTTGGGTTTGATGAAAGATTAACTTGAATTTCTGGTGTAAGAACTCAGCATGTTTCCTGACTTATGTTTCAACTTCTGTTTCTCTCTTTAAACAATTTTTGATATTTTTAGCAGTTCAAGTACAAAAGTAGAACTGTCTTGGTAGGGATGATGGCGAGTTTATAAAGTGACTCAAGGGAAGTGATGTAATCGGGGCGGGACAGGAAGAATTTCCCATGTCTGGTCTGTCAAGAGAAAAGAGAGAGATTCAGCGCACCCCCCGGCCTGGCGTGGAATTGGAGTTTTCTGGCCCTTTTGATTGACTCCCAAACGCACATGTGTGACACAGCAAAAATAATATTTAAAAAACAAAAAGATTAAATACACAAGGCATAAACATTATCCGTAGAATAACATAAACGGTTCATTCTTAAGATACATTGTCTCAGGCAGTAGCAGCAAGAGTGCTCCTCACCTTTCTCATCTCTATTTTTCCCATAGACATCAAATTTGAGTCGGCTGAGATGGTGTACTATTTCACAGAGAGATTTGAATTTGCAGAATGTGTTTATCAAACCATCCTGCCTTGCACCCTGTGTTGGCTGGGATTGGCTCCAGCAGACCCTCGTGACCTTGTGTTCGGATTCAGCGGGATGGAAAGCCTCTTTAAGACCTCTTAAATCATACAGAGTTCTAGCTGACCACTATATGTGTGACCTATAGCTTATATACTGAGTGTTGAAATATGAAGTTCTATACAGCTGTAACATTTACTGTGGGTGTGTGGACAGATACAGAATATTATTTTCTATTGGTTGTAATGTTACAAATTAATAAGGGAGGGCACAATTGTGTTTTGCCTAGAGCAGCAGAATAGCATGTGTCATCCCTGTCCTTTGCCTTGTAATTGGTGTGTGGAGTGTCCATGTTCTGCCCATGACTGCATGGGTTTTCAATACACAGACCTATTAGATTAATTGACAGCTCTAATCTGTACCCATGTGAATTAGTGCATGCCTGGACCTTCCCCAGGGAAAAGATTTGAAAATGAATGGAAGGATACAGGATTGGCCACCTCAACTGTGCCTGCATTGCTGTGGCCATGGATGCACACAGCACCAAGTCCGGTCTCCCAGTTTTTGAATTATTTAAACCAAACAGTTAAGCACAATAATAATCAACTACTGCTAACACCCACTCGGGCTTGTTCTAATATTATAAATGGTCTTCATTTTGGATAAACAATCTAAGTTTACTTAGCTGCCAACTGGTCCAATAGAACATACGCTTACCTCAGATGTACTCCAAAATATAGTCAGCCAAATTTGAGGCTGTGGGAACGGAAACAGCCTACAAGGGCCTTACAAGCTGGTCCTGAGGCTTGTCTCTCCCCTTCTCTCTGTCGACATTCCTAATTGTTTCCAGAAAATTTTGCTTCCCAGACCTTGTTGATTAGACTAATCCAGATTTAAAAATCTCCAACCAGCTGAGAAGGGAGCAAAGGAGTTGCTAATTTGTTGGGTTCCCACTGTGGAAGGTCAAGGGTACAGACTGTTTCAAATGGCCTGACTGTTTAGGATTTGGCTTAAGACAGTATGACATTGATCATCATTGGCGATGATCAGTTTCTTTCATGAAGAATCTGTAAGCTCCCAAGTTTCTGAGCGCATTTTTCCTTTCGTTATGTTTTCAGATAATGTGCTCAAGACTGATGATTGTTAGATCTGTGGTTATCCATTTCATCACATCTTTGTCTCTTCAAATTTGCTTGATTGATGTGATACACAGAAGCTTTGTTGAGATTATTTTTGCACAGGATTGCCATAAAGACCCCACCATCCATTCTTAGTAGTCACTTTAACTGTTTGATGGTCACAAGAAACTGGGCACAGTGATGGTCAGTTGGGGGGGCACACTCACACTGGCCTAAGCTAGAGTCATCTCTTAAATGAATATGCATGTATTAAAAGGGTAAATACCTGAAGAAAACTCTGGCGAATGTGACAAGAATGAACTCTTAAACTCCTCACAAACTACAAGATCAAGGTGCTTGTTAACTATTATGCCAACAAAAGTTCCTGAGTATGTTCATGAAGGTGGCATCCAAACTTAGAAGGGTGTCAAGCACTTACTCACTCAACCACACTCACATGGCTAATTCAGAGCCACTTAACCTCCTCCATGTGTCTTGGGGTCACATTATTTGAACAACCTCCCATCATCCCTGTGAAGTTAAACAAGGTCACCACCAGAATTGCAGCATGGTGTTTGCTATTCTGGATGGTAAGCCTTTTGGCAAACATTCTGGCAGGTATGGTAGTTGTGGAAATGTTGAAAGATCCCTGGAAATAGCCATTCTGAGATTATGCAATAATAGAGGGCGACTGAGGAACGATTCACAATAACCTAATATTGCATAAATGTGATTGTTTCCACACCTCCCGTGTATTTTTTTCTCTTATAAAGGATGTCTGGTACTTATGATATAAGTTGATGTTCAGGATTTCAGGCCACAGGGGCAAACTCTTCATGGCCCCAGAATTTCAAAGGAAATTCCTACCCTCTGAAGCTCCCATCCTTGTTATTCATGAGCTCTTCCTATCCATACTCATCTGTCCTCTCTGACTCTCATTTACATGTCATGTTTTTTACTGTGACAGTAATGGCCGCACCATCCTGCACACCATACTGAACACCATCAGTAATGCATTGATTTTCTTTTACTTCTGTCTATTTATTTACTTTATATTTAATTTCTCCCAAAACTCAAAGATGTGATGGTATCTTAATTACATTGGAATGTTAAAAGAATTGTGATTGTGATAAGAACAGATCATTGAGCCTAACAAACTTGTCTGTCCTATTCAATTAAATTAATGGTTCTTCAACCCAGTCTTGCTCTTCTTAGTGTCTTTGAGACCCAATCCATAATGACCATCAAGCGAGGGAGAAGGGGGGGTGCCCCCCTTCAAAAATTTTCAAAGCTTTCCCCCTCGGCCAACACTCTATCTCACTCCCCATGGGAGAATCGCTGCCGACAATCATAACAGAGCCATGTTGAGTTTTTAAACTGTACAGCCACCCATCACGAGAAACCTAGCAAACTGTGTGTAGGCCTTTTACATTGAATACCTTGATGAGTCAAGAATCTATGCAACCCAAAAACTGGTAACCAATGACCCATAATTTAAGATACAATGATTTACATTGTCAAAAATAACATCAAGTTGATATTTGAAGGTCCCTAATGCTCTGCTTTCCACCACACTACTTGGCAGGGCCGGATTTTCCTATAGGCTAACTAGGCTTCAGCCTAGGGCCTCAAGATCAAGAGGGGCCTACATTCAAATTGTTAGCACTTTGAACAAACTTAAAAATGGGAGGTGAAAGGGCCTCATAAGTGGAATAGCCTAGGGCCTCTTTTCATCTAAATCCGGCCCTGCTACTTGGCAATGTATTGCATGTGTCTATGGTGCTTTGCGTGAAGTGTGGGCTTTGGTGTTTACAGTGGCCTTGCATCCCTTTTAAGGTTGGTTCCTGCTTTGCAGTCCAGTGCTGCCAGGATAGGTTCCTGTATCCAACTGGGGTGTTAGATCCCTTGTTGGAATGAGTTCTTTTGTAATTGTGGCGTGTTACATACCCCGAAAACTATATAGATACAATATAAAAAGGCGATATCCCTCCCTTAGCGATACGGCAGTAAGAAATCACATAGGAGAAATAACTTAGCTTTCTTTAATGATGGCTTACACTGCATAACAAATGAAGGAAGCCAATGGCAAGAAACCAGTTCGGGAGTGGGGGCCCAATGTGTAGAGTCTGCCATTTTCGCTGCTGTGTAGGAAGGATTTTCAGGATCAGATGACGTAATCTCCCATCCGTCCGTTGGCTTCAAAGGTGTGCCGGGCAATGTTCCAAGGCTTTATACTGTTTCTTCATGTGCAGGCCCCCACTTAGGTGAATCATGCCATTCCAAACAAGGCAAAGAGGATACAGTTTCATGCTGAGTTTGACACACAAAAATAGTGTACAATACGCATTTTGCAGTTGTCCCTAACTGTTTTGTCTTATAATGCTTGCCTAGCAGTTCTTATATTGTGAACCCCTGTGCTAAATCTGGCTCTATGTCAACTGTGATTGTAAGTAGAAAGAAAAGTAGATTTACAAAATATATTTGTACAGAGCACAATGACATATTAAACTAATACACTTATTACAGTTCCCTACAATCTGAACTGGATAAGTGAATAGGAAAATGGGTTGATGGATGAATAATTTCATAGCATTTTGTATTCTTTTTTGCTGTAACAGTTACTCTGTAAAATAAATGTTGCTTTATCCTGGAGATGCACATCTTTTCAAGATGGAATGTGCACACGACTTAAACTGAACACACCCTTTCAGTGGTCAAAGCACTAATCTTCCCAAATGCAGCCATATGTGACAAATTTACTTAGCACTAGATCTCAAAGTCCAGATGTTACTGCTGCCTTTCATTTACACTGATCCAGCCGAGAGAGTAAAGGCCCATGAGAGTTAGGGTTTGATGTAAAAGTGAGATCTGAAGACATCGCTATATGTGTGACTCCCAGTCTAACACTTCGCATGATGGGTCTCATAACTGCCATTCTTAAACACTTTTCTGGTATGTGTCTCTTCCTGACTGCTGCAACTTTGTATGTGGTACTTACTTCCTCAGTCATAAAGATTGTAACCTTGTTGTTGGGAGGGCAGGTCACTTAAAAAATCTTAACAGTGGTTTGTCTTAGGCCGAGTTTATACTTCACACGTTGCGACACGTGCACCTGCAGATGCTAATGCTATGTAAGCTATGTACTGTTTATACTTGCACGCGTACTTTACATAAATCTGGAAGATTCCACCAGGTGGCAGTGCAAAATACCATCACGGTGAGAAAATAACATTCAGCTTCGCTGTGTTGTGAATTGTCTGGAACATCCATTAAATTCCCAGGACTCCTTGACACAAAATCTCTGAAAAGGATGGATGTTTAATGATTACATCCATCAATCCAGGGATGCACCCTTTCCAGCATGCATCAGGCATGAGACAGAAATGATCCCTGGATGGGGAATCAGCTCATTGTAGGGTAATTACAAGCACACACATACACTAGTGTCATGTTAGCATCACCATATCCCCAAACCCCAAACCGAAGCACACAGTAGAAAACCAACAGGAAAACATGCAAACTCCAGGCAGGGAACCCCAGGAACGTAACTCCCTTTAAGGAAGCAACACTACCGCTTCGCCACTATGCCACCCCTACATGTGTAATTATTAACAGCATTCATTATTTAAATGAATTAACAATTTATCTGTAAAATGTAACATACTGTACATGCTTTAATACATTTTATCATGATGGTGATATCATGTATAAAGGATTCTAAATGTGCAGAGAGTTGGAATATCACAAATTTAATGTGTTCTGTGTGGCAATCGCTGCCTCCCAATGCGCTGGGTTGCGAGAAGCACATAGGGATTAATAACTGGGTCGGTTTTAAGATGATGTTTATGACATTCTACTTTAATGACAAAATAAACTATGAGATTAAAGTTGAGATTTCCAATTTAATCACGAAATAGACCTTTTTTTCATCACAGCATCCCTAAGTTTTTTTTCTGTGCAGTTCAAATGGGCTTCCCTACATTCTGATGCTGTTTCAAAGGTGCAAAAATCACTACCGAATCAATTACGGAAGATGGTATGTGAGACTTTTCAAATGTATCACGTCATTACAGTGGGGAATATGTAACACTTTTATTGCCTATATGAGAAAAGCTCCACAAATACCTTTGTAGGTCAGCATTTAAGTTTGATGATTGCTTCACCACATCAAATCATTCATCAAACATCGACGCACGCACATTGATTCATCTGCAAACTGGCTTGCTGTCACATGTTGATAGTAAACAGGGACTCTGACGTCACATTACAACTTGAACACGCTGCACCCCTTTTTCGCCATACCCCCTTCGATATTTTGCTGGTACTGCAACTTTCTGAGGACATGCTCAGAGTATGCGTCAAATGGACAATGGGAATGTTTGGCAGCCATGATATGTGTGCATACATGTTCTGAGCGTGAAGTATAAACTTACTTGGTTTACATAGCAAGCAGCAAGCCATCAGTCATGCTCATATGGGTGTTCTGAGGTAACATGCCACATAAGCAAGACTTCCTACTCACCTGATTATTCATATTCTGAAAGTTGGGTCATAAATTGATTTGGTGTTGTGATTTTGGGCAGTGCATGGCACTGTAGCACATTGTATTTTGATAATGCTGCACAGCTCCAGCAGAATAGCTTCATATCTGTGCTTTGTCAGTGTTTTTGTTGTCTCCATGTTCTCCAGCATCATAAATACCTGCAGGTTGCATTAATTCTGTGGTGGAGTGAAAATGTCTGATGATAAACTAGTGCCCTGTTTAAGGTTTGTCCCTGCCTTAAAGCTGATGTTGTTGGGGCAGGCTGTAGTCCACCTTAACTGTGCATTATAAAGTTTAGAAAACAGATTTTAAGTGGTCTTTATTTTAATGGTATAATTACGTGTATGACTATCATGAACATCACAGGGTCAGAGTCCTCTCCAGAATATGCGAAGGGTATCACCTATCAATGAACAAACTCCTCGTTCTGAGTACTTCATTACAGGAGTGAACCTCATCACTGCAGAGGTGATGAACTGTGAAAGATGTTATTTTATGTTATGACAGTTCTGCAACCACTGAGAAAAGGAAACAGCTAACAAGTGTCATCATCTGTTACCTGCATGAAGTTATGGTCCTCACTTCTGGCGCATCATATATATTTAATCAAAGAGTAAAAACTGAATTGAAGTTTTTACTCTTCTGCTTTCTGTGACTTGCAGAAACCTCCCACTAAGGCCTGCCATTTGTTAAATTGCTCCAGTTGGCTGGCCCTCTGCATTACATTAATGGTAATGTTTAAAGCAGACATATGCAGACTAATAGAGGCAAAAGTCATTAAAAGAGACTTAAACACTAAGGGCAGCTCGAGTTTTAGTAATAACGCAATTTTAATGCTGACATGCTCTGTCCTCAGTTGTCCTACTGAGAGGGTACTGGGTGGTGAGAAGTGATGTACACAGACATGTTATGCACTCCTGTTTTCAACAGACGGCCTCCAATCTGATGGTACTCCAATTTGGGCTGCTTTTCATTCCTGGAAAATGGAATTTAAGTGGTATGCACAGTAAAAAGGAACTTTAAATATAAATACAGCATGGGAGACCCTAACCTAAATGTGCCCAAGTGTCTTCCAGAGCATGCCCTGCAAGGTACAGGTGCCCTGTCCAGGGCTGCTTCCTATGTTCATTGACCCAATTACTTGAATTAGGCCAGTTTAGACAATGGCTAACTAAAGGAGAAGCAGTTGTGCTACAGTATCTCTATATATAATCTTCATTTGGATCTTGATCTTTGTTTGTCCGCAAATGAATTAGAAGAAGGAGCACTAGATGGAAGTAGAGAGGCAGCTACAACATAGGCATTGCATTAAGAATCTCCTCCAGGCTTATACTACTGAAGACTGTAGTACTCCAGTCACACCTCAAAACACAGACATTCAAACTAAACAAATTGTTGTGCTTTAAATTAACTAAAGAGATCTTCATTTAGATCTTGATCTTTGTTTGTCCGCGAATTCCACGCATGCGTAGACCACCTTCCAGTTTAGTACGTTGTTGTTACTCATGGATGTCAACAATGTGCTGGAATAACGAAAGGGGTGGTGGACAGTGTTACGCTGGTTAGCTCCTGAGGCCTGGTTAGAGAATGTGATTGCCGAAGATAAAAGGTTCGTGCCTATGTAACATATGAATGAAAGAAAGACAGTGGGTAAAATGAATGACAACGTAACAGCACGTTCCAGAAATTATTATTGTTACGTTGTAGCCGGCGAGTGCTGCGCGTCTCACAGTTGTACCGTGGCTTGCTCACATGTCAGTGAAGTGATCCCTATTTATGCTTTAAAGAGACTGGATACCTATGTGTCCCCCTTTTATAACCATTGCTCTGTGTATATTGCCTTACTCTTTGGATTGCCACAAAGCAACCTGCGAGATTGGAGAAAGTTGAGAAGACATCTTGAGAGGAAACGATAGCGTTGCGAAAACGAGATGGACTGTGAACGGACAGAAGCAGAAATGCTCCTACACCACCACATAATTACTATTCGGACAGTGATTCCGAGTAGGCCATTCCTATCGAATCAATGTCCAAGGGTTTTCTTTTGTAATTTTGTTTCCCTTATAAAAAATCATAATGCTGTGCGACGAAGGGCCCAGTTCATGACTGGCAGCCACGTTTAAACAGGGAGCCCTTCACAGACAACTTTAACACGTGCAACGTAGTTTTGCGTACATAAATATAAATAAAATGTTAGGCTATATTGTAAAAACAATAAATATTGAGTTCAAGTCAAGTAAAGTTACAGTGTGTATAAAAAGTATTCACTCCTGTTGGAAGTTTTCACATTTTACTATTAAACAGCGTTGAACTACAGTTGATTTAATTTGGCTTTCTTGAGCTTGATCAATAGAAAAAGACTCTTTAATGTCAATTATTACAAATATAAACCACAAAATAATGCATTTTATAAATATTCAGTTAGTATTTAACAGCCATTCCAACCTTGATTCTATGTGTGCAGGTCTCTATCAGCTTTGCACATCTGGACAATGCCATTTTTTTCACAAACTTCTATGCCCATCTAACACTTGGCTGCGGCCAATAGATGGTCATTTCCGGATGGTGGGAATGGACAGCATGCCTGCCTGAGGGATTGCCAACCAGGATCCTGAGATGTTTCATCATTTGTTGGGTCTTGTCAGAAGAGACGCATTGACACAGCGCAGTAAGAGACTGGCACCACTATGTGTCACAGTGGGGAGGGCGTGTTTTTGATGATGTGCAGTGTTTGGTTTATGCCAAACATGGTCTTCAGTTTGATGGCCAAAAAGCTCACCTTTAGTCTCAGCAGACTATATAAACCTTTTTCCAAAATCTCCCTTGTGCCTTCTGATGAACTGTGTGTGTTCTTTTTTTAATTGCAGCTTTCTCTAGGCCTGTCTAACCATAAAGCAATGACGTTTGAAGCAGCCAGACAACAGTTATTGTATGCATGGTCTTTCCAATCTGAGCACTGCAGCTTATAACTCCTTCAGAAATTTCATAGGTCTCTTGGCAGCATCCTTCATTGGTCCTCTTCTTACACAATTAATTTTTGTGGGTGGCCTAATCAAGGTAGATTTACAGCTGTGTCATAGTCTTTCCATTTATGGGCTTGTGCAGGCCGTAAGCCTTCCTTTTCAGTATGGGGATGTTATGAGGATGGTAGATAGATAGATAGTATAATGATATAATAAAAATAGGTACTTAAAAATACTTTAGAAACAAATTGTTGTAGTTTCTGAAGAATAGAACAAGTATACATAAAAATCACAGAAACTAGCTGGCCACCTAGCCTGGGGGAATATAGGAGGGCTGAGAAGAAAGGCCATTAACAGGCTGTTAATAAGTTTAGTCTGGACTGGAAGTGATAGGATGAGTTTATGAGCCCGTGGCTTTTAGAAATATATGCAGAGACTAGAATGGGGACTCAATATGCCTGAGCTGATTCATTGGAAAGTATACACTTTTCTGTTTGTGCAACAGGGTGTGTCAAGGACCATTAGGATTGGATACATGAGGCTTGCAAAAGCATGTTCCCTCTCTTTCTTTCAGCCATTTTCTGTCCTAAGGAGAAGTGGACAGGCCATGCTGCCTATTTCTGCCACTCCTTTCAAAAGTAATGCCAGAGCAAAGACCAAGCTGGACCAGTGACTAAGAAGACAGACAGCCGCCTTGCTGTAAGCATATGAACTGCTACTTTGGTTGTGATAGTATTTTTGTTACTGTCATTTTACTTTGTTTATTATTTTAGGCATATTATCTGCAGTACATGAATACATTTGAAAGTTTTTCTCCCACCTGTTCAGGTGGACTAGCTTGTTGCATAAAATGTATATGAGGGCTATAGCAGGGATTTGAATATATTTTGATCAGGTCTACATAATAAAGAGCATAAAACTGAGAATAGGGTCACGCTAGAACCCTACCATGACAAAACAGGTGCTAGGTTGCCTGAAATGTTGAGCCATGGTATTTTTCGTCAGGTCTACAGTGAGATTTATTATTTTTATCACTGTTTTGAAACTTGCTGATGTTAGTTTCTCTTTTATTTCTTACTTTCATTAATGACTGGAGACTTTTTATAATGTTTGATTTACTGTAGTGCTCTATTGTCTTGGTTATGGGTCTCATCACTTTTTGTATCAATCACCTAGATGTGGCCATCATCGTTAAGGACCTCTCCCTGGAAGTCATGTAATTATCGTGTCAGCAATATTTAAGCCAGTGTCGTGAGTCAATCAATGTCCAATGTTATCACTTTTAAAAGATGTTTTCTGTGTGCTTAGTTAATAGATTTTGACTTATGTAAAGGTTCTTCAGACTTTGCTTTTGGTTAATGTTTCAGGTTTTGCTGTACGATCGTTTGACTTCTGGTTTCGACCCCTGCTTGTGTCCTGACAAATTTTATCTCCTGGTCCTTTTTATTGCCATAGTTTCAGGTGCAACTACTTTTGATTTTGAACAATCTTGGAAGTAACCTTAACATCTTCTCCACTATACAAATTTCATGAAGCTCTCAGCTGACTATTGCCTGCATATTTTAGGGGTTCAGTCCTTGAACTTTAGCTGAACCCCAGTGCAGCGAAAAGTGACTGAAACACCTCTGCAGTGTTGAACCCGGAGAATAGTACCCTGTGTACAATAAAAATGGTGAGGTGAATTATAATTAGATTTTTTCAAAAACATTGAAGTTAAGGAAGCTGATGTCTTGTTTTCTGCTATGTGCCTGAGGTTATTAAAGATAAACTCAACTGTGGTTAGGATGAAATACTTCTAATAAAGGAATTATAGTGTAACGATTGTTCTGATAAATTATTATTTAATGTGACTATTTTATAATATTAACTATTGCACTATAATATTGTGTAATCCATTTTCTATCCTACTTAAGTATGCAGTGAAGCCTAATGGCTAAGGCTAATCAACAGGACCGATGAATTAGCTCTCACCTCTGACTCACCATGTGACCCTGAGTCAATACGAAATATATATATATACATTATTTGAGGGTCATACAAAAGGTAATGATCATAATGGAATTACAGAAGATTGCCTGACCATTTTGAAACACATGGGAAGTATTGTACTTCCATTTGTGGTTTCACACTAGCATGAAAAAATGACATCATCTGCCACAGTCATGTGTTCACAGTTTAATGACAGGAGTGGTTAACAGGAACTATTCACTTTGACACTGGGCAGTGATTGAAAGAAAGAAAAAGAAAGAAAGAAAGACAGACAGACAGACAGACAGACAGACAGACAGACAGACAGACAGACAGACAGA
>JANRMT010062806.1:55900488-55945772 GCA_026402145.1 Polypterus bichir lapradei
AGACAGACAGACAGACAGACAGACAGACAGACAGACAGACAGACAGATAGATAGATAGATAGATAGATAGATAGATAGATAGATGATGCAAAAAACAATATTAAATTAAAGAGTAATAAAAATGCAGGTAAAAACAGACAATAACTTTGAATAATGTTAACGTTTACCCCCCGGATGGAATTGAAAAGTCACATAGTGTGGGGGAGGAACGATCTCCTCTGTCTGTCAGTGGAGCAGGACAGTGACAGCAGTCTGTCACTGAAGCTACTCCTCTGCCTGGAGATGACACTGTTCAGTGGGTGCAGTGGATTCTCCATGATTGACAGCAGCCTGCTCAGCGCCCGTCGCTCTGCCACGGATGTTAAACTGTCCAGCTTCATTCCTACAATAGAGCCTGCCTTCCTCACAAGTATGTCCAGGCGTGTGGTGTCCTTCTTTATGCTGCCTCCCCAGCACACCACCATGTAAAAGAGGGCACTCACCACAACCGTCTGGTAGAACATCTGCAGCATCTTATTGCAGATGTTGAAGGACGCCAGCCTTCTAAGGAAGTATAGTCGGCTCTGACCTTTCTTACACAAGGCATTAGTATTGGCAGTCCAGTTCAATTTATTATCCAGCTGCACTTCCAGGTATTTATAGGTCTGTACCCTCTGCACACAGTCTCCTCTGATGATCACAGGGTCCAAGAAGGGCCTGGGCCTCCTAAAATCCACCACCAGTTCCTTGGTTTTGCTGGTGTTCAGGTGTTAGTGGTTTGAGTCGCACCATTTAACAAAGTCTTTGATTAGCTTCCTATACTCCTCCTCCTGCCCACTTCTGATGCAGCCCACAATAGCAGTGTCGTCAGTGAACTTTTGCACGTGGCAGGACTCCGAGTTGTATTGGAAGTCTGATGTATATAGGCTGAACAGGACCGGAGAAAGTACAGTCCCCTGCGGCGCTCCTGTGTTGCTGACCACAATGTCAGACCTGCAGTTCCCGAGACGCACATACTGAGGTCTGTCTGTGAGATAGTCCACGATCCATGCCACCAGGTGTGAATCTACTCCCATCTCTGTCAGCTTATCCCTAAGGAGCAGAGGTTGGATGGTGTTGAAGGCGCTAGAGAAGTCCAAAAACATAATTCTTACTGCACCACTGCCTCTGTCCAAGTGGGAGAGGGATCGGTGTAGCATATAGATGATGGCATCCTCCGCTCCCACCTTCTCCTGGTATGCGAACTGCAGAGGGTCGAGGGCGCGGCGGACCTGTGACCTCAGGTGGTGAAGCAGCAGCCGCTCCATGGTCTTCATCACATGTGACGTCAGAGTGACAGGCTGGAAGTCATTCAGCTCACTAGGACGTGATACCTTTGGGACTGGGGTGATACCAGATGTTTTCCAAACCCTCAGGACTCTCCCCTGTTCCAGGCTCAGGTTGAAGATGCGCTGTAGAGGACTCCCCAGCTCCAGCGCACAGGCCTTCAGCAGTTGTGGCGATACCCCATCTGGACCCGCTGCTTTGCTGGCACGACGTCTCCTCAGCTCTCTGCTCACCT
Source organism: Polypterus bichir lapradei (assembly GCA_026402145.1). Classification (NCBI taxonomy): domain Eukaryota; kingdom Metazoa; phylum Chordata; class Cladistia; order Polypteriformes; family Polypteridae; genus Polypterus; species Polypterus bichir. The sequence goes on from JANRMT010062806.1 coordinate 55,902,029, forward strand.
GCGCTGCTGTAATTGTGGGTGGGGATGTCTCTCCTATGCTGGTATCAGCAGAAGGATGGTTGGAGGATGCAGTACTCCGAGGTGAGCATGGATTAGGGTGGTCAAACCTGTTAAAGAAGTTGTTCATCTGGTTTGCTCTCTCCACGTCTCTCTTGATGGTGGCACCACGCTTCGAGCTGCAGCCAGTGATGATCTTCATCCCATCCCACACTTCCTTCATGCTGTTATTCTGCAACTTCTGCTCCAGCTTTCTTCTGTACTGCTCCTTTGCCACCCTGAGCTGGACTCCATGTTCCTTCTGCACGCGCTTGAGCTCATGCTGATCACCGCCTTTAAAAGCCCTTTTCTTCTGGTTCACAAGGCCCTTGATGTCACTTGTAATCCATGGCTTGTTGTTAGCATAGCAGTGTACTGTTCTTACTGGAACGTCAATGTCCATACAGAAGTTGATGTAATCACTAGTGCAGTCAACAACCCCCTCAGTGTTCTCACTATGTGATCCCTGCAGGATATCCCAGTCCATAGTTCCAAAGCAGTCTCTCAGAGCCTGCTCTGCCTCAGGGGACCACTTCCTGAATGAGCGCGTGGTTGTAGGTAGCTCCCTCACTCTTGGTTTGTAGTGAGGCTGAAGCAGAACCAGGTTATGATCTGCTTTCCCAAGCGCAGGCAGCGGGGTGGCGCTGTATGCTTCTTTGACATTTGCATACAGTAGGTCAATAGTCCTATTTCCCCGGGTGTTACAATCCACATACTGGGAGAAGGCAGGTAATATTTTGTCCAGCTTTACATGGTTAAAGTCTCCAGCGATTAGCACAAGCGCCTCAGGGTGCTGCGTTTGTAATTTAGCAACTGCAGAATGGGTGACGTCACTTGCTATCTCTGCGTTCGCTTGATGGGGGATGTAAACAATAACAACAATCATGTGTCCAAACTCTCTTGGCAAGTAATAGGGACGCAGACTTACGGCCAACAGTTCGATGTCCCTGCAGCAAGTTGAGATTTTAACATTTACATGTCCAGAGTTACACCATCTTGTATTGACATAGAGTGTGAGACCTCCTCCTTTCTGCTTCCCGCAGGTACTTGCGTCTCTGTCCGCTCTAACTGTGCTAAACCTGGGTAGCTCCATGTTAGCATCTGGGATGTTAGTTGTTAGCCACGTTTCACTAAAACACAGCAAACTGCATTCTCTGTAGATCCTGACATTTTTCACCAGTGCAGCCAGTTCGTCAATCTTATTTGGTAGTGAGTTCACATTTCCCAGGATCACAGAAGGCATCGAAGGTTTGTAGTGCCACTTTCTTGCTAGACGCTTAGCTTTTATCTTAGCACCGGCTCTGCTGCCCCGATGCCGCCTTCTTACCTCGTCAGGTAAATAGGGAACCACACCGGCGTGGGCATTTGTTCTCAGCACTTGAAGTTGACTTCTTGAACAGACGAGTCTCGGTGTGTAAAAATCCATCTCCAAGTAGTAAAAAGTGTCACGGGAACAAGTCCACATAAAAGAAAGTGGTAGGAGTTAACAATGAAATAAAGAAAAATAGAGAAAAAGGTGGAAAGATTAAGATAAAGACTTAAAAGATAATGTCATACACAGAGCTACTGGAAAGGCTGCCACTCGCGTCGGCGCCAGTTCATGTGCATGAATAAAGAAATCTAAATAGTTGCCATTCATACATAACTGAAACATATAAATGGAGATGCCTGCATTGGGCGCTGGACACATCAGAAGATGGATGAAGCCCTGTAAAGTCAGGAACACAGACATTGCCAATCCATTCCCATGTGGTTGTCCTTGAACAGTGATGAGCAAAACATTTTTTTAAATGAATTTGAAGTGAAAGTTACAGTTTTGCTTGAAAATGTTTTCCAGAAGCAAAATTCAAGCCATTAGCCAATAAATTTTCATTTCATCTGTAACCTTTTTGTCAATGTGCAAAAACATGACAACATTTATTCTAGTGCAGAATATGGAAAGCAGGGTGCAGCTAAAGAGCACTTAACTGAAAGAGCTTCAAGGTCACTTCTGTGCTGCTAAAATTCATTGACCTGGGTGAGCCTCTAGAAGAACCCTGGATTGGATCAGCTTACAGAGCACAATTGATGTTACTTCTGATCCCAAATGAGCAGAGCAAGAGAGAACTGGTGGCATGAATGTGCAAGCAGGTAGGGCACAAGACAGATGACAGCATGTGGAGTTACATGGAATGAGCCATGGTAGATGAGGGCAGTGTTGGAGGGAAGCTGAAGAAGGAGACATCAGTTTTGGCTGCAAAATAACCCTTCGAGAGCAAAATCCCTTGCCTTCCACTCCACAAAATATTGAAAAAGGAAATATGAGTGAGTTTCACACTTTGAAATTGTAAAACAGCAAAGAAAATAAATTTTAGAAACAATTTTGCAAAAGTCTATATGAACTATTTGTCTGTTTTGTGCATCACTACCTGTGAACTACAATTATTGAGACCACCAAGAATAAAATACAAGTAAAAATGCTCATATCAGAGAAATGCATTACAGTTAGAGAAATGAGACTGTCCAGGCAGAAGCATAACAGTCTTTACTGACAGATAGAAGAAAGCAAAACTGCAAAGGGATCTGCACATTTGTAGAACAGTGGAAAAATGCCTTGAATGGATGGCGATTTTGTAGAGAAGTAAACAAAGATACGTATGATTTATTTATACCATAAGGATTTCTTATTCATATCTTTATTGACTTTTAACATTGTAACCCTTGTAGTTCCATACTTACAAAGCACCGATGTAGTATTTTCTATTGAAGGGAACTTTTTAAAATATTCTTTCTTGGTGATACTTTGTTAACCTTTCAAGGAACCACCATTCCAGTATACCAAATCATAGGGAATGTGCTAATGCACTTTAATTCAAAGTAATTTAGAAGAACAGGAGGCAAAAATGATCCATAAGAAGAACAAAATGTAACAAAGCAGGAATTAGACTATTCATCCCAGAAAGCAGTGGAGTTGAGCTAGATGGCCAACTTGACCTGGGGAGTCAAAGCTAAATGAGCTTCATGAATCTGTTAACAGGCAGTTGCAGATAGGAGTGCTTTTGGCATTGTTGGAAAGACAGTTATAACGTGCTTTGGTTTTAGTTTAGGTTTAGTTTTAGTTGAGATATACCACAATTACAACGGAATTGGGGCACTGTGTTTTAAAATGAAAGTCAAGAAGCATGGAACAGTAAATCATCTCTACAGAATGATATGATTTCTGCAGAGTTCTCCGAATCCAAAACAGCCTTCAAACTGACTGGAGACACAACACTGAGAAATCTTAGTATCTCAATAAGTCAACCAATAGCAATGGAGCCTCAACTCTCAAGAATCTCAGTCAGCTCAGTATCTTCAGCTTTGACAATGGGAGCACACCTTTCAGGAATGTGAAATATCTCACTGAATCAGGAATCTGCAATACCCCACCAGCTTCACCAATGACTATGGGGGCACAACTAAAGAATGCTAAGGATATCACTGACTGTACCAGTAATGATTGAAGTTCATGTTTCAGGATCCAAATCTGTCCAATGACTCCACCTTTGAGGATGGAAGCCCAGCTCTTGGGAATCTGAATTATTCCATCGACTTCACCGATTATGATTGGCCCATAGTCTGAGAATCCTCAATAACCCACAGTCTCCACAAATTAAAAAATGAGGCATAACTATCATGAATATGAAATATCTCATCAAATCAGTAAGCTGAAGTATACTACTGACTGTTCCAATGATAGTGGGGACATAACTGAAAAAATCCAAACTAGCCTACCAACTCCACTAATGTTGATAGAGGCTTAGCTCTCATGAATAAAAATCTGTCTAATGACTCTAATATCAAATAAACATGTACATGTAAATTTAATGATTTTTTTTTTTTACTTTGGTTATATTCTTGAATAAAAGCTCACGTGTTTATTTGCTATTTGGACTAAAGTCTTCACACATTATATACTTCATGTCATTATTAGTATAACATGGAAAAAGTTTCTGCTTTAGGTATGTGTTGCCTCACATTTTCTTTCATCGTTCAATTACCCAGAAATTTGTAGACACAGAAGACACATGAAATGCATGTATTTCAAATAAAGATATACTGTATTATTTACCCTGTACAACTCCAGGAAGGAACCTCACATGCAGACAAGGAGCCTTGGCTTGAACTGGGAGAACTCTTTACCTGAGTTGAGCTCCATCAAGGGGGTTGCTGCTTGTGCTGGTCGATAAATTTACAAAACAAAAGACGCTGATGGAGAGATGTGAAGGAATTTAAGGTGGGCCGGGATTACAAGTTTTTTTGTAGGATTCAGAGATTCTAGGGTTAATGCAAACCCCACTTTGAATATTTAATTTAAATTTTTGCTTGTTTTTAAATGCTTTTACTACATGACACTGTTGAGAAACATGAAGAGACCTCATCATCACATCTGTGACATCATGATCGTGACTCCCTATATGTGCACCACCTTCGGTATGCATTATCCCACAATGGATAAAAAATTATCTAATTGTAGCATAGTCAGCTTATTTTCTAAGTAGGCCCTAGTGGTAGGCTTGTTTTTTGGTTTTTGACTCTTGTTTTGCTTGTGCCTTCATGTTCACATCTTGCCATTTGATTCCAGGTAGCTTGGTTATTTTGTGACCTCCAGTTTTGACTCACTTTTGTCCTTGACTTCTACTAGAATACCATCTGTCCATCTTTTGATCATTCACAATACATTTTGGACACAGTATGTGTCTCATTACAGGGGCCACCAATTCCCAATAACCTGAACTAACCCATCAACTACATCAAAGATGATAGTGACATAGCCCTCAAGAATACAAAACAACCCACTGATTAAACCTTTGATAATGGGGCCACAAGTCACAGGAATTCTAAGTAGGCCATAAGTAGGCCACTTACTCCACCATTGCTAATCAGAAAGGGTTTTTCTCCTGATGACCATTTAGTTCCCCTGTCTAATTTCTGCTCAGTATAGATAAGTAATGAAGGTTTACGAAGAGAAGAGCAGGAAGCCAGTGTTCTATAGCTATCTGAGGAGTTATGGCTTCCATGTTATGAGTTGCTGCTGCTACGATTTTAGCAGTCTTGTAAGTGACAAATTTGAGGGCCTTCTATGCAGCAAGCAGGCATTTCATTCCAAAGAGGCACATCATCTGCTAACATAGATAACACCAATGCACCAACTGCTACCAGTTGCCACAATGTGAATTGACACCAACCTTCATTTTAGTTTAGCTTGAGTGATCCTGAATTTCTCTCATCCTGTTGCACTTCATCTGCATGTGTCACAAATTGTCCATCTGAATCTGAGAAAGAAAAAGTTGTAACATTTGTGAAATATTAGGAGCTTTCTTAGAAAAATCTACAAAAAAGACTGCTTTCTAACCAGGAAGTACCTTGCCGTGCCTATTCGTGTTGTTGCCAAACCTGTATTTTTTTGTGATTAGAGTTGTTTTCCCAGGCGATCAGATAGCCTGCCATAAAGTTACAGTCAGACCTGCACTCATTGCAGATTCTTTGATGGATTTCTGCCAGACTAGATTGAGGTTCCGTTCCAGTGCTGTCAGTTGTACCAGAAAATGGGGCAAGGGAAGCTCAGCACGGCCAGAGTCTTGCTCAAGTGTGAAATTCAACACGAAAAACCCTTCTAATAACTCAGCAGGAAAGAAAGTCATAAACAGGTGGATTTTAATTGGAGTTTGAGCTGCAGCTGGCGTCCAAGTTCTCGAGGGAGATGGAGCTGACTTCATTTGTTTAGTAAAGCACAGGTGTTCTTTGCCTTAGGAGCACGAAAAAATGGAAAAGCTATGCTGTGCACCACAGGGCAGCAAGACGTCAAGTTTGAAATGACCCCCTTGGGCACAATGGGCAGACTTAGAGTGGTGAGCACTGGAAATTAACTTTCTTAATCAGGAATGAACACATCAGTACAGGTGGCTCTGATTTTCTAGACATGGAAAGAATCAAAGCACCGTAGTGGTAATGGCTTGAGTATCTTTGAATAGCCTAGCGTCTCTCAGGTCTTAAAGTGAAACCGCAAATTGTGACTCAAGTGGTGAAGTGGTTTGAGTTCTGCCTCACAGCTCCAGAGACCTGGAATCAAATCGCAGCCTGTATGTTCACCCTAAGTGTTTTCATGAGCTTATTCTCTGGATCTTTCACACAAAAATGTGTGAGTTAGGCTGCAAGGAGTGAGTGAGGGTATATGCATGACAGTGGCAACATATTTCAGAACATGGTGGGGCAAAATTTTTAATAAGTAGAAAGAATGTTATTGTTATTATTCTTAATTATACAATCTTTTTAAAAAATACAATTTCCAAAATCCACTCGGATTGATTGTAATTTGGGGTGTCATTGTTTTTATTGTTGCATTCAGTTTGAATGATTTTTGTTCATTCTAATTTTAATGCATTTACCAATGGTTTCTTCATAAAAATAAACTGCATAATCGACAGCATGCAGGGACTGGCATCCCAGCCAGGGTTGAATAGGGATCCTTACCTGGCTAGGAGGCCACTGCAATGGAAGGACTAGGTGAGATGAGGATTGCTGATTATTCTCTCCTCCAATTCACTAAGTGGCAGCCTTCCTGGTTTAGGATTCCCACACAGACACATGCAGAGCATACTAGGACCTGTAGTCCCACGGGTCAGCCCTGTTGGGACTTCCAATTGGCCCAGAAGTGCTTCCTTCGGGCTATGCCCTGGCACCGGAAGTACTCCCAGGTCCAAGATGAAAGAAGCTGCTCGACCACATCCATGTGAGTTAGAGTCAGGTGGAAAAGGACGAAGCTTGTCTGGAGGAGTGAAAGGAGAGAAGAATAAAGAATGATAAGATTTATATTTGGTTTATGTCACTGTTGCAGCCTTTGTATGTTAATAAATATTTTATTATGCTGGAAGTTGTGTCTGGGATATGAGGAGCTGCTACGCCCCCGGTGGTCAAAACTGACTGTTTACCTTTTCATGAATTTCATGTGTGCTCTGTGCTTTCAGTTTCTGAATACATGAGTGAATCTGTTCTCAATAAACTTAAACCCCTAAATACTGTTGTAGCCCTTCCTAATATGGGTTGGTCATTTATTGGGGTTTGCTATAATGAGAGTGACTTGCACATGTATGTAAATTAAGAACTGCCATATTCTGACAGGAATAAATAGGTATTTTGTAATTTAATAAAGTTCACCGCAGATGACTAAAAACAACAAATGGCTGAAATCAACACTGTGAGAAATAGAAAGGCCACCTGCAAACAGGAGAATGCATGCTGCACATTTGAAACCACGCTTCCTTAAACTAAAGCATCAACAGGCTATACTAAGTATATTTTGCAAGAAAAAAATCATGTTTTTTGATATCCTGTACTCCATTCGCAGTATCAACGTGCTGCAAAAGCTGCTTGCATTTACTTACTTTACTGGGAATGGAAAGCTTTGCCCTGCTGAGTTGCTGCCTCATCCATATTAGACAAATCCATGACATTTGAAGATCTGCAGACAGACTGTTCTTGACTCTTCAGCACACTTAGTAGTAGGGTTGCTAACATTTGCTGTTTTCACTTAAATGCTAGAGAGCTCCTGAAATTTTCAGTACTAAATTTAGACTCTAGAGGGCTTTGAAATTCAGTTTTTATTGCCTGCATTATGACTGTGTGGTGTTCCTCACTGGTTAACTGCCTGCGGGAAAAGGAATCCCAGATGGATGATGTGAAGTACGGTGTTCAGTAAAGTGGGTGAGAACACACAGAGTACTGCAATGAGGTATGTGCAGGTTAGGTGGTGTGTGTGGTGGAGGGTTTAGTGATTTGCCAGTTCTTTTTGTGAAGTAAAACAATTAATACACGGGGTTGTCTAAGGGCTCACACCAGCTAATCCTGTGTCTCGGAAAATGCTGCAATATTTTAATAGGGGAGATGTATATTAAAATTAATGTATGCAAAGAAGAAAAAAGCTAAGCTACAAAATAGATAGGTCAATGAGCATAAAGCGTGGACCTAGGTCTGTTCAGGCCAAATTCTGGTTCCATGCCAGGTGGATGGTGCATAGAGTATAGTTTAACATTTAACACAATACACCCCTCTAAGCTCATTACCAGCTCAGGGAGCTGCTTCTGAGTGCTTCATTGGTTTTCTGCTTCCTGACAAGCAGATCCCAGGTGGTTCAAGTGGGTGGCTTCACTTCATCATCCCTCACTCTCAATACAGGCTCTCCAAAAGGTTATATTCTGAGTCCACTGATGAACTCCCTCTATACATATGACTGCATGGCTTTAAATGAGTCTGACATCATTGTCAAGTCTGCTAAAGACACAGATGTGATAGGCCTGCTCTCTAACAACTATGAACAGGCTTACTTGGATGAAGTGGAGAGTCTGTAACACTGGTGTCAGGACAACATTCTACTTCTAAATGTCAGAAAGACAAAGGAGTTGATTGTGAACTTTGGGAGAAAACAGCAAAGTGACTACCACCGCCTTAGAGTTAACAGGACTCTGTTGGAGAGGTTGGACAGTTTTAGATACCTCGTTGTCCATATCATACAGGACTTGATCCAGTCCAAGCACATTGACACCTTAGTAAAGGGGACATGGCAAAAATTTTGCCACCTCAGGGATTTTAGGCAGCCGTCCCAGGTGCTAAAGACCTTCTAAGTATCCACCACTGAATGTATCCTGGCAGGAAGTATTACAGCCAGGTTTGGTAACAGCATGTAGCAAGGTTTTGCAATGAGTGGAGCAGTCAGCTGAACGTATCACAGGATGTACACTCATTAACTTCAGGGACATTTATTCCAAATGATGTCAGATGATGTTCCACACAAACTAAATTTGATTTGATTTGATTTGATTTCGAGTATGAATAGTGATGACACCCATTAAAGACTGCTGAGATAGGCTTCCTGGGCCCCTGAAGTGGTCAATTCATCACTGGATTGACATTCTGACTTTGGTTGACAAAACGCAATGGGATTTTTATTTATGATTTGTCCAGTCTGATGAAAACCATACATGTAGCTTTTCATTCAAAGCAGATTTGAGTTCATGAAGAGGAACACATGCAGTGCTGTTAATGCACTGGCTGTCCCTTCCAACTCCTTGTGACAGCTGTTCCATATGTAGTTATGGTCTTTACTTTTACTGCTTTGCCAAATATCAAAGAACTAGTTAAGATCCAAGCATGTGGTGCATGGCAACAGTTCTTCTTTATGTAAAATCATTTAAAAGTAACATAAAATAAAGTTAACACCTCACAAAATGTGCGTGTTATATTTACAATTCTGCTAGGCATAGTGTGGTACTGATGTAAAACTGACCTAATCTATCTAACACACCTGGGCTCAAGAGCACCTCTGGTGACTTTCTGGATGGAATCTTCATCTTCTCCCTTGTCTTCTTGGGAATTTTCTCCATACAACATGGTTTTTTCCTGAAGATGTGGTGAAAAGGTGATTTGGGTACTCTGTCCATAGGAGTGCACTATGTCGGTCTGATAACACCTCCAGGGTCAGTAAGTGCTTTGTGTTCAGTTCTGACAGGGAAGGTAGGTTCAGAATGGATGATTAAATAAAAATGAAAACATTTTAATGTCTAAAAATACTTTAATGTTTATTTATTTGGGATATTTCAAATTTCCATCTGCATTTTTCTATTTTTAATGGTCACCAACCCTGGACAGGGTCTGATTCCTTCTCAGGGCACATGAATTTGCATTGTGCTAATGCAGAATAAACAAACTAAACACACAGTTAGGGAAAATCAGTGAAAACCCCACTCAGAGAGGGGAAACATGCAGACTCCACAGAAGGTAATGTCATTGCTGAGAGTGGGACATAGGACCCCAGAACTCATAAATAGCAGGGAGATCCACCATGCTATATCTTGTTTCTAATTTGACATCAATAATTAATTTCTGACTAGTTTTAATGTCAATATAATTGATAAATCAAAGAGTGCATTTTTTTTTCTTTTGCTATACAAAGTACACAAGAAAATAATTCAAAGCAGCAAAATGCAAACAAGATAATTCAAAGGTCAATAAATATCAGAGAAATTAACAGAGGAGCAAACTGACAATAAGAACTGCTAAATAGCACATTGGAGTCGGCCTTAGTGCACAGTCAGTTAGAGAAGAAAATGAACACACATAACACAGCATAACATAAATGACAAAAAGGAACATTTGTGACTGGGAAGGGGCCCTCTGCCTACCAGAAAACATGTGCAAACAATGTTCCATTTCTAAAAATAATTAAAGAGGCTTCATTTAATCCAATTCAATTCAGTTTATTTTTGCATAGCGCTCTTCACTGAGTGCAGGATCAGAGCACTTCGTCAAGTTCTCAGGCAGCATGCAAGTATAAAATGCAAGTATACATTTTAAAAATTGCTAACATTAGTTAACCTAAAGACACTGATTGCTTAAAACACACAGAAAACAAAGTACGAAATGATGAGCATATATGGAAACCAATGAAATCTGTCTACTACTATTTAACAGTATTCTCTGCATTATACTGGCTAATCATCTTTGTAAATATCAAAATTTGCTGTTAAAGCTCCAACTACCAGCACACACAATTAAATTTCTCCATAGACTGTACGCTAAGCCCCCAGAGACATCATCTAAAGGGACTAGAATCAGCTCCCAGCAGGCCTAACACTCTCCATCTGCTTCATAACTTCACCAAAACAACTAGAAGGTTATCATTTGGTACATTTCATTGTCCATTCTGTTTAAGAAATTCCAATCATGGAAAAAAGAAAAGCATTGACCTTTTAACATAGTAATATTGAGTCTTTAAAAGGTCACTGTACTTAATGCAGAATTCTTTAGATGTACAAAACTGATGGAAGGTTCAGCCTTGTCTTGCGGCCTTTCCCTTCTCATCAACCAAGGCTCCCATTTTAGTACATAGTCACAGAAATGGAGGTTTAGGTCTGTTAAAATGGGAAGAAAGAAAAATAAAGGAAGGAATAAAAAAAACTAAGATAAGAGTAATGGAAGTAAAAGAAAGCCGGCAAGGGCAGGCATAAAGCCATCTACACATTTCAGCAAAATGGACGCCTTGGCTGGAAGCTTCGATGATCGGCATAAAATGTATTTAGTCCTCTTAGCAGATGTCAGCAACACATTTTTCTTCCTATTGTGTTTTACAAGGCTCGGCGGTGATTATCTGTGGTGCTGAGATAGCATGATGTACTCCATAAAACAATGCAAAGTAAGCAGACAATCTGCTGTTTCACTCACTTTCTATGACTTTTAGTTATTGCTGAGTTCATGGCTTTGAAAGTACTTGGAAAAAATAAAGTAAAAGGATAAAACAGCAAAGTATCTTTTATGAAAGACATCCACTTGAAATGTGAGCGGTTTATTAGAGTAGATTAAGAACCATGGGTTGTCTTCTTGATGGTGTCTGCATTATCTCTCTTTTTCCTTTTTATTTCCAAATATACCATTGAGTTGATTGATGGGCCTAAATTGTGGCAAAGTAAAGGTAGAAGATTGTTAGGAGAAATGCAAAGGCAGTCATCTATGCGTTCTACCTTCTGCTGCTGGAATGGGATCCCACTCTCTTGGAAACGCATAGATAAATAAGTTACTAATAAATTTCAAATTACTTCTAGAGTCTTAATGAGGAGAGGGAGCATCCTAACTGCAGGGGTGTTCAGATACTTTTCAGGGTCTTAAATTATGTCCTATCAGTCCTAAATGGTAAACTGTGCACTGTCTCTGGACAACACAGTGGCACAATGTTAGCACTCCTGTCTTGCAGTTCTATGTCCTAGGTGCTTCCTCCATGGAGTTTGTTCTCCCTGTGTTTGTGTGAGTTTCCCACAGTCCAAAAAACACAGAGGGTATGAGATTTGGTGTTGCTAAAGTGGCACATGTGTGTCAGTGTGTTCACCCTGTGATGAGTTGGTGCCCTTTCCAGGAGCTGTTCCTGCCTTGTACTTGAAAATCAGTTGAAGTAGCAATGCTCACAAACTCCTTTCAGAAACTGAATGATCTCCAACTCCTGAGCCTTCTCTGATCTTATCCAAAATCCTGACTCATAAAGATTACTCGTTTGTCCTTCTGTTTACACACCAGGGGTTTATGATCATCCTCCCTGTTGTTGGCTTTTTGTATGATTTTGTCAGCTCTCCATGTTTAGGGTTCACATCAAAGTGATAATCTGGTTAGTAATGCTTTCAGAGTCTCTTGAGATTATTTTAAGCAAAATGGATTGAGAGATGGAAATGCAAGCCAAAAATTGTTGTATAGGACAGGCAGGTGACATTACTGAGAAGGAACAAAGATCAAGCTACCAAAATAAAAATGCTAAACAAAAGTCAAAGTCCAAAATGAGTCAAAGAACCCAGGGCTAGAGCACAATTGAATTTGAATCTATTACTAAGAGTTATCAAAGAACAAAACTGTATACACTGTGATCATGTGATGTAAATGGCATGGTAGCATAGTTGCCGCGAAATGATGCACGATGGCTCAGTAGAAATATTCTCCCAATGTAAATCAGGTATGAAACTATGGTAAGCTCTTCTGATATTTTTGCAATTTTAAGACTCCTTTTAATTTACAGTAATATGAACTAAAGCAAAATGGCATCTTTTATTGGCTAACTGAGTAGATTACAGTATGCATGTATTCAAGATGGCTCAGGTCCCTTCTTCATGCATGGTGTAATTTGAATTTGCTGAAATTCTGTTGCACATTTTTCTCAGAATTGTTTATTGTGGCTGTACCATTTCTTTGTTCTACTTTTTTCTAGACTTTTTTGCAATTTTGTGCTTATTGTTGGTTACTCCTGAGGAGCTATAAGAATTGATGTTTAGGCAGGCACTCACAGCTCTCTACATAAGTAAAGATGAATGAAGAAAATAGCTGTCCCAAGCATTGAAGAGTTCCAAGGCACGTAGTCCCAAATACTTCCAAAAATATCACCATCAAACCTCAGCTAATAATAAGGGCAACCACAGACGTTTTATAAAAGAAAAGGTTTATTCACATCAAATGCTCTTCAATAACAAAGGACCTCAAGAAACAAAGGAATTACCTAAAACTAAGCAGCAATCCTACGCAAACAAAGTTCCAATACAGTAATCCAGAAATGTGTGAAACAGATTATGAATGCCAAAATTCCAAAAACACACCAAGGCTCTAGCATAGCAAAAACATAATTAATATACAGACTCCAGAGCACATTCACAATTAACTGCCAGGAACTGTGGCTAGATAGACCCTCTAGATTTATAGGGCAGAGGGCAGTTCCTGGCAGTGATTGGTAGGAGGCTCTGCCTCTTGGGGACCACACATAAACACATTTTACATAACAAAGGCAGCTTATATACATAGACAAAACTACAAATAAGGAAAGATAATTTTTCATAGATCAAAGGTTGCAGGTTGAAAGTCTTTACAATTTAGTTCAGTTTAGTTTAGTGTAGCTTGAAAAATAGTATTTTGTTTATCAAGCACTTTTTTATTGTTATGTCATTCTGATGGTGATTTCATAATGCTGAATCTTGTACTCAGTTTACATGTAGCTGTCATATGTTTATTGATTGCTATACCTATTGCTGATTGTGCAATACAGAACTGACATGGTTTATGATATAATCTTGATATAATCTTAATCATAACTCCGTCCGTGAGAACCCTAAATACAAAGAGGACTATTTCATTTATGTTAGGTAGATTGCCCAGAGGGGACTGGGTGGTCTCGTGGCCTGGAACCCCTGCAGATTTTATTTTTTTCTCCAGCTGTCTGGAGTTTTTTTTTTTTTGTTTTTTCTGTCCTCCCTGGCCATCGGACCTTACTCGTTTTCTATGTTAACTAATGTTGTCTTATTTTAATTTCTTATTTAGTCTTTTATTTTTCTTTATTATGTAAAGCACTTTGAGATACTTTTTTGTATGAAAATGTGCTATATAAATAAATGTTGTTGTTGTTGTTGTTGCTGCCCCCACCTATATAAGATGATGGCATAGCATGTCTAGTCTCCTGGTTTTTGGATCTGTAAACAAACTTGCCAAATGCTTTAGAATATTGTGTGGTGTTTTGACTTAGATAGATAGATAGATAGATATGAGGGTCAGTATGGTGTAACAACTCCTAATAGATATTGCTGTAAAATTTCTTTAATTTCTTTACTGTGAATTCTGTTTCTCACAGAGTGCTAATAAAAGCCAAAGGAGCAAATGACACAGAATGTTTACATTACTTCACAGAGGTTTTGAGTATTATGTGAGGCAGCCTAATCTGTAAAGGAAGAAACATCCAGGATGGAATATTATTACCTAGAAGGGATGTCCCCGCAGTTCATTCTTGATCAGGGATTCATGATAAAAGAATGGAATACCCTCAGGTCATTAGTGGGCCGAAGCAGTGCCTCACTATGATGTCTCTACTACACATAATCTTTGGCTTACTCTTTGCATGAGTATGTTTGGGAACATGGCTAACTTGGAAATGCTTCCTGGAGGGCTTCAGTACCCCTGCGCCTTGGTAAGTAGCTTTACAAGGGCCTCTTGCCTCTGTCTGGTATGCTTAGAGTTGAGAGAGGAGCAGAGGCCAGTATATTGCGAAATAAGTAGGCTGGAAGGTAGGATGGAATTCAAAAGATACTCTAATTCATTAGTTTGTTGTGTTTAGGCAGATCCTCCAGTGACATGGCCTTTGTTGTTCTGCTTGTTTATTTGCATGTGTTAGTTTGGAGTAAAACGTTATCCTTCCAACATGGTATTGTACTATGCTGATTTCTTTTCAGGGTAAAGGAGCTGCTCCGGAGTGCCCGTTCAGTCACAGTATGAGTATGACTTCTTCAGAAAAGTATGTACATCAAAATTAATCATACTGCATACAAAGGCAAAGACCACGTTAAGGTCAGCTTTGTGAAACATAAGAATGTAAGAACATAAGAAATTTAAAAAATGGGAGGAGACTCAGTTCATCAAGCCTGTTCATTTGGGTAATAGCTAAGCTGTCACAAAATCTCATTCAGATTTTTCTTAAAGATTGTCAAGGTTTCTGCTTCAAATACATGTCTTGGTAGTTATTCCAGAGTCCCACAACTCTTTAAGTAAAGAAGTGCTCCCTGGCTTCAGTTTCCTCTTAATTTCAACTGATGTCCTCAAGTATGTGATTCATCCTTAAGCTGAAAGAATGTTGCTGTATCTACATTATGCCTTTGAGGATTTTAAATACCTGGAAACAGGAAACACCATTGAATTTCAACACAACACCACTTGTAGGACACTTCAACATGAAACTCACTCTGAAGGCACCATTATAAGTCTTCAGCCTTTACTGTCACTGCAGCAGGCCTGCACCTAGGAAATTCTGGGCAGCTGACAGTGTTCGGGCCCCTTTCGAGTTTCAAATATGTGCGTATATTTTAAAACTCGAAAAAGGGCGGGCCCCTATCTAGCTTGGGCCCCTGACAAGTGTCATGGTTGCCCCCCCCCCCCTAGGTGCGGATCTGACTGCAGTTACAAGAAAACACATTTTAAAAAAAAAAGCTACAGAGTCAGTCAAGAAGTTTTCATCGATGATGTGCAGCACTGAAGCACTTTTTCTCTGACAGCATTTTTGGGAAAAATACAATGAAAATTAAATGTATGTTTACGGCTTATGATCATTTAAAAATATTTGTGCAAATTAATCATCAGCTAGCTTCACACCACCCTGAAATGGCTTGAGAATGCTTTGTAATGTTAGGCCTCAGCTAAACACCTTAAAGAAAACAGATAGATAGATAGATAGATAGATAGATAGATAGATAGATAGATAGATAGATAGATTAATTTTTGTCTCCAGCTCCAGAGAGAAATGTGCATTTTTACAGAAGTCCTTTAAATAAATAAACCTAAAATCAGTGAGAAATAAGGAGCTTCTTTGAAAAGCTGGCACTTGCAAAGCACCCAGCAGTCATGATACTGACAACTTCATAAAACTGACACTTGTGACATCTTCAACAAAGTCTGTTTAGACATCTGCACCCGTTATCAGTAATTAATTTATTCAGTCATTTCTTCCAGAACTTTCTTAGTACAGTTCAGGGTAATTGGAGACATGAGCCTGTGTCAGCTGCATAAGGCATTAATCAAGAATCAGTGCTGGAGGAGGCATCAGTCCATCACATAACAATCACTTATTTAAGCCACTGAAGCCTTTGAACCCACAAGTTATCAGATTAAAAGTCCTGACTGAGCCATTTACGTGGAGCTGAAGTGATCATAAATATTGTAGCACCTGTAGTGCAATGGATTCTTTGCTCTTTTTACATCTCTTATTTGGGTAGCTCATGATCATTAAAAGGACCACTTGCTGTTACCGCACTAGATTCATTTGCAACTTTCTGTTTTTACAGGATCCCCTGCAGCTGACTCTGAAGCTTCTCATTCAGACTATGAGCATCATCCCTATTACAATATTCTGTTGCTGATTATGGTCTGTTTGACTGGTAAGTTTCACAGTACCTTCTATCGATTTACAAACATTGCTAAATGTTTCTATCCATTCATTTAGTGAATACACTTAAGCCAGTTTTAATATTGTGTGGCACTAGGCCTTACTTCAGGAGCACCAGGTGCAAAGTAGGACCAACTTTGGATGGGGTATAAGTCCATCACAAGGCACAGCCACAATATCTGGCACTTTGAATCATGAACAAACCTAACCCTCACATCTTTGAGAAACCGTGAGCAGTAGAAAATGGCATACTGGAAGCAACCAGAACAGGATTCAAACCAGGTCTCCTAAAGTTGTAAGACAGCAGCATGGTGCTTCTCACTTGGTCAAATACTTATTTTCATTTTTAAGCATTTTTCCCCTTTAAAGATGTATTGACATTCTTACCCTTTCAAATTAATAGAATCTTACAAGCCAATTCAGGTGCCGGAGTGGTAGCACCAGCTTCTGAGTCTCTTCAAGATGACTTCTCCGGTGAACAGTTCAGCTGGTGGCATGTCTTACTGCATAATAAAATCGTACCCAGTTAGTCATTTTCTTAAATATAGGCTAAATAGATACTTCCTGTACAGTTGCAAAAATATAATATGCAGCTTACCCAGGGAGGGTGAAAGAGGCTGAGTCCCCATCCACAGTGAATGCAGATTTTCATTTCCTAATCGTTAGTTGACATGGCTAAATTTTACAAGTAAAGTGTGGTTGTGCTATTTTTATATTTCATTAGACTTCTAAGAACATTGTTTTGAAATGACAAAAAATGATTCCTTATAACTGGTCATTTCTGTCTGGGATGAAGTAAATGAATGTTGGATTGAGGAGTGTGATATGTCCCTCATAAACTGTGAGGTCCTGCCTCAAACATTTCCCAGCACTATCCTCAAGAGATTGCTGCTGGATGTCAATCTGCTCTTGCATCTGCTTTATTTTAGAAAAGATTAAAAAAGAAAAAAACAGCCAGTGTTTGCAAGGAAGTCACCTCCTGGAAAACTGGGTTGTGGGTGTCAAGGTCTGTCAGCAAAGCTCAGGAGACCCTTAGTGGCATGTGAAGATGACAGAGAGAATCAAGTCTTAACTGAGGTTTCTCAAATGACTTACATTAGGTTGGAATGTTTAAAAACGCAAGGATGCTCTTTGGTTATTTTCATGAAATTTTCAAAATGTCACTTGAGTATCGGATGAAATGAGAACTTCAAAGATAGTATTGAAAAACCATCACAGTTCCTGGGTCCAAACAGAGGAATTCTCTATAATTTCTAACAAGAAATATTATGGAGCAGCTCAATTAGGTAGCTCATGAGGTTTTTGACGGATGACCAGGGTGCTCTCCTGGTCGGGAGGCCAATATATGGGAAGGGCTAGATGGCAGTCCCCCGGGTGCTAAGAGCACCAATGGGAGTTCGAGTTTGGCACAGCTCTGTTGGGTTCTGTGGGGGCCGCCAGGGGGAGCTGCAGAGCCCTACTTTGGGTTTCCACCACACCTGTGAGTAATTCCAGATGATGCTGATAGGCCTCCTGAAGTGCTCCCAGTTGCAGAATAAAAGGGCTGCCTCACTTCACTTGAAGAGCCAGAGCCAGGAGGAGGATGAAGCATTCTGGAAGAGGAGGAGGAGGAGGAAGAACAGGAGGAGAAGGTGGAGTGGAAGTGGAAGTGGAAGGAAAAAGAGACAAAGTGCAGCTTTATTGACTGTGCTTATGTTTTATATCGTGCTGTGCAGGTGGAAGACTTGAGAAAAGTCTTCATCACTTTCAGCACTCTCATTATTTTATTTGATTTTCATTTTTGGAATTTCATCCTACCCTTTTTCAGGGTGCTTTATCAATATTTAAAAAGAAGGAAATATGTTATACGTTTCAATTTAAAATTTGTGAAAAGAACAACCTATGTTATACATAAACAGTAAGAAGGCCTAATGAGCAGACTGAAATTATTCTCAGTGTTTCAGAACACTGTAGAATTTCTTTCAGTTTAATTCCTGATTGGTTTCATGCCAAGTTATTTTAGTAAAATCAGCTGTGGAATGACCAAATGGGGGAGGCAGCTTGATGGCTGAGGTCTCCAGGACTCTAAACAAATCCAAATAATATTATGTGATATCATCTACTGTTAAATTCTGCTCTGTACTTGTAAATTTTTTATTTTTATACTGTATTGAGGATTTGTTCTGTTCTGTGTATTGTATTGTATTGTATTGACCCCCTTCTTTTTGTCACCCACTGCACGCCCAACCTACCTGGAAAGGGGGCTCTTTTTGAACTGCCTTTCCCAAGGTTTATTCTATTTTTTCCCTACAAGGGTTTTTTTGGGAGTTTTTCCTTGTCTTCTTAGAGAGTCAAGGCTGGGGGGCTGTCAAGAGTCAGTGCCTATCAAAGCCCATTGCGGCACTTCTTGCGTAATTTTGGGCTATACAAAAATAAATTGTATTGTATTGTAAAACCGGTGATCTACATTTTTGACGAATCTAAAGCTTTCACTCCTCTACCATAGACCATAGGTTATAGTGGAGGAGGGTGCAAAGCAATATGTACTCTTAGACAAAAGCTGTAATACTGCAAAATAATAAAATTGTTATACAAATTAGTTGAGTAGAAAATACAGTACGTACCTGTGGCCTGATGATGACTATTGCCTTGCCACATCCCCAGCACACTCCTGCTGCCTGATGGGAATTGTAGTCCATGTGTCAACACTGGTTTTTGAGTTGACTACCATCCCTTTACAATCCTTCTTCCCAATATGAAATATACTCTACATTTTAAGCTGAACCAACAGAAAGGCACGTGCAAAATTTCAAAAAAATTGGTTCAACATGCACACCTTTTCTGGTGCTTGACTAACTTTTATTGGGGATCTTTTTCAATTAATTCATTAATAAGATTTATATGGTGCTAACCTGTCCAAAGTGCTTTACATAGACAGTGGGGAACTAGCAGGACAACCATCAATGTGTAGCATCCACCTGGTTAATGCAACGACAGGTATTTTTGCACCAGTATACTCACCACACATTATCTGTTAGGTGGTGAAGGGGTGAGAGATAGTTATCCAATTAGGGACAGGGAAGGATTAGGGGGCAAGAAATACCAGGTTGTGGTGGGCAATTCAGCCAGGATATTGTGAAACACCCTACTCTTTTTGAAACATACCCAGGGATATTTTATGACCACAGAGACTCATTACCTTGGTTTTATGTTTCATTGAAGGATGGCAGCAGTTTTTATAGCACAGTTTCCCCTGGTCACTGCTCTGGGGCATTTGGACCCACTCACAGCACTCCCTGCAGTGGCCTCACCAGCACCTCTTCCAGAAGCACTCCAAGCTTTTCCTAGATGGTCTCCCATCTAAGTACTGGTCAGGCCCAAAACATGCTTTGCTTCAGGCAGATCACCTTTTCTGAAGTGTAGGTGGTTTGCTATCAGGAGCAACTTCTGGGCAAATAAAAGATGAAAATATACTCAATATACAAACTGAAGTAACTGTTCTCAAGGGAAATTTGAAAGAGTAAACTAATCCATAGTTGAAGTTGCACAGAATGTTTCTCTGTTTTAAGTTAAAGAAATGTGAGAATTTGCCAATGATTTTCACTGGGGGATATACAAATGTAATAATAATAATAATAATAATAATATATTTTGTTTATATAGCATCTTCCCTTGCTCAACATTGGTATTGTGTTTGCTAAAATTTGTATTTTAGATATCTCGATGAAGATTGAATTTTCCCAACACATTTCCTTGAAAAAATAAATGAGTCATATTTCAATATATGTCCACTGAAATCTAAGTAGTTTCATGCGATCAGACAGACAAATATGGCAGTTGCACTATATGCAAATAAAGCAAATATAAATATAGAACAGGAGTCATTGCTTCTCCATACTAGTAATATGGATTAATAATGCTAATGGTGTTTTGTGTAAAAGAATCGTATTTTAATGAGTATGGAATGAGAACAGTACATGTTTTTAAGTTGATGATTAAACAAAATACATTGGACATCTGTGAACCCTTGTCCTGAGTGACAGTACAGTCTGTATCACTTACATCAGAATGAAGTGAGTGAATGTTAAAGCTCAACTAATGCAGACCAGTGTCCCATAAATCAAGCTTCATGTTCTGAAAGCAATGGAAATATATTCTTACAGACATCTGCCCTGCCCAATCACTTGACATGCTATGAAAGACAACAAGTTTCAAGATCTGTAGGCCACGGATTATTCTGGTTTCATATTTCCTTCATGACTGAGTGAAAGATTATCTGTAGAAATAAAAATACAAATATTTCAAAAAGTCTAAATCTGCTGAAAATAATGCCTATAAAGAAAAGGCCTCTGTGACATTCTATGTAGTTTAGCATAGTACAGAATATTCAAAGATTCTCTCAGACAGGGAGCTATGAGACAGACATGTGTGTACTCGTAGTTTTAGGCAGAGGATCATAAAGCAGATTTATTCAACAGAGTAGGAATACAGACCATAGTACCTATGAGGTCAGTCACATAATGTCACAAAACGGCCTCAATGTCAGTCACGAAACACCCAATGCATTACACTATGGTTAAGATTAGGGTTGTGGGAGGGTAATCTGACTCGTGGGTATCTTGATTTATTAGCAAAAGCAGAGAATGCAAAATAACAGTACCCTTTGTTTACAGTGTAATGGTTCAACAAAAAAGTAATTCTTGAAATAGATAGATAGATAGATAGATATCTAATCTAATAATCTAATAATAAACTTACTCAACCAATGTCTGAATTAATTACAGTTTAGTATTCTATCGATAAATGTTAGTGGTGTTTGCATTCTCTGATATATTTAAACACATTGGAAAATCTGTCTGTTTTTTAACATTCTTCATTCAGTACAAGTGAACAAAAAGATGTTTCTGTGCAGGATTCCTATGGGCTTCGTCTCACAGATCGGATGAGAACACAGAAGGACCTTGGAGCAGAACCACTGCTTCTGTTAAGCATCACAATCCAGTCAAGGGAGTGTGAGAGTGGTCCTGTGATTCCACTGGACATAGTCCACAGAGGACAAGAAGAAAAAGCATATGGAGGTTACTGGAGGGATTACATTTATATTTACAGTGGTGCCTTGGTATACATCCTTTATCCGTTCCAGGGGCCTCATGTATAAACGGTGCGTTCGCACAGAAATGTTGCGTAAGAACTTTTCCACGTTCAAATCGCAATGTATAAAACCTACACTTGGCGTAAAGCCATGCACTTTTCCACGGTACCTCATACATTGTCGTACGCAAGTTCTCCGCTCGGTATTGCAGACTGGCGGCACCCAGCGTCAAAGCAATGCTACTGTTCCTGTGTGGTTACTCCTTATTTTCCTGACGCGGCTTTATAAATACACTAAAACTAACCGCATATTGTTTATTAGTGTAATGTATCTGATTGTAATTAACTTGTAACAATATAATGGTCCAGGGAATAGCCGTAGTATTCCAAATACCATAACTGCTTAGCGTTGTTACTCTCACTGCACCTTCTTCTTCTTCTTCTTTCAGCTGCTCCCATTAGGAGTTGCCACAGCGGATCATCTTTTTCCATATTACTCTCACTGCACCACTCGGAGTATTTATATCACTGTATCTGAGTATGAATCACAGCAGAAGCTGATCGGAAAGAGAATTATCGGTATACAGCTTCAAGCACATGCTTTCTCAGCCACGGCAAAATGTTTCAAAGCCCTTCCTGTACGGACCTCACGGTTCAGAAACAGTTTCATCCCAAGAACTTTAAACGCACTGTAGAACTGTTTGCACTTATAAGTACAATCACCTCACTGTAAACTTGCACTACAGTTATAATATTATACAACCTGCGGCACTTTATAAAGCGCGTATTTACATATGATGACGATATCATTTTTTAAGATGAAATGCAGCAAAATACGTTTATTATATTATACAGATAAAACTTTAACTTCATTTAAATAATCTATATTCTTGACTGGGACTGGCGTGAAGGATAGAATAATTAAACATGTACTACGAAGATATTTCAGTGTTCCTTAAACGTTTTAAAGAATCGGCGCTCTAAGCATACAGATGGCTTAACGTCTATTACAGAGCTGATTGTGTGACGATCGGTTACTTGGAGAAAGAAAAGCAAGGACTGCAGAGTCGGCTACGCCAATATATATCGAATATAAAATAGAAAGAGAAAATAACGACACAGCTAAAAACGCAGCGGTAAATTTGGACAAAAGTTAAACGCTTGTGTCATGAGTACGAGGTGGCTATGCAGTGTCCGCAATGGACGTGGCCATCCGTATTGACATTGGCGGGCGAAGGGGCCACCAATTCTTTCCCGGCCCAGGGCTGCCACAAGCCTAGAGCCGCCCCTGAGTACTGCTGCAATAAATAATTTAATCGAAGGTCGCACACAATCACTGCGCCGTGAAACCCATGTTTAATAATGTGCTTTAACTCCTATCATCATGAAAATGATATCACGTATACATTTCAGTGTTTTAGTTATTCAGAGAGCTGTAATATCACAAATGTAATGGATTCTGTGTCCATTCGGAGGAAGAGAGCCGGTTTAAGAAGTAGTGATTCACACACATAGAGCACATAGAAGATCACATACAAAACAAAGCATTTAACCTGCTACTTTAATTCCGATGTGATTTGAGAAACTGGTTAATTAAACGATTTTAAGATGAAGTTTATGATGTTCTATTTTAATGACAAAATAAACTACATGATTAAAGTGAAAATTTCGAGATTGAAGTTGACATTTCGTGCTTTTTCCCCACTGTGTGCCTTTTTTTTCTCTGTACCCTAATAAGCTTTCATATGACACTCAGGCAGTGGGCTACAACTCGCCTTTTCACGGCGACTTTGATATGTGACTTCTTTTTTGTTTCCGGCACTGTGCGACTTTATGAACGTGAGCTTTCAAGTTTCTCCAACACACTATGTCACTCGATCAACTTCCTTTTGTTGATTATACAACGGTTTAATTAAACAAATAGTATGTTTTTCCTTTGCATCCACTTGGTATTCGCTGAAATTCTTATATTTTCCCCCGTGCTTTTCTCATTGTCTTTTCACAGAAGGCTGAGCTTAAGGGCGATTTATATTGATTTGCATATTTAAAGAGGCATAATTCAGGGAGGAGTTGGGGCGTTTCATAAAGCGAGTACACGAGAGTTACTTTTCACGCTGACTGGGATTTATGTAGCGGAATAACGTGAAAGTTGGAGTACGCACAGATTCCTGCATCTGGATTTTTCTGTGCGTAAGCACATTTCGGCTTTTGTGCTTACACCATGTTATAGAGCGAATTCTACGCACGGCATTATACATAAGGCCCCAGATCCTTTGACTGATACCAAACAGGATGTATACCAAATTCATTTTTTTCCATAACAAATAAAGGAAAAATGATTAATCCGTTCCCATGAAAAAAAATCCTATTGTTATTGGCATATTATACATTGATGGGGTTGTATAAAATAATTTAAACACTGCTTAATAATAAAATACATAAATACAAAAGCATTTAGATGAAATAAATGAAAATTTAACCTCACTTTACTTTTTAATGATGTCTTATTTTTTCATAAACATAGATACCGTCATTCTTGGCATATGGTATGCAGCAGCCAAGTCCAGGATACACATGTCACCTTCATACTTTTCAACAATCAATTCAAATTTACGCGAAAAAACACAAAATCTTGTGAAAATTCACAGAGAGTTATAACGCGGGTTGTTCACTGAATACTAGAAACTGGGGTACTGACGCTCGTGGGCAGTCATGGCTTTGTCCCGAGAGAGGTAAACAAGGGTAGCGCACAGTGTTCTAGCATGCGAGTCGTATTCCAAACAAAGGTCGTATACAAAGCAAAATTTTTCACGTCCAAACAGGACGTATACCAAGTTGGACTTATTCCAAAGTGGATGTATAGCGAGGTACCACTGTACTTGCTTAGCGAATGCTGTTGTTTAAAGGGATTTACGAAAGAGGTCAACATAATCAAGTAAACTTCTGTCTAGGGAATCACATGGAGACAGGACAGGTTACAGAACAAGGTAACAAAATTGATCATCACAAGTGAAGAGCTCTAAATAAAATGCAAGCGAGTTACAATTCTTTAGTTACAAGAACCTAAGAAAGCCTTTATCAATTAGACACAAGTACATAGCACAAGAGAGTCTTCAAATGCTTCTTAAATACACAGAGGGAGCCAGCAGTCCAAATGGAGGTGGGCAGCTCGTTCTACAACTATGAGCTAAACATGAAAAGAGTCTGGACTGAGAGCTGATGCAACACAGTGGTGGCATTACCAGGCATCATTCATCAGCAATACACTTCTGCAAACTTCTCCTATTGTTTTTATTTTCTGCTTCTCCATTTCCAAATGAACATATTATCACTCACAAAATTAAGAGCTTATAGTGTGAATATAGTCACACACACAGCATCATCAGGAATGTGACATGGGAGCTGAGATAACGATGGATGGGGGTAAGGTTAAGGGTGATTCACAGCCACTTACCTTATGTCCATTGCCTTATTTAGAATGGAGGAGGAACCACTAGGAGAGACATTTATGGTTACTTCAAGCCCAGCACTTCCAAGTCTGCCCCTTCCATTCTCTGCACTAGTTAATCTAATAGCCCACCAGAAGTCAGTATTCAGTCTGGACCCTGTTTGCAGACAGAATGGAGCTTCATCCTGAAACAAGCAACCTTATTTGGCTTTATAACTGGCACACTATGCTTTTTTTTTTTTTCTTGTTCTTTGGATAACCGGGACATTAAAACTGGAAATTCCTCTGGACTCTGTCAAGATGTGTCTATTAGTAAATTACAATGGTAATACTTCCATTTACTATCATGTATCCATTTCAGTATGATGCTTTTCATCGAAATGTACACACCTAGCTACATAATACTACTTGCACAACTAAGTACAGTGGATTCAATAAGTATTCAGACCCCTTCATTTCTGCACAGTCATCCGTGCTGTAGGTTGAATTTCAAATGGACAAGCCTGGCATTTCTGCCCATCAATCTATCCTTAGCAGCTCATTATGACAAAATGAAAACATATTTCCAGAAAGGCTTGCAAATCTATTAAAACTCTCAAGCAGCCTGGGATCATCAGGTATTTACTCAGAAGGAGAAAGAAAAAGTTGCCAGAGTCATGGTGGTCTAGTCTGACTAGCCTGGCATGTTGGCACCTTGACCCTCACCAGAAAAGTAGCTCAGAAGGAGAAGGAAAAAATTGTCACAGTTATGGTGGTCTAGTCTGTTGTCCAAAACATGTTTCTTCCATCTTAAACATGTTAGGAAATTAAGGCGCTTTCTAAATAAACAGGATTGTGAGAAATTAATTCATGCATTTATCTCTAGTAGGATTGACTACTGTAATGCGGTGTTCACTGGCTGTTCAAACTGTTCTTTATACAGCCTCCAGTTAATCCAAAATGCGGCTGCAAGAATTATTACAAGAACAAGAAAATATGAACACATAACTCCAGTTCTTAAATCCTTACACTGGCTCCCGGTTAAGTTTAGGGCAGATTTCAAAATCCTCCTTTTAACATATAAAGCATTAAATGGCCAAGGTCCGGCTTACTTGTCTGAACTTATCATGACTTACAAACCTGAGCGCACATTAAGATCTCAAGATGCCGGTCTGCTTATGATTCCAAGGATTAATAAAATAACAGTGGGAGGTCGAGCTTTTAGTTACAGGGCCCCTAAACTGTGGAATGGTCTTCCTGCTTCTATAAGAGATGCCCCTTCGGTCCCAGCCTTTAAATCCCGGCTGAAGACTCACTACTTCAGTTTAGCATATCCTGACTAGAGCTGCTGATTAACTGTACATACTGCATCTCTGTTGTTAGTCATTAGCACTAAAACATAAGTAACATGATAAGTATAATTGAATACTAACCCTCACCTATTCTGTTTCTGTTCTCGGTACTCAAATGTGGCAATTGGTGCCACGGCCCACCTGCCAAGTTGTTTGCCTGCCTATGGTAAAGTCATCCCTGGTGGAGGATCACAGGAATCATGGGAAAGAGGGGCCCTTTCATCGGATTGGCTGGCCGAGCAACGTTTCAGCCGTGGAATGGCCAAATGGGGAGGCAGCTTGACGGATGAGGTCTCCAGCACTCTAAAAATATCAAAATCTTATTATATGATATCATCTACTGTTAAATTCTGCTCTGTACTTCTAAAATTTGTATTATTATGCTTTATTAAGGATTTGTTCTGTTCTGTGTATTGTATTGTATTGAACCCCTTCTTTTGACACCCACTGCACGCCCAACCTACCTGGAAAGGGGTCTCTCTTTGAACTGCCTTTCCCGAGGTTTCTTCCATTTTTCCCTACAAGGTTTTTTTGGGAGTTTTTCCTTGTCTTCTTAGAGAGTCAAGGCTGGGGGGTTGTCAAGAGGCAGGGCCTGTTAAAGCCCATTGTGGCACTTCCTGTGTGATTTTGGGCTATACAAAAATAAACTGTATTGTATTGTATTGTATAGTCTGACTAGCCTGGCATGTTAGCACCATGACCCTCACCAGAAAAAGTTGCTCAGAAGGAGAAGAAAAAGGCTGACAGAGTTATGGTGGTCTAGTCTGACTAGCCTGGCATGTTGGCACCATGATCCTCACCGGAAAAATTAGCTCAGAAGGAGAAGGAAAAGGTTGACAGAGTTATGGTGGTCTAGTCTGACTAGCCTGGCATGTTGGCACCATGACCCTCAAAAGAAAAAGTAGCTCAGAAGGAGAAGGAAAAGGTTGACAGAGTTATGGTGGTTTAGTCTGACTAGCCTGGCATGTTTGCACCATGACCCTCACTAGAAAAAGTAGAATGAAAACTAAACACTGAATGAAAATTGCAGTAATACACAGAACAACAAAAGTTTACTTTTTTTATAGCATTTATTGTGTAATTGTTACACATGTCCAGCATGGATCATTAAACATTCAACTCAAAGTGAACACACAAAAATGTATAAAACGTTTTGTGTCTACATCTAAGGCAGAAACGGAATGTTATTCATTAAAAATAATGAACCAAACAACAAAGATTTGGCTCTAGAAACACAGATATTTACACTTTAAACACAATGAACTCAAATATATTAAAAAAAGACATGACAAAACAAAAAAAACAAAACAAAATGTTGCCAAGGAAGATGTTCTTGTAACATTCAAAGTGATATAATAGTAAAGACTGAGAAAGTGTAAAGCATACTGCATAAAGGACACTGGTGGCCTGACCTATGAACAAGTATGCAGATGAGACAGATTAGCTAAAATGGCGTTGGTTCAGGCTGAGAAGAGTAAGGTAGAGTCAATAATGTGTGAATATGGCAGGTCGACTTACTAATCACTGGGCGCACTCCCGATTGAGTGAGTAAGGTGCATGCTGCCCATTTCCTGCCTGCTCTTTGGCAACCATGGACAGAAGGCATCTGCAGGGAGGTGTTTTGGAGAATTGCTGTGGACGGCAGTGTAAAGCAGGCTTAAGGCGCTTATCGGCAGAGAAAGCTGTGCTGCTGGCTGGCTTAATTAATCCTAGAGGACACTTTCCACTTTCTACCTAAGCTTCCAGGTAACAAGACTTATTAGCAGCGGGAGAAGTAGCTTTAATTTAATTTATGATCCCTACTCAAAAATTACAGTATTTTATGTTAGTTAAGCTGCAATGGTGTAAAACTATTTCTGTGTATCACATTCAGAGCTTCCAGTTCAGTTCACCAATGATAGTGCGGAGCCAATAAGTACTGTTTAGAGCTTAAAATATCTAAACAATCTAGCCACTTGCAATATTTCACATTTTAGGTAAATGAATCTGAATGATAACATCAAGCTTGTAAACATCCTGTTTAGATTTTTTTTTTTTAATGGAAGTCAGATGGGTTGGTGTTAGCCTCTCATATCCTGGTTCAGGGCAGCTCTAGTTCAGGAAATTCTTGAGATCTACACAAGAGCTTTGATTTATTTACAGCTGCGAGTTTAGGAGCATCTCCTCACTTCGAGATGTAGTACCAAAAATGTGTTTAACAATCTAATCTCACTTCAGCCATGCCTCAACTTGAGCCACAACTCAGAAAATGAAATCCAGAAACACAGTCAAATGAAAAGCCCCCCACGTGTAATCTTGACCTTTGATTACAGGTGGGAGGTTTGGCGCAGAGATTAGTGGGAGAGACTTGATGGTAATTAAATGCTGGCCATGTCTTTACTTGTGGAAGAACTACAAAAACTGCTCCCAACAAAAACAGTCTTGCTCTGAGGCCACTTCTGGTTATAGGACTAGGCAGAAGTTCTGGTTCAAAAGGGAGTGTGACAGTAACCTAACTAGATAATGACTATGATTTGACCTGTAGGACAAGTTTTAAACTGTACCTGAAAAAAAAAACACTTCAAAAAGGAGGCTGGGACATTTTGACTTTGTTTAACACTCCTTGTCTGCAGATTCAGATTTATGCTGGTGGCTGAACACAACTGAATTGGCAGGGATGACATTTACATGAACGGTGATGACAGATAATTATTAATAAATGATTTTTTCATTTAAAAAATGATCCTTTTTCCAAAAACGTTAGACATACAGACATGCAGACATACTGTTTCTAAAATTCTGAGGACTTACAGTTATTTTGTGACTGAGTGCTTTGCTGCAGAAGGCACACCACATGTTAGAGCCATTGGATGGGGCTTTAACATGTCTAGTTTCTAACTAAAATCAATTGCAAATAATTGAATAATTTTAATTTTCAAGCTTATTATACTAGGAATTAAGTTCTGAACAAATAATATATTTCTGTAGTGTTTCTATTAAATTGTTTCTCTACAAATGTCTTAAAATGGAAACTATTTTAGGGATCTACAGCAGTTGGAATGCATTTAGCAAGCAGACTACTGTCTAACATTATTCTCATTCAAAGGACAAAATTCTTTATTAAGGAAGGGACCAGCTGAATAATGCACATTTATCAGCTGCTGTAAAAACATTCACTTGATGGCCGTTTATTATTCCATTACAGAGTCATGGGAACCCTGAATCTACACTAACAGAACAGGTCACAAGGCAGAAACCAAACTTGGGTGGAGCAGTAGTCCATCACGGTGCTCACTCAGAGCATACTTGCTTATAAAAGGCCAATTCAAAACTGGAACACCCACAAAACACCCCGACAAACATGTGACAACTCTGCTCACCGACCATGCAAGGAGCAGAACACAAGATTCATGAAGGTTTGAGTGGGCAGAGCTTCTCACAATGCCATAGCTTTCAGCACAGTTTTGATTTGATGACCGTTTAATTGATAACTCCAGAAGCTAAGTAGTAAAAAAAAATTAGTTTTGCAATTAGTTTCTTTCTAGATTGCTTTCTATACTTCATGAGCACCCAGGTAAGAAAATCAGTTAACAGAATTTGTTTCTCCTGCCCTCGTGGCTAACTTTGGCCTGCAGAGAATGCAAATATTCAGCTTGTATGAAGATTTATGTTGTCCACTTAATTGGCTCCATTTACCAAATGTGAAAAAATGCAAACCAGAGAATAGTGGCCTCAAGCCCGTTTTGACAACTCAGCTACAAGCTCTTGAGCTCAGGAGATGCGTTAGAGTTAAGCACGCAACACCTAAACAGGCTCAAGAAGCCCCTGCTTCAAAGATGAGATTAACCAGAAAAATGAGAAATGAGAGCTTTAAGCAACAAGCTAAGACAAAGACCTGTATACTGCTCAAATGCCATCACTAGGTGGGAGCTCAGGGTCCTAGCCAGAGAGAACTGGAGTGATTCAAAAGCACAAGATGGGGATACAATTGTGCTGCTCTGATGCTGGAGATCTCCCCATGTCAACTTTTAATTTGATGTAAGGGCTCTGTCAGTAAGCCCATTTATTAAGGAAAACAGAGGGAAAGAATTACACTTTTGTCTGTATTTAAGAGAACTGTTGAGAAAATAAAAGAACAGCTCTCTTCTCCATCTGTGATTTGTTTGTGTCACGTTCCTGACTGCAAAATACCATGAATAGAAGTGTCCCACAGTGCATGGAAACTACTGCACACAAGGGATCATAAGAAGTGCTTTCCACCAGGGCATACATTTTCATCATTAAAGTAATACAAATGACAGAGGTGAAAATGGTAAGAGTTATTGAAATGGAAGCGATAACAAAAGGTAAAATGAAAATAAGGATACTACGGTGGGCTGGCACCCTGCCCGGGGTTTTTTTCCTGCCTTGCGCCCTGTGTTGGCTGGAATTGGCTCCAGCAGGCCCCCGTGATTCTGTTGTTAGGATATAGCGGGTTGGATAATGGATGGATAGATGGATAATGGATGGATGGATCGAAAATAAGGATAGGGAGCTGAAGTTCTCCATTCATAATAATGGTTAGAATTCTTAACCTCTAGTTCTTCGCACACAAAGTACCATATTAGGGGTTCAGCTTCATGCATCTGTATTGTACAAAAGCAGGTTTGAACAAGCACATATATATATCCACAATCATTAAAAGTCTAGAGGCCACACCTTTGCTGTTATTTTCCTCTTTCCTCCAAAAAGGTTATTTTTCTTTATGGTCTTACATAAGCTAGGCTAGGCACTGCCTCCAGGCTGACTCTTAATTGTATTTGTTTTGAAAATGGATAGACATCTTCTTTCAGAGACAGATCCAGTAAACACAATGTACACTCATTGCCTCTGAAAACAGAGACAATAAAAACTACTTGAAGAAGATGTTTGCCTAAGACACTCCCTCCCTTCTGAATCTTTCTGAGAAGAACTACTGTAAGCTCTAATTATCTTTAATGTGTATCTCTCTTGGGGGAAGAACAGAGAGGAAAAACACCTCACTTAGCAACTGGATTGAATGAAATCGATCCTCGGAAAAGAGCACAAGACTGACGGGCTTAGCTTCAATGAGCAGTCAATACTGAGATAGCATCTGTCCCCCTTAAACCTTTCCCTGGCTCAAAATATAATTATTAAAATGAAATGGCACATACACACTTCCTGAAAGCATTAACATTCAATTCTATTCGCCTCTTCAGAATGCCATACGACTATCCCAAATAGGTTCTTGGAGGCCAATGTTTCATTAAATAAGAAGATTGAATTTCTTGACACTTAAAATTGGTCATGTGCTGAACATATGGATGTTGTGTTTAGTTTCAGTTTATGGACAAGTGCAAATAGAGCCAAAAGAACAGAGGGATAGAAGCAAAAGTCAGAGGAGTAGCACAGTCTAAGCAGCATACACAGCCAGACACAGCCTGGACCTGGCAGCAGCCACCAGAGAGTGCAAAATCAAGAGTCCACAGTCTGCAGATTGATTTCTGCTTCTCATTTTTGCCACTTGGTACTGTTTGCTGCTGCAGGGATAACAATGAATATTAAGAAAAAGGCTTGGCAGGGTTTCCAGCTAGTGAAGGCAGAGTGGGGTGAGCACCGGGTTTTTGAAACTCGCATCCCACACAATATTGAGAGAGAGAGAAAGAGAAAGAGAGAAAGACATTTCTCACTGAACTAGCCAACAGCTTGTTTCCGTTCACTCTAAAATATAATAAAGTTCTGTTGTGATGAGTTGTGTGAAAAGTTCATGGGAAAGCGCAGTAAGATCCAGTAATGCAAGAGCACAGTCTTTGAGGAAGCATAAACCAAAGGATTCCTCAGGAGAACTGAAAGATACAGGATGCTGTTTTTTCTTTAATGTATTTTCTGCTTGACCCTTGCCCTCTTTCTGTGACTGGTCTTCTGGAGAAGCCTTTCCCAGCACACACATATGCTTATACTTTCCATGTGCAGCCTCATAGAACCGCCAAGTACCTGAGAAGCGTTCCACTAGTCAAAATTCACCTGGTTAAAGAACAGGGACATATTAAAGCCACTTCCATACAAGAAGGCATATGATGAGATGTCCATTTTCGTCCAGGCTTGCCAGTGTGACTATCAGTCTAGGTTGGTACATGGCCAGGGTCTGAGGTAAAGCTCTGTTTCTTCATCTGAAGGCCAAGCTTGGAAAGTTTGCAGTCCTTGTGTATCCCTAAGCATTTAAGGCAACACACTTCAGGGAAGCATTAATGAAAGAGCACGTACACTATATTTCAGCATTGATGGTCCATATTATTATTTGATCAGTTTGACCAACTGAATCCAGGTCAAAATGGCAAACACCAATGCATGAAAGCAGGAAACACGCTGAAAATCATGAAGAAATGATGAATACAAAGAAAGCCAAAGCTTCCCTATTCAAAATGAATGTGCAAACTTTCTGATATAAATATACTAGTCAACAGAACCAATAGCACCAATGGTGAGGATATGATGAGTCAAACCGAAGACATCAAACCCATTCCTGCAGAGACCGCTTGCAGTGGACCAGCAGTCTGGGTGCCCCTTTCCTCTGCATCCGGATAATCACAAAAATCAATCCCAGAATGCACAACACCAGAATCAAAGGCACTATCACCATGATAATATTCATGGTACGAGTATAGTCGTCGATTTTCAGAAGGATGTCTACGTCATTATTTGTCGATTCTTCATCGGTGTCCACGTCATTTGTGCCTGCGTTGGGGTCAAAAGGGGTTCGGTCCACATCTGGCCATTTAGGTACTACATCTTTGTCCTTTTCCACAACGTCATGGCAGCCCATGAAATCTCGAAGGATGGACTTTGGATATCCAGGCTCATGTTTCATTCTCTGGTTATCAACCTTCCAGTATTTTGATCCCTTGTAGAAGAAGGTGTAGGCTACAAAAGAAAAACACAGAGGTCACTCATTCAGAACTAGGAGTGGACACTTCCAACTTATTAAAGGTTTTTTGAATAACAGACTCGAAGTATTAATTAAACCACAAATATAAGCAGAGAAAAAAGCCTTTTGGGTGATTCATACTTACTCAATATTAACCCTAAATTATAAATTGGGGCACATGGGCACATGCAATGCAAGTCGAAATGTTAGCAATACAGACTTTAAACTACTCTGAAGAGTTCTGTGAATGTACTTAATCCCAAGTTCCATTACGTTCAAGGCTATTGCCTAAAATAACACAGATGAGAATGACCTTCTATTGACAATTTTCTGGTATAGAATTGTCTTTCAGGAGGCACCTGGCAACATCTAACAAGATGAGGTGGTCGGTTCTGTTTCTTACTGATTGGTGTACTATGACTTTATGAGTTTTTAAATATGAGTCTTTTCATTCTTAAGCAAATTTATACAAATAATTGATTGAGATTCATGGTTCACAATGCACTTGAATACTTGATGTACTACAAAAGCAGACTTTACAGCCAAATGTATGCCTAATAATAAGCTTCTTCACCATTTCAGTAAGAACTGTAGAACTCTGAATTTTAAATATGATAATCCCTTTAATAAATATATAGATAAAAAATGACTGGCTACAAAGAAAGCAATTTACAGAAATACATATTATAACAATGACCAACCCTGGATAGCAGAACAATCCATTTCAGTCCACTCATACACATATTCACACTCAAATGGGGGAACATATGGAATCACCAGTTATATGAACCAGCACATCTTTGAGAAGTAGGTTGGAAAATTGTATACCTGGAGAAAAACCCATCGAGTTCTGCACACGGACAGTGACCAGCAGCGGGATTCAAGCACAAGGCAGTGAAATGCATCATCAAAACAACTGTGATTAATTTAATCAAAACAGTTTTCTTACTGTGTGATCTGTTTTGAGGGAAACAAGCATGCATGTGTCTTTTATGATGGTTATAATACAATATGATGTTACAGTGCATTTATTGTTTATGATTAGTTTAGATTGAGTGGTTACCTGTGACTGACTTTAGTTGCTTGAGCAGGATACAAAATTGTGGTAGAAGCATGCATACCATACACAAATTATCTCTGTTCTCATAATATTATGACTTTCTTTAGGTACATTTAAGTAGTGTCTTTTAGTCTTTGCGAAATTTGAACTTCCAGACACTCTATACAGTATATATTTGAGGTATCTACTATACAATAAAACACTAAAGTTTGTGTGTCCATCCCCTCAGAGCTATCTGATTGGTTGGCTTAGCTTTTTTGTGATTGGTCAGTTTGGCATTGGTGACGGAACAAAAGAGGAAGTGCAAGTGTGAGATGAACATGGAGGAGTAAACACACATGAGCCACACTGACAGAGTCGCCTACAAAGACAGCAAGTATAAAATCGGACAGGAGGGGAGAAAGAATCTGAAAAGGTTTTAAAGGAACATGCTCAAAAGAGGGTGTGAAGAGGCATTCACACACATGCGAATATGGAGTTAAGCCACTGAAGGTACACATAGGGCAAGAGATTGCAAATATTTTAAAGTTTTCTATTACCTGTCTGCTAAAGGTACTATAGCTAATATTACAATAAAAACATACACAGACAGAGCCTTGACGTATATCTTAAAATTAACCCTATTGTATGGGTTCATTTTTGTGCATTGTTAGAGGGCCGTGTAGAATCCTGAACTCCAATGCCTCAAGGCCACACATTTGCTCAGAATGTAGTTTGAAACATTTAACCTATAGGATTAATAAAGGGGCGGCATGGTGGCGCTGCTGCCTTGTAGTTAGGAGACCCGGGTTCGCTTCCCGGGTCCTCCCTGCGTGGAGTTTGCATGTTCTCCCCGTGTCTGCGTGGGTTTCCTCCGGGTGCTCCGGTTTTCTCCCACAGTCCAAAGACATGCAGGTTAGGTGCATTGGCGATTCTAAATTATCCCTAGTGTGTGCTTGGTGTGTGTGCGTGCCCTATGGTCAGCTTGTTTCCTGCCTTACGCCCTGTGTTGGCTGGGATTGGCTGCAGCAGACCCCCATGACCCTGTAGTTAGGATATAGTGGGTTGAATAATGGATGGATGGATTAATAAAGGTCTGTTGAAAAAATGGAGCTTTATTTAAATGTTGAAAACACAATAGCTGCTTAACTCCATATGCTTTGCGAATGTCCACAGCAAGGTAAAGAGCCTCAGCCACATTGAAACAATGTACGTTAAGTCACAGAAGAAGTTCTGACCTTTAGTTCAGGATAAAAATCTTCTCTACAGACTTGAGCATAGCACATGCATTAGCTGGAAGAGTACAAAATGCTTCCAGTGGGATACCATGGTGGATTGTGGATATCTCTATTCTGGGACTGTGTAAATATTTATATCTGCCATAAGCAAATACTGTGATATGCAGTTTCATTTAAAACACAACTTAAAGTGTGGTTCTGATAATGTGTAGTTCAGTTCATGCACATCGTTTTGACTTTGAATCCTGACTGTCATGTATTGAGTCACTTCTTTAAAAGCCTAGTTAAATACAAACACAATAAAGGTGGATCAACGATGTAATTAAAGAATTCTGCATTAGGTGTGACTGCGGATTACATAGTCATACAGTTTAAGGGCTGCTTGTATGTTTCCCTATTCAGCCCACTCTCTCAGAATGTTGGACTTGTCCTACTCACTTAATACTCTGGTGGTCATGTAGGAAAACTGTTTTATTTCAGCAATGCGCTGAATCCTTGAGCTATTGCACTTTTTGTCATAGTCCAGTAAATACCCTTTACCCAGCCGTGGACATTTTCCCTTTAGGACCACGTCAGGAAAGCTACTTGCAGCTTATCCTGCATAAAGCATACTGTAAAAGTACATGACAGCGTTGGCTTGAAGAACTCAAACACATGATGCCAAATTCACATCATACTCTACACTTCTTGGAGCGGAGCACATTTCTAGCTGAAGCTCTGTTCATACCATGTAAGATTCTGAGGCTACAGTGACCTAAAGACAGCCACAGAATGAAGTAAAAAACCATTACCAAGTAAGCAAACAAACCAGCAAGCATTTTGCCAAAGGATCAAGACTCAATTGCACATGAAGTGCCAGCTGCAGCAGGCTGTGTAAATTAAGTAAGCTTGGAAGAACAACTTGGAACAGAATGGAAATCACAGTTTCGCATGATGTACAGTATAAATGATTAAATCATTTCTTTCCTTTCAATCTCGAATTTCCTTTGCATGCTTTTTTATTTTTTAGCTTTTTGGCACATTTTTCCCTTTATGCTCTCACCTGCATCGTCACTGAGGAATGCGCCTTTGGGAGATGGTGGGATGCTGCCCCACACGTTAATAGATCTTGGATAGTCTTTATCTGCTGCCCGGGATTCCTCATTAAAACGCCAGTACCTGAGGGAAAAGTTAAAATCAGCAAATTGTTAAACAGTGGATTGAGCTGTTTCTAAGACAAATGTTGGCTATGCTGCCTGACTTAGTTTTGCTGTGCATAATTTTATTTAAAAATTTGGTTCCGGTCTCCTAATTGCAAAAATCCCCATGATAGGGTATTTTGGCTTGCAGTGCTCTGTCTTCCAGGTTTACATTACTGACTAATTCTATTCCGCACCATTGAGAAGTCCACATTCCCCACTTCACTTTGCATAAATAGGACCTGTGTGGGTCAGCAGCAGTCCTCAATTCACTTTTTGAACAACTGAATCAAAGTGACTCACATCAAATTTTCCTTTAGTCAACGAGCCAAACAGAATTTAAAAAGTGGCAGGACCAACCTGGCATTTCGATTGGAAAAATGGCTCATATAACCAGCCTTTTGCTAATGCAACAAATATAATAGTGGCAGACGTTTAGCCTCACACCAATGATGAAGAATTCTCAGAAACTTTACAACTATTATGAAATAAATAATGATGGAGAAGTCTCCTTGCTAGGGGTGCACTTGGGAATTATGAAGAAAATTAATTAGATGGACTCTGCCCTGAAGTAGAGACAATGATGCGTTAAGTAAACAACTTCTGTGATGTGAAGATATTCTTCTTTATACACTGTATGTATATTAAGCTAACCATAAGACTCCATAAACTCAGACTACAAATTTAAAATGCCCTTTCAGCCCCAACATATAAACAAAGCATATTAAATATACACCACATGATTTGTGAATGTGATGAGGCAGCTTAGATGCGTGAAAACGGGCTGTAGAATATTCCAATCTATTGATCACATGTCAGCTGGTCGCTGAGTGGATGGATACTAATAATCCATCGCCCCTTCAATTAGCATCAGAGAATCGATTGGTGGTAATGAAGAGTGGAAGAACTTCACCGTAAAATGGAAACAGTTCAAATTTGAATCAATAAATGGATAGAAGCTTCCAAGATTTAAAGAGTAACATGGCAAAATAATGCATACAGTATAAACTGGGACCAAACGTCATCACGTTGGTATGTTAACACTATAGCACTATATTTAACTATTTCTAAAACTCTCTCAAGGAAAACAAAATGTCACTGTTTCAATTTCAGCTTATGAAATTTGCTTTTCAATGGTTCTGCAATGCCCCCACGGTGCTGCGTATCCACAACATGATTCCCTCTTCTTACCTGTCTCCGCTGAAGAAGTATGTATACCCTGTTGGTTCCCACCAGATTGCTGTATCTATCTTGTCATAAGGGATGCCCTGTCCATAAGCAACGAGATCTTGAGGATACCCTGGCTCCAGGTTTGCCTCTCGAAACAACCAGTATCTATTTCCTAGAAGATAACAAATCATTTATTGACACCTCTGATAGATTACACCTTATACTGTAGAACAGAGGTGAACCTGGTAATGAGTGCACACTTTGATCCCACCCAGTATTTTTAATTAGAAAGTAACTTAAAACTAATTTTGGTTAGCACCAGAATTGCTCTGCATTTTCCAAGTACTAAACCGCCAGGCTATACCAAGTGGCATTTCAATCTTTTTGTTCTCACTAATGGCCATTAGCTCTGCCTCCTGATAAGGCTTCCCTCTTGCTCCCCAGCCAACAAACACCACATATTGCCATATATATCTTGAGTAAACATAAAAATAAATAATTTCTTGGCACACAGCATAAATTGCTTATATATATTGAAATATTAGCATATGTTTTCAATCAAAAGCAAAAACCTCCAGAGATGCACGGTCACGGGGCAGGAAACTGCTTAAGTATTTCTTTATAAAAAAGCAAAACAACACATTTTAATTAGCTGGGCACACAAAATAATATATGAAGTAGAAAAAATTAATGGTGAGACTTTACAAAATTCTAGTTTTGTTTTATTGTGTGTGCATCCTCCAATTTTGCACTGCTTCTGGGCACAAGAACTGAAGGGATGCTGTGGCACGAACGGCTTTCTTCAATTCAGCATAAAATTAGTATTTATTAAAATTATTTTATTAAGTCATAGCAATATTTTTTATATACAGTAAATATTTTATAAAATTACAGTTTTACTTACATATTTCATGGATTATGTTGGTAAATGGCAGGCAGCATAACAAACTGAGTATAAGGCAGTGCACCTTACCAGCCCACTATCAGTTTTGAAATGACCACTTCCACTACTGTGGAAAGTGATGCAAACATATTGTCCACAGAGGCTTTTCTCACATTTGTTGTGAAAGGCTGACCACATCACGAGTCACACTGTCTTTCTCTGGTAATTGAGTGCAATCTTCCTCCAAAAAGGTAATAGTATCTAGTATATATATTTGTTACTTACATCAGCAGTAAAAATTTGATTCCAGACATGGGTTTGTGATGCCCATGCCACAGTGTGAAAGGGCATGAACATTTCAACAACTACTCATCAACATGTATGTCTGCAGTTCAGCATGAGGTGTGCCAAGCGTCAGATATGCCAGCAAAGCTGTCAGTATGCAAAACGCACAGCCTGCTTCAGTTACAGTATATGTGAGTAAAGAAGAGCACACAAGATGGCATGTTGTGGACAGGGTGATATAGGAATGGCTGCAGCTCATTTGCAATATTTTCACAAAAACAACAGTTCTCACGATGTACAAGCATGCATATACAATAAGTTGTCCATTTTCATTGCATATGTGCGCATCTCTCATCAAACACATGTACATAAATCAATACTGTGTTTCTATGTAACTCATTACATACATGCACTATCATCTTAATATAGCTGTACTGCAATCACCCTAAAAGTCTGCATAATTTACAGTCAAGTAACAGCTTACATTGGTCTACCAATTTTTAAAAAGAAATAGCACCATTAATTCTTGCATTTGCATTCATTGTCAGTCTGCAGGTTCTGAACATTTTACAAGTGAGTCACCATCCTCCACAGCTCTCTTCACTTTTGCTTGCTTCATCCACTATGTGCCACTTTGCATGTTCTCTCTTCTCCACATAGAATTCATGCTTGCTGTGTACTTAATTTTCAATGGTATATAAAAAACATTGCAATGCCATTTCAAATGTGTTTAATGCAATGTTTTACCTAACTGAAATAACCGGAGCGCTGACAATTTTTTAGTTTGTTTTTTATTCCTTCATTGTGTAAAGTGAAACAATGTAAAAGTGTGACGTTGATTATTTTCAGAATGCTGAAGACAGAGAGCAATTTACATCGGGGAAACAATGTTCAGTAATGTCAATAACAGCAGTAGGATTTTTCGAGGTGAAAAGGACATGCAAATGCAGTCAAGTAAGAAAAATATCAGCAATCATGTTTTCTGAATAGGAATTCAGAGTCGCAACAACATAGGCATTTGAAGTCCAGCAAATTAGGAAAAATCAGGGAATGACACTGATGAAATAATTAAAGATTTAAAAACACAATATCAATTAGTGTGGCAATTCTAGTGTTAATTAATTACTTTCCACTCTTTGGTTATGTTATCATTATGCTACATAACATAAAAATGCAGATTTTACTTTTCTGGGGAGTCCAAAAAATGTTATTAGAACTCCTTAGTTACTCAACATTTATTTCCCTTTTGTGACTTTCTTGGCATTTTACCAGTAAAGCTTTCCCCGTACATGAAGAAATGGTACAATTAATCCATTAGCTGTTGACTACATTGTTACCTGTAGATATTTATTAACTGAGCAAATGACTGTTAACTGGCTACTAGTCAAGAATAAAGAAATTTTAAATTCTTAACTAGTAAGAACATTAAAATAAGGCCAAAATGTACAACTTCAATTGAGGTCTAGGGTAAGGAAATAAGAAACTGACGATAACAGCTTTCTAGGACCTGGGCTGATCAATCCTGTAGAATGCCATATTCTTGAATTTGATAAAAAAAAATGTATTAGGTTTTAATTGCAACAGAAAACAGTTCAATTAGGATGCAATTTCTATGCTTCAGTCTTACTGCCAACCTCTTGCAAGATACTAAAGTAGTGAATGCTCATGTTAAGCCACAATGAACGGTCTAACAGCAAGGGGGAGTCTAGACAACATCCATCATCCTAAATGGTTACATGTAACCCAGTTTGTTTAGGAACTTGTATTTCTCTACTCAGCATCCTGAAACCACCGGCTGATGCAACAGGCAAAATATGACTGCACCAGATGTTTCTTTCCAAAATTTCAGCTCCCTTTTTCCATGGCTGATTTCCAGCTTTGGGAATGCTTTTATAGTGACATCATTTACCCTTTCTAAAGGAACAGCTGCCTTAAAGATGCATGACTCCATTTCATAAATGCACTTGAGCTGTTTTTGGAACAAACAGAAAGCATTTTTAATGGAGTCTACATTGGAGTGTCTGCTCAGCAGATCACATTGTGTTGGCTCATTTCTAAGGTCCGGTCTGTTTTGCATTAGAAATGGGGTATCAGGTGTCTTCTACTGCACCTTGGGAGAGTCAGCATTTAGTTTGGCGAGAACTTTAAGAAACTGGAGTGTCAAGAAAACATTAACCATTAAATAGGATGAATATGATCATATGCGTCACTCGTGGTGTGATACGCAT
This sequence comes from Polypterus bichir lapradei, assembly GCA_026402145.1. Classification (NCBI taxonomy): domain Eukaryota; kingdom Metazoa; phylum Chordata; class Cladistia; order Polypteriformes; family Polypteridae; genus Polypterus; species Polypterus bichir. The sequence continues at coordinate 55,943,298 of JANRMT010062806.1, forward strand.
TGAAAGTTTCAGATGTTTCACAGCTAATGTGCACAAATCTCCTTAAATACTTTTGTGAGTTTTTTCCTTTTGAAAGTTTCACTTCATCAGTGAACTTGAAAACTAAATATACCATATGTAATTGAACAAGACCACATGAGCAATTACCTTTGAAGAAAACAAATTTCCCATCGTGCCTTTCATAGGCAGCATCCAGGTCTCCAGGGAGTCCTCTCCAAAAATGACCAATTGGCATTGGGTAATTGTCTAGTACACGATTATGCCGAACTCTCCAAAACCATTTTCCCTGAAAGAAATATTTTGGTATTATAAATTTGTAAAAAATACAGAATAAGAGTCTTGCAAAATTATTGAAGGGACACTCCCATTCAATATATAGAATGGCAATAAAGTTAAAATTTCATATTATATTTGCCATGACTGCACACTTGCATGACTTTTGGCAGAGAATCACTTCCATCATTAGCAATGACTGCATGTCTGCAACTTACATTTGTCTCTTTATGAATGTCACATTTATTCTTTCTTGATACAAGCATTAATTCATTCATATAGTATTAAAGCATCTAGCAAGTCCTCTAAGGGTGGCGACAGTGATTGCCCATTTTGAGAAAATATTTATAAATTTCTTTAATTGTCTTGAGAATTGCCTTTACGTCTATTATGTGTCACTTTTAGCAAAGTTAGGTATTTACAGCATAATGCATTCATAATTGAATAATGCACTTCCCAATCTGATTACTTAACTATCAGGTACACCATAGCAGTTTGCATGGTAGAAATTTACATCATAGGTTTAGAGCCAAATGTTAACTTAAAAAAAAAAAAAGAATAATAGTTTGCATATTTAGGATTATTTTCAAATTCTGAGTGATGTATTCAAGTCCTTCATGTAAAGTCAGAAAAAACAAGATTTGGAAAGCATGCATTTTTCAAAATAAAAGCACATTTTAACTCTAAAATATCTAATAAATTAATATGTAAATGAGAGTTAAACCAAATAGGGAGGTTATTAAGAATTTTTTATATAATAAAAGGTGAGTATATTGTAAAGAATAGCAAATAAATTTCAGACTAAAGTAACTACAGTCCACCTCGGAAATGAAGCCTTTGATTCATCCTGAGAGGAAACGGGGCACTCATGACGGGACAATGTTGCATTGTCAGCGGTTGTGATGGAACTAGCAATTGGGATGAGAACTTTAATTCATGACAATTGTATCCAAACCACATTTAAACTTCAGAGCTAGGATACTAGTGGCACTGCTAATACATTTATGTGCCTTCATTATTTAAAAGTGAATATTGACAGAATATTTATATTTGTAAAGGCATAAACATTACTTATCATACCATGTGCAATAAAGCAATTATAGAACATAAATTAAAAAGCAAATGTGCAATGATGACTGGATCTTTCTACTGCAATACTCAACATTTTAAAATTTGAAAATTAATTTGCTTTAGATAGTTAGTGTAAACATGTGTCTTTTAGAATTTCCATCAATGGCACATCTTTAATAAGGCAGCCTCTCTTTAATGGCATTTGAGATAAACACGCCAGTCAAATACACAAAGTATGCAGAAATTAAAAATTTTTGGAAAAAAAAGAATCAGCTGCAAAAGGTAGTTTTGATTATGAACTCCTTTGCAGTTATGCTGGTGTGAGGTGTATAAATGATTTGTTATACTCAAGTCAAACCAAAGCTTGGACTAAACAAGCTGAATTAACAGCCATATGACAAGCACTTCAGAAGAGGTCATCCACCTAAAGCTAAGCATTTTCAGACCCAGCCAGTAAGCTTGGGTTGCTACAGGAAGAGGTGTTGATGAGGCCAGCAGGGGGCGCTTACTATGTGATCTGAATGTGGATCCCAACGCCCCAGTGAACTGATGGGGACACTGCTCTGTAAAAATTGTGTTGTCCTTCGGATGAGACGTAAAACCGAGATCCTAACTCTCTGTGGTCATAAAAGATCCCTGGGCATCCTTTGTAAACAGTATGGTGTGTCCCGATGTCCTGGCTAAATTGCTCCCCATGGCTTTGCCTTTCAGGCCTCTTAATTGGCTATTTCTCACTCTCACTATATCACCACCTAACAGTTAATGTGAGGTGAGCGTACTGGCACAAAATGGATGCTATTGCATCATCCAGGTGAATGCCCCACATATTAGCGGAAGCTGTTGAGGAAAAGAGAATGGTGGCAAAATTGGATGCTATCATGAAATATCCCCATCATCCCCTCCAGTAGGTACTCTTTTGTGGCACTTTTAGCCACAGGCTCATTCCTCCAAAGTGTGTTAAGAAGCATCTCTGGGGGTCTTTTCTGCCCACAGCTATGAAGCATTTCCTCCTGACATATCAAACTAATTGTTTATACTCTTTAAGATAATTTTTAAATTTCTGCATAATATACATTATCTATCTATCTATCTATCTATCTATCTATCTATCTATCTATCTATCTATCTATC
>JANRMT010062806.1:55945782-55958439 GCA_026402145.1 Polypterus bichir lapradei
ATCTATCTATCTATCTATCTATCTATCTATCTATCTATCTATCTATCGGATGTATTATTTGTCTGTTTCTACTTCTGTATGCACCAAAATTTCCCCTTGGGACTTTTTTCTACAAACATTTCCATGTTAGTCTACCCAATCAGCATCAGAATGCCAATCCTGCAAAAATGTTAATGGCAAAAATTACCATCCCTGTTGTGTCATTATTTTTACCTCTTCTTAATTAGATAATTAGAATGCTGCTTTCATTTTCATTCTGTTGTTTACACAGTTCTTTAGGTGTTGCATTTCAATAAAATTATCTACTTCCGTGTTGGTCAAGACCATTGTCAGAGAAGTATGCACTGTTAGAGGGCTCCTGTGCACACACACACACACACATTTGTGAATGACATTATGTTGGCCTTTGTATTAATGTGAAGGCCCCTCTTTTGGAAGACATCTTAGTTTTATTAAAAGGTTAGGCTAAAATTCAAAAATAAACAAAGAACTTTCTAGCTATTACAATTTTCAAAATATTAACAGAATACTACAAGTGATGTATGGTCTGTTAACTTTGTTTATAGAATTTGTCTCTATTATAGTTTGCCTAGTATTTCTATTTGTTGTATTGTATGGCCAGACCTACATGGTCACTATAAAAAAGGTCCGCCCCTTTCTTATACTCCCACTAATGCATTTCAGGCCAACTTCCAATGGACTTCCAAGTCCAATCAACATATTGTAAAAATTATTTTGCAAAGAATGACAAAAAATTGAGTCTCCAGGCATTACTGGAACAAGCATAAGATGGATATGCACCCACAATTTACACCTGTAAAAACACCAGGCTTAGCCTGCTGGCAAATAATTATGAGATGCATATCAGTGATGTCTTGTGGGTCAGAGGAAGCTGCATTAACCTTCTAGAGACATAATTACCAGAAGAAGGTGACCAACTAAAGAGTCAAAGCTACACTGGGCCATGGTTAAAACCAAAAAGGCAAATGTCAAGAACGGCCAATCGAAGTCCATCCTCTCTGTTCAAGTGAGAAGACGTTGCAGAATCTCACACACAGCGATATACTGTATCCTAAAAGATTTCTGAACTCCAATCACATCTAGTATCCTCCTCAAATACTAACTTAAAGGTCCAACTACTTATGGAAACAGTTACACGCACTTATGTTATTTTTAATTATTTTTTTAATTAATACAGTATCTACTTAATATCTGCTGAATATGGCTTACATTGGGGAGTTTTTGTATTGATGGCAACTAACACTAATGAAATTCAAATAAATAAACATGACCCTATTTCAAAGGAATATAATGTGAAAAAAATCTAAAAATACTGAATAGAGCCACTGGACATGGAAAATACATAAGGTATCCATAATTGCTTTTCCAATGAAAATTTTAGGATTGTGCAGTAATTATACTGTCCTCAATGATTATGTTTATTTATCGTTCTGCTCAGAGTTACAAAATTGATTTAGTAAAAAACATGTCTGTCAGCACCTACAATTTCTATATTTGTTTATTAGTCACTGATAAAAGACCCCAAACCATGAGGAATGGTAGACTGTTTATATTTCCATCTGAGACTGGCACTCTTTTCATTCCCTGTCTGGTGGGACCACTCATGTGAAAAATCAATACATTGTGTCTCCAGATCATTCAATGCTGTGTGACCTGCATTAAATTTGCCTGGCCAGTGCACAGACAAGACAAGCTTCCCAAGACATACTGTAATCCAGTATCTTTTTTTGCAATATCACCTTAAAACTGTACTAAAAAGCAAAAACTGTTTTCTATTAAAAAAAAAAAAATTGAGAACAGATTTTGCTCAGCAATTTATAGCTCTACTTCTGGTTGTTAAAACCATTTCTGGATTGTGCTGTTGGCTAAAAAATCACAGTGTCTGAATTATTTTCCACTCTGTGGATTGCAAAGTAAGGACATTCCTCAATGATGTTTTCTTTTGTTTCAGAAGTTGTATTACAATAAAGGTGAAGAAATGTAGAAATTATATCCATGAAATAAATATATTGAATGGAAAAGCACTCATATTTGTGTAAGTAATTAATCTGTAGACTACAAGGTCACAACCTTCGAGTTACACCAAGAGAAGACTTGTCATTTATTGAAATTAAGCAGATGCATCTGCTTATCCAGTTTGTGCGCTCACATTATTTATTACAAGGTCACATGTAGCTTCAACCTTCTCCAGAAGCATGTGGTGCAGGGCAGAATCAGGGCCAATACATTTATCTGTCCATCCAACCACTCTTTCGTTCAACCTGCCTGGCAAAACCATTGAGAATCACCAGCTATACTAATCGATATGAGTATTGGATGTGCAAAAAAAAGCTTGAGCACTCAAAAAAATCCACAGACATACAGAGAACATGTCAGTTAGATACAGACATTGGCCAGGCTGGAATCTGACTGAGCCTCCCGGGAGCAGAGAGACAGCATTGTTATCCACTGGACCACAGTGTTGCCAGGTCACTAATATAACATGTGACAGTTTTCAAAAAGCTGCTGAGAAAATATTTCAGTATTTTTAATAACAAAACAAAACATAGATTCTACTTAAGGAGCTCATAAGTGACTGTTCTTTTAGTTATGGACAACTGTTTGGCTGAAGCTGGAAAGAAAGAACTGATATGATAGGAAACAAATAATGCTGTCAGAACTGCTGTATAAACATGGGGCTATAAATAAAATAAATCTTAAAATGGTTACCATGTGAGAAGTCAGATGATATTCCATATAACACCCAAAAACTATCATATGATTTACCAGACTTTTGGGAAAAGATAGCTACAAGAGTAACAGACCTTATGATTGCCTGAAACCTAACATTTTACACCCCAAAGCCTTGTCTTGAATCATTGGAGTTACTGTATCAACATCAAACTATCTCAATTTATTAAAAACAAAACACTCAAATGCCAAACTTGCTATAGGATTCTTCAAAAATTCTGTGCAGACATTCATTTTGAATGGCAATTAAACTTATAAAATCATTTTTTGGCTTCAAAAAGTAAGCAAGGCCTGTTGCATATTTCTATACTTTAAGCAGTTAAAGCCTTCCCAGTAACCATTACTGGGTAAATATGTTGATGTCCACTAACATTGCTGTGCCTTCCTTCTTTATGCCGATCAATGGACAGAAGCTTTATGAGTTTCATATAATCATAACGTAACATAACACATCATTTCAAACCTGCTTATTCCAGTTCAGGACTACAGAAGGAGCCTGAAGAGGAAAGCTCAACAGGCGAAATAAAGAGGCAGTGGCAATGAAACTCAGTATGTCAGTTAGACAAGAAGGTACCTCCAGGTAGGCTGTAAGACAGTTCATTTCAGCTTGTGCCCAAGAAGGGCAACATGTAGCGGTAGCAGTGAGGCAAACAGACGAGAGTGACCTACAGTAGAAGTCACTGGACAATGGATAACAGATGACTTACGAAGCAGGAGGGAAGCCTGAAGCCCTACAAATAGTAATAATGAGGCCATTGATGCCATTTTATTCTTACTTCTTGACTACGCTTCCTGTCTCACATTATGGCTTTGTTCCTGACTTTTGTTTGATCTGTTAGTATGACCAACACCTACTCCACTTCTATCCTTTTATTTATTTTTATTTTTATTTCTTATGCAGTCATCACCTGGTCTTCTAACTAAAATTGTCCTCCAATTGTTAACCAAACTCTTTACCTTGGTTACAACACAAATGAAGGACAATTAGTGCAATCCTGACAGGGAGATGATTATAAGGGCAGGCCACCGTACGGGACATAAAGAGACAAAAAACTTTTGCAAGCAGTCTCAGACTGGCTGAATTGTTTTGTTGATTGTCAAATTACTTTGGAATGTTAAGCTCTCACGTCTATGTATTACACTCTTTAGTGATTTGTGCAGGAAAAGCACCACCTTTAGTACAGTACATCTGGCCTCCTTCACATTATTCCAGTTTAGGCGGAGCACTAGATGATGCCCACTACTGTTACCATTTCTTCAAGAGCTTTTTTTGCTAGAGCTTCTACTCAATCGACAGCCCGGGATCCCAAAAGATAAATGAACAAACTAAAAGCAAAAAAATGTCTTTAGGAAAGTTGCTCCCAACTCAGTTATATTTCTGACATTTAATAAATAATGATCTGTTTATATACAAAATGGTACCTGTGACATCACATACCTACACATATGTGATGCAGGCAGTGATTGAAGTTACAATTGATAACATCAGTAGGATATTTAATTCTTACATACCAGAAAAACAGAATAGCCAATATTAACATTTCAAAAAATTGTTAAAACCATCACAAAAATGCACTCAAGTATTATCATATACTAAGATTATTCAGCTAGGCATTTGGAGACCTTTTTGTAAAAATAAAAACATACATAAATGTATTTGTAACATTTATATCAGCTATATTCAATGCAGGGAGAATTAATATTCACATCTGTTAGAAAATGTTTCTAGTTTAGTTTAATCATCTGAAGCAGTGAAGATTGCAATGGGGTATATTTACATGTATTTACTCACTAAATGTCTGTTAAAGTTTATGATGCTCTTGTGTTTTTGAATACTATATTCATGCATACAACTACAAAATAAGTACACATTCATTTTTTTTTCAATTGAAGTATGATGAAATGTTCATTTTATCTGTTTTATTAGAAGTTTTTTCTGCACAGCAAACTACCTCTTATTTTTTAATTTTATTTGGAGAGTTTTATATCTAACCCACTAAATGAACAAATAAAATATCTGCCTTCTTGGAAAAGATACATCGAGTAGAACTTTTGAAACTTCCCTGCCTCACATGTTTCATGCTTAAAATATGCTACAATGTTTTACTTCTATCTGCTTTAAATTGAACAGATCATTATTTAAATTAATCCCTAAACCAACCTTTGAAGCAAGGGTTAGGCATGACACTTAGGACCAAAACTGGCTAAAGGACAAAAAGGTTTTGATATAAAGTTGTATTTTTGCCCTATATGGGTTTTTCCTCTTTGTACAGTATGTCCTGTTTGGTGATGGTTATGTTTTAGTAACAAAACTTTTAGCAGAGATACCTGGTTTGTAAATATGTGGTCTGTGTCTTATGTGGACTTTTTGACTTTTCCATTTTCCATCAACTCCAGCACCCAAAAACCATTTGTGAACTGGATATTCGCAGCAGAGAAGGATTTCGCACAGCCATCTGATACTGGGAAGACGGTGGCCATTTTCTCATTCCCATCTGCAGTTGCTCTTTGTGAAAGCGGCACGCCTCAGAAGATCTTTCACTTTCTGAACTCTGGGTGGCTGGGCTGTCCCATATTATTCATTTTTCCAGGAAGCAGTTTACGAAAGTTGATTATTCCATCACATCTTTCCTTCTAGTAACTACAGTTTGCACTTCAGGATCCACACTCATCACTTACAGGAAAGACTTTTTGGAACTGTATATATCGTCGAGGGAGAGCTGGTCATGGCATTTCATTTTATGTACCTACTAGCTACTTTACAGGTAATAGAAAAATTAAAACATATTTGCTATCTCTTGCTCTTCATGTACCTTCAATGCCTTTCCAATGTATTATGTGTATGTGAACCGGTGCTACCTCTCTTGAGCGTGTTTTTGTAAAGCTTGCATCTTATATACTCAGTATTTGCAAGGCACCATTCTCACCTACTGTCTGGTTTTATACTTGCCGTGTCTGAAGGCAACTTGTGCATCTCACAGTCATACTTCGTCTTTTGTTGGGTCAAAAAGCCAAACTGACCAATCACACCACAGCAAAACTGACCAATCAGATTGCTCAGAGAGAGACAGGACACATAGATCTTAGTATTTTGTTATATAGTAGATTATTAATTTTCTTTGCTGTGTTTGTAAATATTGTATATACTCGCATATAAGTCGGGTCTTGAAACCCGAAAAAACGATCATAAAATCAGACCCCAACTTATACGCCCGTTCAAAAATACAACACTTATTTTTTTTTTTTTACAGCTTCTTGCTTCATCCAATCTTGCACCAGTTTCTCAGACACATCGAATTTTGTTGTAGCAGTGCAGTTACTACTTTCTTTTACCACTTCAATGACTTTTAATTTAAAACCAGCTTCATATTTTCTCCTGATTGGACGCTCCATCGTAGATAAGGGATGCTCTTAAGATCAAGGTGTATAAGGGTGTGAGATACAAAAAACACTAAACAGTGCAAACATACCTTCGAAATAGTTCGGGTATTACCCTGTGGTCACGTAGCACAATACATAGAAAAAAGGCAGTGTGCTCCGTGGTTACTCTCTCAGGTGGGTGTTTGCATATCGACTTATATAACCAACATTATAAAATACCGGATATTATACGGTAAAATCAAGAACTTAAACGTGAGTATATATGGTAGTTAAATATATATTTGGTGCTGAATATATTTTATTTATTTCAATTGAATGTAACTGAATGGTTAACTAAATGAAACTTAAAGCGTAACCACATGAAGTCTCTGCCTCATCTTAGAGAAGCTACCAATGTAATTTTCCAAGGTTCGAATGAAGTAAATGAGGTAGAATGAGTAACAAATACCACTCCAGAAAGCAGGGATAAACCGATGGGAAAACCTATACACCCCTCCTGTGAAGTAGTACTAAGATCAATAGGATAATCTGCTGAACAGCCCTCTTAACAAAGCTGTGTTCATAATAATGGGAGAATCGACATGAGTCATAAATTACTGGTGTTTTTATTAGATTGGAGGAGGTGATAAAGTTCTGTTAAGAGTCAGATGACGTGATGTATTAGATAAGGTGATATAATTAGACAAAAGTTTCAAAGAAGATGAACTGTTTAATTCAGAGCTCCCTCCTTGGACTGAGACATTTGTGAATAACTCTGTGCCAATAAAGAAATGTTCTGCATTCTTATCTGGACTCTGTAACTGCCTTCTTTAAAGAGATAGAAAAGTTTTTTCCTCAGAGTTAGCCTCACTGATAGCAAGAAGAAGCCCTGTGCAGAAGGTAGTAAATCCTATAGGTATGTTACTTGCCCTAGAAGGGCAGTAGATCGGGGCATCATCATGAGAAACGGGGAAGGAATGCCTGATTCTGTCTTTGTGCAGAAAGTCAAGTCAATGACAGTTCAGCAAGAACATCTCTTGGCTGTAAAAGGAGGTTTACGAGGATTATGGCGAGGACGAATGAACTGGGAGGTGATAAATGCTGGACTAGAAGTATGTAAAGTCAGGCAAATTCTGAAATTGAGAAATTAAAACAAAAACAGACAAACAGCAATCAAAGGGCAGAGTACAACATATGTGAGTCAAAGATGAAGAGAAATTACAAGTCAAAGAAACAGTCCTGCTGGTGGTAGGAAAACAGTCCAGAGTATGACAGAGCGAGAGCGAGAGCGAGACAAAAGAGCAAGATATATGAGAAGTGAGGAAAGGACAGATTATTTTGATACTTTTAAGTGGGAAAACACACTAGGGACTCTTACTGGTAGACAGCATTTCTAATTGTGTTTAGAAAAGCCCAGAGGGCCACTAGGTTCTTTATTTTTCTTGTCTATTTTGCACTGCCACTAGTCTGTGGGAAGAATTTCATTGTACTGTTTTCACATGATAATACATTTTACCTTCTTTAATTTTACTCCTTTACATATGCAGTTTATTTTATATTAAATATCACTTTTTTTATTGCATTGACTTTTTGGCATTACCTTGTTGAGAGTGTCCCTGTTGTTCTCAATCTATAAAATCTAAAATGTTTCAGGAGGTGCACCTCCTTCTTCTTTTAATTATTTGTTTTTGTGAATATATTTAATTCTGAATTTTATTATATGTGTTATGCATTACAGTAAGAGACAAGGACTGAAGCTTGTGCAGCCCTCATTGACCAAAATTCCAGAAATTCAAAACAGAATGAGGGAACTTGTGAAATTCACTGCATGCTTTTACCACAGCAGACATTCACATCCTGTCACAGGATATATAGGCAGACACAGGTTTTTTTTTGTCATAAGACTAACCAAGATGTCATCTTGATATGATTTCATGAACTGATTGAACATGTCTCATTTGTCCTGCGGCGTGAGTAATGAATAATTCCCAAGCAGACGTCTATAATCTGTTGAAGTTATGTTAAAGATGCAACCTGCAAAATGACTCATTATTTTTGTGGCAAAAATTTTTATGTTGAAAAGGAGAAAGTATGAAAATATCATAATATGATTTAACTCCTTTAATTTCAGCAATTACTTTTCTTTTTTAAAAAAATCCTACCTTGAAGACAAACATTTCTCCACGTAGAACGGTGACAATGTCAAAGTCTCCATCGCAGATGTTGGGTCCATAGTGGTCTGGACGGTCTGTCGTGCGAGGCTTGTCTGGATCTGGCTTCCTTGGTGTGTCTGGCTTTCCACCTGGAGGGGTCTTTGGAGGTTGAGGTGGTCGAGGTTCAGGTTTAGCAGGTCGCCTTGGGGTTACAGTGGGGAGTAACTTAGTAGGCTTGGGGCTACTGTCAGGTGGTCCTATGAATAGAAGGATAAAGGATAAGACATGTAAGCATCATAGTTTCATTACGTGGACTTCATTCAATCATCCAGCCTTTTGCTGCACTATCTGCTGTCTGTAAATGCTAAAGGAGTGCAATGAACAATTATGTGACTATTAATAGTTGACTTTTCAATCTAGGTCCATAAAAGAAGAAAGGCCCACGACCAATCAGTGTTATCTAATATAGAAAAAAGACTACAGTTCTTGAAAAATAAAGAAAGAGGGTAATGCTCAGAATACAACAGTCTCTGTTAAGATAACATTTTTCTGTTCAATACTATCCCCAATGAAGTACAAATAAATAACAAACTGTAAGATAAATTCCAATATCTCAGATAATTGAATCAATTAATGTAGCTATCCAACAATCACATATGATCATTTTTGTACCGCATGCTGCTATATTCGTACCATAGATCTGCTGAATTCCCCTGAGATCATCCTCTGGAAGCTGGAAATTCTCGGTATCCATCCACTGGTAGAAGGGAGCCATGATGGCAGCGGGATTGTTGGAGTGTTCTAACCCGAGGGCATGTCCCAGTTCATGGACAGCAACAAGGAACAAATTATTGCCTTCAATAATAGAAGACATAGGACAAAGAGAGAAACAGAGACAGAGATAAAGATTTAATTTCTTTCTCATGGAATTAGTTTTTTATGGCAAACTACAAACCTCAAGTCTTGATTAACTTACAAAAAACAATTGCACTGCTCTAGAGATTAGAAAAGCAGCTGATCTTATTGGAGACTGACTCACCGCAAAATTATTGAATTTAGGAGATTGTATGCAGATGACAGATTGGCATCTGCGATCCTTATAAGTACTGCACCTAACATCCGTTAATAATATTAGAACAGAACTGGTTACTCAGCTCAACAAAAGCTCATCAGTTACATTCACTGAATTTCTGACAATCTGGAAAGTATTAGTATCGATCATGCTATTTATTTATTCCATGTACTGTATATAAGAGTCTCTTTGTGAAGAAAAACCTTCTGAAGTTTGTGTGACCCTTAATCATTTTAATTCAATGCCTTGTTGCCTTCATAATTTTGAACACTTCAGTCATGTGTTGTAAACTAAGTCAGAGTCCTCAAAGAGAGGTCTCAATGCAATTGATCTTTCTGCCCTTTCCCTTGAATCAATTTTAGCAATGTTCAAGTTATGTAATTGTCATTTTAATTCACTTCAAAACATTGGAATTCACAATGCTGACAGTTTCATATTCTTATGTTAAGAACTCAGAAGTTTCATGGTTTCTCTTCAGACAGGTGATTCATTAAAAACCCATAACCTTAATAGCCTAATAGCCTTCACATTATTTCAGTTCTTACTGCTAAGACTACCCACATAACTTTATGCAAGCGTCTCTGGACTCTAGAGCCAAACAACATGACAATTCTATGACCTCTTTAATCAACAAGTTTCAATTGTAGTCTGAAAATCATGGATAATATCCTATCAGATGAGTAATGATTTAATTCAAGTAAATAAAAACTTAGAGATCATATTACAATATATTGAAATGTATTGCTCAGAAAAGCAACTTAATGTATATACTATGGCTTCCTGAGAACTTCCTTTTACAGCACTTTTGACTGAAAACTAGAGATCCAGCAACAGCTGTCTTTCATTAAGAAAGCAAGGAAACCAAGGTTTGAGAAGTAAGTGCTATTATTATGACCAGCGAAAATGAATCTCATTACAAAAACATTGCATTTTTGGCTTTATTTTTCAGGGTGGAATAAATTGTACTTGGAAATCAGAAACTAAAGCCTTAAGACTAGCAAGGGTCAATTAGCTAGTTGAACTTTTGGGTAAAAACAAGAATTACAATCATGAGAGTTCTTTACTTGGGAACTTGAAATTCCTTTAGAACATTAGAACAGACGAGACAGGAACAGGCCATTCAGCCCAACAAAGCTCACCAGTCCTATCTACTTAAATCTTCCAAAATAACAGAAAGTCTAGTTTTGAAGGTCCCTAAAGTCCTACTGTCTACCATACTACCTGGCAATTTAGTCCATGTGTCTATGGCTCTTGGTATGAATAAAAACCTTCTAATGTTTGTGCAAAATTTACCCTTAAGTTTCTGATTATGTGCCCATGTTCTTGTGCAACTCATTTTAAAATAACAGTCTCGATACACTATACTAATTCCGTTCATAATTTCAAACACTTCAATCACATCTCCTTTTAATCTTCTTTTGTTTAAACTGAAAAGGCTCAGCTCTTTTGATCTTTCCTCATAATTCATCCCCTGTAGCCCTGGAATCAGCCTAGCCACTCTTCTCTGGACCTTTTTTGTGCTGCTATGTCTTTTTTGCAGCCTGGAGACCAAAACTGCACACAGTACTCCAGATGTGGTCTTACCAGTGCATAACCTCCTTGGACTTTCACTTAACATTCTGTTAGCTTTCATAATGACTTGTGAACACTGTTTGGAAGTTGGCAGTGTCAAGTTCACTACAACTCTGAAATCCTTCTCACAAAGTATATTTTTGATTTTCAGACCTCCCATTGTGCATTCAAACCTAACATTTTTAACTCCTACATGTAAAACTTATATCAACTTACATAAAAATGATATTCTAGGATCTCATGCCTAGCTAGCCACACTTACAATGACAAAGGGTTTCTAAGGCTAGCAAATGCTGAATAGTATTATCTGCCATTTTTTCTCCTAACAGGTTGCATCACAAGCATAAAGTAGCAGAAATCCCCTTGAGTTTCGTTCTTTGGTTTCACACTCTTTATTTTCTGTACTGTCAGCAAAATAAATACATACAATAAAATGTTTTTATTTCCACAAACACAAAACAGAGAAGATTAGCTTCCCCAGGCCATCATGTGGTTTGCACTCTCAGATATTTTGCTGAAGGATTCACTTTCTCAAATCTAATTTTCCCCATCACTGCTTGCCCTCAGACTTCACTTGTTTGGGTGACATCTGTAAAAACCCTTTGCAGAATCAGCCTACTCACGCAAACCCAACTGGAGAGCCAGTTCTGTTCGGAGACCTCATTCAGTATAAATCAAGGTCTGCATGCACTCGGAAAACATTTCTAAAAATAGATCTATGGCAAAGTGTAACAAAGGATTTTCATAAATAACAGATAAACATATGGACTGCAGACTTGTGACATCTGCTTGATATTGTGTCACCACAGAAATGACAATATACTGTATCAAAGAGGCCACTAAATTCAAACCAGAGCCTTCATCAGTAAATCTCTTTTATTGGCAAACAAATAAGCAAGAAAAGCATGCTGTCAACACATTTTTGGCTTTTTCTTTCTTAATTATTAACTTTATCTGAACAGGTGCTCATAGACAAAGTACATAGGCTACATTCCTGGTTTTCCAATTAACCAGCTAAATGAAGTTCATATTGTATTTGGCATATTATAGCAAATGTTCAACATGTAAACTAAACCTGAAGAACACTGAATTTTAAAATGAATACAGAGCTGTTCAAATTTTCTACATACTGTATGAGAAGTGGGAAGAAAATCATAGGCCAAGCCAGGTTATCTCAGGGACACGCATTAGGCATAAAACGAAAGGTACAGTAGTTGCATAGAAGACCTTAAGGGCAGATTTTCATTCTGAACTTGAAAACTTCCTCACTTTTAGACAGAATGGTTTGAACCTGATGACACCATCAAGAGATGTAATGCAATGGCATCTGCCTGTATTGCCATATCAAAGATAATGCAAAAGTCATGTTTCTCCAGGATTCATCAGTTTTCACACATTTATATTAATGTTCATATAAACAGTCTAGGATCTCCAGAGCATGTGTTGGATGTGTTAAAGACCAAAACACTGACCTGAATATAAGCAACTCAAAACTGAATGACAAAATGTCTTTCACATATGCGCTTGTCATCTTTCCTATTGTGTATATCAACAGTACAGGCCTTTTGCTCTTGTAACATCCAAACCAGGTATTAGCCATTAAAGCATGCTTATAATATATATAAGGATTCATTCTAAAGGTCACATAACCCAATTTAGGATTACAGGATGCATACTGTATAATATAATATAATATACTATGGATAGATAGATAGATAGATAGATAGATAGATAGATAGATAGATAGAT